>JAECUM010000294.1:0-43015 GCA_016617855.1 Megalonaias nervosa | reverse complement strand
ATGAATTTTTCTTCTGAGCCGCATGTGCAACGACTGACTGAACAGTAAAACAATTGCTGAGTAATCGTTCGACAGTGATTTCATCATCGCCGTCAGCGCCGATTTCATCCGTGTTCGTGTATTTCAGCGCAAGATTTTTCATTTCGTAGTGGAGAGGTTTTGTACGATAAATATCTCCATTAGGCCGTACAAACTGATCATAGCGATTTTTATCGCTGTTCACAGATTCTGAACTCTGAAGCAACCACACCGATACAGGGTCACTCTTACTGATATTTCTGATAAAATCAAACATATCGGCGATATAGAATTTAACAGTTCGATTTTGTGGAAATATTGTTATATCCTAAGTCCACGCATGTGCATTATGATCAATAATTTCTAGCGAAGTTCCATTTCTTTTATATTTTTGATTCCTATAAAATCTCTCCGGTTAATGTCTTCACTATTATTGGAAATCTTAATTTTTTTCTAGTGCAGCAACATCTTTGATAGACGCTTCAGTATCTTTAACTGTTTCTGCCCGCTCATTTTTTTTTTTTTATGTCTTAGATCCGTTAAACCGTTTCCTCGTTTCGCGTTTGTGAAATGTTCTGTAACTCGCTCAGCAACACAATTCAGGCGAGAAATTTTCATTGGTAAATGTTTATCTACATTAGGTTTATCATTCAGTGGATATATCGCATAAACAACTGCCGTTACAGGATATGCTCGTTCATAATAAGGTCTATCAATTCCAGTCAGTATTCCTGGTTTTGAATTTTTATTTATCGTTACAATACCTCCACTATGACCCTGACAAGACACGCGAACAGGATCACGTTTGTCATGGATAATCCATGTGTCGTCGTCTGTCGCTACGATAAATTTTATTCGAAAAATATATTTTCGTGCAATGCCGAGATAATTAATAATTGTCGCTGCTCGCTTGTCATTCATTGTAGCATCGACAACACCTTTGGTGTCGCGTACAATTCTGAATGTTGACCACGTATAGGCTGCACCATCATTGCGAAAATCTCTCTTGGCTTCACTGATACGATTGATCAGAGTCTTATTCGTTAAATCAACCAAAGCTCGCCTTGGTAATTGAGGGGTTATTCTGTAGAGATCGAATCTGGCTTTAGAGGGCTTAATCGCAGAAAATCTCGTAAATTCCTCCATATTATAATTAAGCCAAATATATATTTAAATTGAAGATTGATTATATATATATAATGATTGAAGCAAAGAATAAATGCAAGTGGCTCATGATCGGTTCTTCACTTCCTTGTAACAGGGCTTGCGTAAATGAATTATGTGGATGTCACATGCAAAGCGTTCTCTGGGGGAGTCGGGGACCAAAACCATGTTTGAAATGTGGTGTTGGGGTCAGAGGAGAAACGCAATTGTGTGTGCAATGTGGTGGTAAAAAAATACAGAGAGCTGAAACGATATTATGATTTAAAAAATAATACCGATGGAGTCGAATCTCCTATAAAAAGCACCGAAGACTATTTTGCCAGATTTTCACACCAACAAAATAATTTAGACAAATAATATTATTATATAAATGAAGCAAAATGAATTTGTAACACATTCCATCATCAATAATTATGAAGCATTTGGTGATGGTGTAATTAGGCACTGTCGATTAAAAAACCAGTCGGTACTGTTGAAAATACGGGTTATATCAGATTTAATGCTGGGGGAGAAAAGTATTACTCACGTAAATTCATCTGCGAATGTTTTAATGAATAATCGAAGATGGACTTGTGATCGATCATATTGATTCAGATCAGAAAATTATTCTTTATTACACAGAGTCAAAATTGAAAGTTTGGTTGTACTGGTAAGCACGATAAACGAACAAGGGTTGTTAAATCCGTATACGCGGAGACTGGCAAAGAAATAATATTTCAATCAATGAATGCAGCTGGAAAATCTTTTGATATTTTCACACCTTCAGTACAACGTGTCACAAATAATATAACCATATCGGCATATTCCAAAAAATTTAACCAAAAAATAACATTTCACTATCTCCCTATTGTATTAGATGATGAAGGTAGATAACTGTGTCAAGTAAGCAAACGATTTATCTGGTAGAGTAATTAAGCAGTTGCCCCGCTTGCCTGTGCATGATATTATATTACTGCCGCAATCGTTTTTTTTTTTTTTTTTACTGTTTCTCCACTGCCAATCCAGGTAAGTTATTTTTAGCTCTTGCAGGTAAGATAAGTAAGTATTTGTACAGACCTACATGTACTTTAACTCCCGAATGACATCCTGCAGAAATATATGAGCGATTCTTAAATGCAGATATTTTACAGTCCAGGTAAGTTATTTTTAGATCTTCCAGGTAAGATAGCTGTATACTGTACTATAACTCCCGGACGACATCCTGCAGAAATGTATGTGCGATTATTAAATGCAGGTATTTTATACAGTATATTTTATATACTGTGTTTTGAAATTGAAATAAATCCACGCTGCAGTTTACAATAATTGTAATTTATTCATTAGGATACTGATCGCATGTAGGTTGCCTGCTTATCCAGCATATGTAACTTCATAATAATTTCTGAAACATATATTTGTAAGAATGAGTCCGTGGCGCAGTGTTAGAATGTTGGATTCTCATACTGAGGCCTGGGGATCTATTCCCGTGACTGACGCATCGTCGACAGTGGGCGGTATGGTGCCAATTTTTCCTAAAAACTGGGGGGCTCCAGGCCCCAAGGGATCATATACATCTCCTCACCACGTTGAGTATATTTTTCACTCCGAGGTTTGATTGGGGGGGGGGTACATGAAACTTGAGCCTCCAAAATAAATAGTAGCGTGATGTAGCTCTCAATCTCACTGAAAGGGTACCCCACACAAGAACATTCAGAAAGAATGTCGCCCGAAAAAAAATCTTGAAGGGTGCCTCCATACACAAGCCATAAGAATGAAGGGACCCTTCAACAGCAATACTGGCAAATACTGAAGGGACCCTGTGGAATGATAACCGCTTATCACTGCTACTGTTTATTTTTGTTTAAAAGTATTATTATTTTTTATTTTGATTCTGATTCAGATTTATTTAATTTTTTACTGATTCAGATTCAGATTTATTTTATTCAGATCTATTTTTATTTTTATTCTGATTCTGATCCAGATTCAGATTTATTTATTTTTATTCAGATCTGATTCAGATTCAGATTTATCTTTAATTTTTATTCTGATACAGATTTGGATTTATTTTTATTTTTATTCTGATTTATTTTTATTTTAAACAAATATTTATTATATAATGAATTCCAAAAATATTCATGCAATTTTTCTGAGATTAAAATAATAAATGGTGAGGATATATAATTATCTGAACAATTGAACCCTGAAAAAATTATAAATGATTTTGAAGTGCTACAGGAACGGAAATATGATGGGAGATATACACTAGCAGCTGAGTATAGATTCATTAAGTTACTTCAACAAGCCATGAAACAATCTCTACTTATGTCGATGATGAGGATATTCGAAAATATGTTTCACTCGCAAGCGCGATTGAGAAATTTAGATCAGAATTATCACATGAATATGAAACAAAAAAAATTATGAGTTCACGTATGCGACAGCTGAAGAAATTTATGTACGATTGTAAACTCAGTGACAAGGTTACCAATGAAGTCACTGGCGAAGTTACTGACGAAAGTCAAGAAGGATTATGAAAGTGGCTCAGATTCAGATTATAATATTTGTTCTGAGTCAAATTCATATTATAATATTTATTTTTATTCTGATTTCTTTTTATTTTTTATCAAGAGAGATTTTTGTTATTTTGAGTACCATTTACCCATCAATTTTCAGAATTTAGTCTGATTTTCAGTAAAAAAAAAAATTCATTATAATATTTATTCTGATTCAGATTCAGATTATAATATTTATTCTGACACAGATTCAGATTATAATATTTATTTTTATTCCGATTCTGATTCAGATTATATTTATTTATTTTTATTTTTATTTTATATTTTGATAACAATATTTATTCAAATTCAGATTATATATATTTTTTATTTTTATTTTTTATTCTGATTCTGATTCAGATTATAATATTTATTCTGATAAGAATATTTTTTCTGATTGAGGATTATAATATTTATTCTGTTTCATGATTATAATATTTATTCTAATTCAGATTCTGATTATAATATTTATTCAGATTCAGATTCAGATTCTGATTATAATATTTATTCTGATTCATGGTTATAATATTTATTCTGATTCAGGGTTATAATATTTATTCTGATTCAGGGTTATAATATTTATTCTGATTCAGGGTTATAATATTTATTCTGATTCATGATTATAATATTTATTCCGATTCCGATTCCGATTCTGATTATAATATTTATTCCTATTCCGATTCCGATTCTGATTGTAATATTTATTCTGACTCAGATTCTGATTATAATATTTATTCTGATTCAGATTCAGATTCTGATTATAATATTTATTCAGATTCAGATTCTGATTGTAATATTTATTCTGACTCAGATTCAGATTCTGATTGTAATATTTATTCTGATTCAGATTCTGATTGTAATATTTATTCTGATTCAGATTCTGATTGTAATATTTATTCTGATTCAGATTCTGATTGTAATATTTATTCTGATTCAGATTCTGATTGTAATATTTATTCAGATTCAGATTCAGATTCTGATTGTAATATTTATTCTGATTCAGGGTTATAATATTTATTCTGATTCAGATTCAGATTCTGATTGTAATATTTATTCTGATTCAGATTCTGATTGTAATATTTATTCAGATTCAGATTCAGATTGTGATTGTAATGTTTATTCTGATTCAGATTCTGATTGTAATATTTATTCTGATTCAGATTCTGATTGTAATATTTATTCAGGTTCAGATTCTGATTGTAATATTTATTCTGATTCAGATTCTGATTGTAATATTTATTCAGATTCAGATTCAGATTCTGATTGTAATATTTATTCTGATTCAGATTCTGATTGTAATATTTATTCTGATTCAGATTCTGATTATAATATTTATTCTGATTCAGATTCAGATTCTGATTGTAATATTTATTCAGATTCAGATTCTGATTGTAATATTTATTCTGATTCAGATTCTGATTGTAATATTTATTCAGATTCAGATTCAGATTCTGATTGTAATATTTATTCTGATTCAGATTCTGATTGTAATATTTATTCAGGTTCAGATTCTGATTATAATATTTATTCTGATTCAGATTCTGATTGTAATATTTATTCTGATTCAGATTCTGATTGTAATATTTATTCAGATTCAGGTTCAGATTCTGATTGTAATATTTATTCTGATTCAGATTCTGATTGTAATATTTATTCAGATTCAGATTCAGATTCTGATTGTAATATTTATTCTGATTCAGATTCTGATTGTAATATTTATTCTGATTCAGATTCTGATTATAATATTTATTCTGATTCAGATTCAGATTCTGATTGTAATATTTATTCAGATTCAGATTCTGATTGTAATATTTATTCTGATTCAGATTCTGATTATAATATTTATTCTGATTCAGATTCAGATTCTGATTGTAATATTTATTCTGATTCAGATTCTGATTGTAATATTTATTCAGGTTCAGATTCTGATTGTAATATTTATTCTGATTCAGATTCTGATTGTAATATTTATTCAGATTCAGATTCAGATTCTGATTGTAATATTTATTCTGATTCAGATTCTGATTGTAATATTTATTCTGATTCAGATTCTGATTATAATATTTATTCTGATTCAGATTCAGATTCTGATTGTAATATTTATTCAGATTCAGATTCAGATTCTGATTATAATATTTATTCTGATTCAGATTCTGATTGTAATATTTATTCTGATTCAGATTCTGATTGTAATATTTATTCAGATTCAGATTCTGATTATAATATTTATTCTGATTCAGATTCTGATTGTAATATTTATTCTGACTCAGATTCTGATTATAATATTTATTCTGATTCAGATTCAGATTATAATATTTATTCTGAATCAGATTATATTTATTCAGATTCAGATTTATGTGTTTGATTTTATCCATTAATTGAGAATTTTCTACTATATCGATGACATCATCGATAATCTTACTACGAAGTTTGTTTAGACAATAATAACACACCATCAATTGTTGTGCATGGGTCAGGTTTTCTATCTCTGCAATTATTCCATCCATTATATTTATTTGTGTAATTTAATTTGAGAAGAGATCAGTCACGAACGCGAAGATCTTATGATGACGCTGTATGAGCTTACATACAACTTATTGCCAAAACTTCTTGTCGTAGGTCAAGTAAGTGTCTAGCCTGGTCAGTAAGTCTAAAATGTATCCGTGATAATAGCGGATTATGACATCGCAGATAAACCGGATTAACGGGCACTGACACAATTAAAAACCCAGGAGGTACTTCGGGGGAAAATGAATATAGGATATATCCCTGTTGTGCTTGTTTGGATTTTTCAATACTTGATAACTTCCATCAATACCATCACACACCAAATTAACTGCGATCGTTGATGTGATTGCGACAACACCCGGCGATACATGCCGACCTCCACCGTATGGATCATTGTCATGTCTGAGAATGATCGATGGAGGGGATATTTTTCTCCATGAATCGATAATGTTTGGAAAGTATTCATCAATAATACCATTGACTGATTTGTTCAGTTCATCGACGTTAAATTTCGGAAGTTTAAATGTTGGTAGAGCTGCCTCAGTCAATGAATATCTGGACAGGAATATTGCTTTAGCTGATAAACCACCGATTTCATCAGCGTCGCTACTTTCAATCACCGCTTGTATAATTTTCTGATGATAATTCTCCAAATCCGATGTTAATTTATTCAAGTGTTCTACTTGCTTGATGATTTCCCCCTTCAGATAGTCGCTAAAGGGGGGGGGGTTACTCGTTAATATAACGGGCAAATGACAGGCGTAGTTTGTCACTCATTCGTTTGTGCTCAGTATTAATGATTTTGAAATGATTTTCGAGATCAATTAATTGAAACGAATATCTTCCATGATTCCATACCACTGCACCAAATCTTTCTCCCTCGATTCGAATTCCAAGTGAGAATTTTGGTATTGATGTCCATATTTCGTAATCTGGAGTTTTTTCCCAGTACAATTTCTTGTCTGTGGTGAAATCAATTCGTTTAGGTTCTGGTGGACCTTAATATGTCGGTGGAACTTCTGGTCATCCTAATACGGTTCTGATCGATGACTGATATATATTTACGGCGTAGTCGGGTGTTGATATTTCTATCGCAGCTGATAATATTGGCTCATGAACAGTAATGGCGATTTTGGATTCTTTTCCTGTGATATATTTAATTCTACGTTGCAATTTATCATTGATCTGTTCGATTTGGTAACTGCCCTTAGGGATACCTACAACTTGCCAATCTTGAGTTCTATCGGGTTTATTCTTAGAAGAAAACACTAACGAATTATTTGCAGGCAACCCACCGAATGATTTTGATCTAATATTTGACCAGCTGTGATATACTTGCAATTGTGCTAATGCTATTTCTTTGGCTGGAATTGCCGTTCGAAAGATAATGTCGAACTCAGGATTAGTTGAGCTCGTTGATATCATCGTAGTTGTTGGTGGTGTTGTATTAGCGGCAATCTGTTGTAGCAAATCTTGTGACGTAGTCATTATTATTATTTACTTTCTGATTAAGGTGACTCTATCCTTATTTCCGACAAGGTGGTTTGGTTTCCAGTTGCCATACCGGAGATGTCGTGGTAAACCTTAATCATTTCTGCAAATTCCTGATCTTATATTATTCCATCATTGATCCCTGATGATATCAGCGATGATAATTTAGCATGCGCGTGTGTTGCCGCTGGTAGCAATATTGTATATTCGTGTAATATATCAGCCGCACACGTAGATATCTTTTTTGCAATTATATTAAGAATACCAGCAACACCGGTTATAACTGCAGCACCAATTCCTATTACTGGTGCTGTTATGTATGTGGCTGATAATGATTGGATTATAGTTGCTGTTGCAGCGACTACGGCAGATGCAGAATATACAATTATGTCAGTAACAACGATACGTCTAGGGTTTTTGTTATATTTTTACTGTGCACTCGTCTATGATATATTTCAGTTGGGTCTGTAACAAACACACTTGCGCGTATCTGTATTTGTTTACAAAATTTAGATTTGACGTTTGTGAAATTATATATTCTAAAGTATTAAGTAATCAATTGAGGTATTTCAGTGACAAATTCCAGACACCACCAGTAAGACGCTGAGGTTAATTTTTTTATCAGATGGTTCCATTATAAACGTTTCTTCGACCGCTTGATTTAATACAATAGACACGGTTCCAGAAAAGTTATCGGTTGAATGACGCCATGGAAATGTAGTAAATATTCTAAATTTTGCAGAGCTGAACACGGACAGCCTATACACACCAGTGACTTCCGCGGTATGTTTGATAGTGTTATTTTTCTGTGACCATGTTGATGATCCTGATGATACTGTGTATACCACGTTGATGATCTGCTTGTGAGGAATTTCAACTCCAGATGTTCATAAAATCAGCAAGATCATCTCTAGTAGCATACTTCGATAAATCAATATCATCTTTTTTTCTTGTCTTTGATAGAGGATCTTCCATAAATATCAACCATTATATGATTAGTGGTTATTTAAAACAGAACTCGTGTACGTATGTACAACTTTATGAGGTGCATTGGAAGATTTTGAAATAGCATTGAGTACAGCAATTACTTCATCGCCGCATATTGGCGGATCAGTTATTGGCTGTGTTGGTAATGTTGAATACCAGATTAGAATATTTTGAAGTCCGTTGACATATTTTAAAAATTCCTTTCGTGGTGACAATCCATACGAATCAAAATAAATAATTTCACGTGGATCAATCGAGTATGCAACCCAGTGAGTACCTGCACCAGAACTTCCATCGAGATTAATGACACCAGTCTCAACACGATTTGGTTGTTTTGGTAATTGATCAAGCATGAAAACACCTATGACGTTTTTGATATTTAATCGCGCAGCAGCATCAAGTAAATCAAAATTGGAAGCGGGTATTTTTAATTTTAATGGGTTTTTTTTTTGTGTGTGTGTGTGTATATATTCCTCCGTGGCAAACGTAAGTTCCCGGGAGTCTAAGTCTGCTCCCACTTGCTTCGTGGATCATTTGGTTAATTTTCCTAAGCCGTGCAGTTTTTGCTACTAGAGGATGTTACGTATTGCCCCACTTTGTTGGGGGTGCGTTGTAGTGGAATTTGGTTATCGTTATCTAGAGGGTGATTGCCTTCGGTGTTATTGCCCGAATCGAGTAAATATCAATATAAAGTGTGAAACTTATAGGTGGGAGAGATAGAGATCTGAGCAGATATATAAAACAGAATGACACGAGCCCCCGTGCATGAATAATAACAATTTTAATGAATTACATAAATAACCGTGACAATGCATTACATTAGGAAGATACACTACTTTTTGAAATAAATAATTCACCGAATTTCAAACACAAATATACTTATATAAATAGCCGATCTGTTTTAAATGATAGAATTAGTTCATCATAGAATCGAGTGGACAATCGACGTCATTGCCTTGGTACAACTTCATAACCTGATTATTTCTGGTTCATTCCAAATTCACTGTGACTGTTCTGCAACTGTTCTGGGACTGTTCGTCTTGGTCCTTTCCACTTTTCCCTTCTCCAAACTCTCTATTGTCTCGCCTCTTTCGGCCCTTGAACTTTCTGTGGGTAGGTGGATATGTAAGTACGTGATACGTAGATACTTCGATAGGTCGGTACGTGGATCCGCCCCGTAGAGCTATTTCACCTTGTGTTTTCAAGCTTCGCTCGCTTCTACCGCCAAAATCGTGTCCGTTGACTTTCCAGACATCCGATCCCTTGGATAATTATTTACGAGTGAATTTCTTCTAAATTCAAACTCGGAGTCTCCTACCTTTGTTTTCTGTTGCAGAAAAGTATAGACTGACTAAACTTTTGTGATGGGACATATTAAAACCAAGAATTTCGTGTGGGAATCACGCCCCTTATCTAGCGTAACCAATCCGGATTAAATATCTTTCCCGCCTCTAATAACTAGGCGCCAAATTTGTAGTCCTGGACAGTTTCAAAATCTGACAATTCCGATACAAGATCAGTCTGTCTGACGGTTAAATAAACGAATGCTTAATTAAGAATCGTTTCTCTCCTGACACAGCCATTACAAATCTGTGCAGTATGGTGATTTAAACACGCGCCGGTCTCCATAAATCTAATTAATCGTTCACCTGCCCAAATTAATGTGCTCTTCATAGATCGACAGAAATTTGCACCCTTACAGAGGAAGCGTTAGAGGAAGCGTAGCTATCCCGATGGCGGCTCTTTTGAGCGCATCTGTGAATCCTTGTCCGGTTTTTGCTTTCTGGTTAATGTTACGGCCGGTTGCTTTCTTTAACGCCATTCCAGCGGCGGTTCCAACGGCGCCGAGTGCAGCTGCTTTTGCAACAGCTCGGCTGCAGCGGCGATGATTCCTGGTATAGCTGCGAGAAGTGGAAATATACCACCCGTCTTGGCAATGTCGCTAATGGCACTCGCAGAAAGATCAAGTCGTACACCGGGTTTTGATCGTTTGGCGTCATTGATGCGCCTGAGTTGACGTTCAGTCAGTGATAGTTTATTTGGATCACCTGAGATCTGTCATCGTTTCAGTGATATTGTTATTCCCGAATTTTTTTCGACGCTGATTGTAGTTTTTTTAATCTGACCAGGAGTCAGAGTAACATTAACGTGATGATATGACATTATAATATCATGAGTAATTCAATTACATGTTTTCTACTGGAGCATCAATGACTCTCATTCGTCCACCAACACCTTCAAGCAACATTGTTTTATCTGAGAGTATAACAGCGATTGCTCTGTAATTAGCAGTTACTCCTCTTGCCACACGAGCTCGATTGTCTGAACAAATCCAAGTGTTCCAATGAGAAATAATAGATCGGATACAGCGTTGTAAAATCCCGCCGAGATATTTGCAAACCAGTATCAACATTTTGATCACGCCCCATGAATGTCATTAAACGATGATATGCGCGTGCAACATGATTATTTTCAAAATCCAGTAATATATCCTCAGCTGGTTCTTGAGGTCCATTTATTCTCAGTGAAACTTCAGTAACACCAAGTTTGTCAAATATCATTACACTTCGTATTTGTGAGTTTACTCGTGTAGCATCTTGGAAAGCAATAAATATATGTCGCGGTGCAGAGACACCTTGCTGTGATGCTATCTGCCATGTGAATAAACCATTAATGTTACTTTGAATACTATCTGTGGTCATTGTCAACCATGACAATGTTGATTTGCCGCCGCTGTCCATAAAAGAAAGTAACCGTTGTTCTTCAACGATCGATGGAGTCATTACTGGCATCCACAACGAAAGTTTCGTCCGTATTACTTTTCCATGAAGTGCCACGGTTGCGGCTGGATTAACTCCTTCAGCGTGCCATATTGCATCATCGTCGGTAGGTTTTCTCACAAGGACGATTGTGTGTTTTGCTCCGAAGATAACCTTTCTAACATTTCTACAAAATCCAAAGATATGTGACGGTGGAATTGCACATGACAATCCTTCACTGTCGTTCAACATTGATCAACGTGTTGCGAATCCCAAGTTGAAATTTTCATTCATTGATACAACTGTGTCCCCAGCTGCATTTAGTGTTACGTTTCTGTTTTCTGGATGATCAGTTGCATCCTTTGCAAACATCATTGATGGACCATCTGATCTCGAGTAATCATCGCTGTATCTTGCACGGCCAAGTATTGTTGTGGCAACGTCGATGTCGTTATGACAAACCTCAATTTCCGACCATCAGTCATGTATGTGGCACTTTTAAATAACGCCATGATGCCATTATTAACAAACCAACTCGATCACCAATTCCGTAATCTTTAGTATCTAATTTCAAAACTCTACCTTCGATCTCAATAAATGCCTCAGCGGGCAGGAAATATCTGCTTGTATCCTGAACTTGTAATTCGATTCTTCCACGTTCGTCAGGTACACGTGCGTCATAAGAATAATACTGATAATCACGTACCGATTCATCTTTGAAAATTGGTGATTCCATGTCGAATGCGGGATCAGATATACGTTTGAACATCTTTATTATATTTGTTATCGTCTAACACGAAGACCACTTCCTGCTATCAGACTAGCAGTTCTATTTTTTTCTTTTTCTTTTCTTGATAGGGGTACACCAACCATCGATGGTAACGCCATTGCTGCTAGTTCTTGATTCGCAGCCTGATTTATTATTTTACTAACATTTGCAGGCATAGCCAACTCCGCTAGTCTTTTTATTCGCATCCTGATTTATTATCCTACTAACATTTGCAGGTATAACTTCTGTGCTGGGTAATTTTACTGGCTGAGGTTTTCGTCGTACTAATCGTGATAGTCTATCCTTGATTGATGAGAATGCTTTACCGGCAATATCACCAACAGTACCGATAACTTTTTCACGAACAACATCAATAGCTTTCATCCCCAGTTACTTTGCAAATGGTATTGCTTTTGGGGCTATCCTTCTAAATAGACCCCGAACAACATCACTGAATCCATCTCCGTAGTACGCTTTAGGTAATCGCGAATTTATCACCCTGACCATGGTGGTCCACTGTGAGCATTATGTATATCATCCTTTTTTCTTGACACTGATCTAATTGTATACCCTTAATCACTGTGGTAATCATCGGCGATCTCATCAATGAGGGACCGAAAAACATTAATATCCATGATACCACCTGTAAATAATCTCTGACAAATAGCAGCTGCTTCATTAATGATTTCTGGGGAATTATTACCAGCTCGTTTTTCGCCAGTTAGAATTTCTAGTCTGTCCACGTCGGCAAGGACATTATTGGGACATGGAGTAATAAGACCACTTCCTTGAGTGACCCAATCGTTCAGACCACTTCCAGTTGTTTCTTTCTTACTTGGCGAACCTGATTCACTCCTTCGTCTAATTTCTTCATATTCCAAATCTTCTTTTTCTTTTTGTCTCCTTGCTCGTTCAATATCTTTAAGTTTAGACTTCATTCCTTCTTCTTTTTTCTTTTTTTTTTTTTTTTTTTGGTCTTACACGTTCAATATTCAATATACTCATCTACTGTCTGACTAAAAATATTAAAATTATTAATATCTTCCGCGGTTCTAATTTGCTGAGTATCAGTAGCAACACGATATACATCCTTAATCCAATCGGCAGATCTCATAGATCTAACATGTTCGGGTTTTACATAATTATCTCTATTATAATATCCAAACGCGGCAATATCAAGTACTTGGTCTCGATCCCTGATAGCGGCAATACCTTCAGGCATGAATTTATCTATGATGTTAATTTTGGTTCTTGGCGGAGGTCGTGGCTGATCTTCAGGTGGTGGTTGAGGAGGTTGAAGACGCCCAGCAATATCAACAGGCAATGTTTCAAGAGCTTTGTATGTTGCCTCAGTTGCTTTAACAATTTTCTTTGTTGGTTCGACAATCGGTTTAAATAACCATTCTGTACCCTCTGTAAATCCATCTGAGACTCCTGATATGAGACGCCGTAGCGGACAAAAGCTGGTCCAATGAGAAAGTTACAGTCGAAATCTCTATGTCGTATTGTCGAGAAATCCAATATCACGTGTTGGATCCAATTGCATGTCCTTAAAGTTCCATTTTCTAGATCGAAATTTTAGATTTTATATGTTGAATTATACAGTGGTGGTTTAAAGTTCTATTTCCTATGACGACGTTTTACAGTGTATATTTTGAATTACACAGCGGTGGTTGAAATTTCAATATCATATGTTGACAATCCCTAATTCACACGTTGTATGTAACTGTTTGTGATGAAAGTTCCATTTCATATGGAGAGTATTTAGATTTCATCTGTTGAATTTCACAGCGACGAGAAGTAGCCTCCTTGTTTCAAAATAACGCGGTCCGTTCACAAGAGCGACTTCTAGCGAAGAAATTCATAGTAATTCTCGACCTGTGAATGGTAACTTTCAAACTGTAAATGCATGAAATATAATGGTGTCTCATAATTGAATACACGAATGATGTATCTTAATACTCGACATTATTTTGAATTGTTAAAGTGGACATTGTGCAATGTTACTTTTAACACCAACACATCATTTCATCACATAAAAATAACAATTCTGACATGTTAAATTGAAACTCTCGACATATGACATCAAAATGTCAACAACCGCCGTGCAATTGAGAAGATACAATCTAAAAACTCGACATTGGACATTGAATTTTCAACCAGCGCTGTGTAATTCAACAGATGAAATCTAAATACTCGACATATGAAATGGAACTTTCAACATAAACTCTTTGACCTAATACGTAAATTTAGAATTCTCGACGTATGACATTGAAATTTCAACCACCGCCGTGTAATTCAAACGACACAATCTAAAACCTCGACATAGAAAATATAACTTTCAACCACTACTGCTTAATCCAACAGATACAATCTAAAATCTCGACCTAGAAAATGGAACTTTAAGGACAAGCATTTTTGATACAACACGTGAAATTGGAATTCTGGACATATGACATTAAAATTTCAAAGGCAACGTTCTGACTGGACCAGCTTTTGTCCCCTACGGTGCCTCATACTCCTGACGCTGTTGTAGTTGTTGCTTGACAGAATCGCGGAAGGGGGAGATATTTCTTAATTGCCTCTAGCAGCAGAGAGGGTGGACAGACAACTTTTTTCCTGACCTTATTTTTGCAATTTAAAGGTTCTATCGATGACATTTTCTCTAATTGATCTCCAATATTATGATACCCTTCGAATATTTCAACACCGGGTCACCTACAACTTTTCTGAGCCCTTATTTTATAAAAATAAAGGTTCTATTGACGAAATTTTCTCTAATTGGTCTCCAATATTATGGTACCCTTCGAGTATATCAGCACCGGGTCACTCAATTTTTCTGATTTTTTATTTTACAAAATTAACGGTCCCTATGTGGGGCTGCACATTACAATTTTGATGAGTTATCGTTATAATAATTAACCAAAGATTTTATCCAGACCTACACGATATCTAGATCTTGGATCATGTAAATTTATCGTTATAAATCCGAACGGAACAGCTTGTGCTTTCGAAAAGAAGTTTTTGAACTTGATTATGTCCATATCCCCTGAACACCAAGTTTGATGAATATTTCGCAGAGTATGTGTATCTACTCCATTAAACACGACTAAAATATTGCAGTTGTCTCTGATCACTTTAGGTATTTGTGTATATCGCTGAGTCACATAAATCACGTCAGTATTTTTATGCCTGCCTCGAGAAAATATCCGAGCTGGATTTGATTGTTTATCTAACATAATATCGTCATATACTGCTACGTTATTAATAAATCCATCAAGATCGTCTATGGATGGGGCTTCATCAATATCGGTAATAAAATCAACAACATCATCGCCGTCTTCATTCAGCAATTTTGCATTTTCGTTATAATCTTTAAGTACTCCATAACACCGTTGATCATCTACAGATGGTGCTACCAAATATAACCTATCCCATTTGAGCCATCGCATTATTATATTAAGCAATAATTGTGTTTTACCAGATCCAGATGGACCTATTATTATCATTCTGATAGAATTCGGAAGCGCTGGATGGTGCTTTACTGCTTCTTGTTTCCGTGTTGCTGAAAAATCAATTATATCCATATCATTAATAACATGAGTCTATATTGTGTTCGATGCAGAGCATTTACACCTACTGCCGAATTAACAACGATAACAACAAAAAATAAAAGACGTGCAATTACAGGTAAATGTGTAAAATGTGGCACAAAAAATATAAATTTATTTCATCAAAGACAGGTGGAGATATAGCCGCTTCATTAGGGAAATTACCAGGAACCCCATGGGCTAAATACCCCGGTGAGAAACACCTTCCTGGATATAATTATTGTGGTCCTGGAACCCGACTTGATATCCGACTTGATGATCAGGATCAACCAAGACCAGGAGAGCAGCCAGTAAATAAGATTGATCAAGCGTGTCATGTTCATGATGTTGCGTATAAAAGTAAGGATTTACAACAACGACATCTCGCAGATGTGAAATTGATTCATGCGTTAAATTCTATACCTAATAAATCTCTCAGAGAAAAACTCGCTAGTTTTCTAGCAAAAACTGCTATGAAAAGTAAAATAATGCTAGGGGCTGGTAATTAATTATATAACTAATATAATGGAATCTGTTTATTATTCCCCGAGAGGATATTGGAGAGGCAAAGCAGCTATTACTAAACTTTCCGAAGCAGCAAAAGTCTCACGTAATGTCGCTGCAGCGTGGTTAGCACGACAGGCAATATGACAAATTTATCTACCACCACCTAAAAAAATTCAATACGCACATTTTGATGTCAGCGTCCCTAATGAAGTTCATCAAGCAGATATTTTATTTTTACCACACGATACTATTAAAACACGTGGACGAAAATCACGCACGTATAAATACGCATTAACTGTTGTTGACGTTGCGAGTAGATATAAAGAAGCAGAACCATTATCAACAAAGACAGCATCTGAAGTTGCATCTGCATTCGAGCGAATTTATCAGCGAGGACCTTTGCGATGGCCACAATTATTACAGGTTGATCCTGGTAAAGAATTTCTTGGTACAGTATCATCATTGATGAAGCGACATAACGTTAAAATCAGACGAGGGCATACTGAAATTCATCGTGATCAGGCAATCGTTGAACGATTTAATAGAACACTTGCTGAGCGGTTATTTGGATACCAATACGCGAGGGAAATATCTACCGACTTTAAATCCGGAGAGAGATCTCGTGAATGGGTTGCAAGGCTACCAGATGTAATAGCTGCATTAAATAATGAAATTACTCGTGCAACTTCCATGAAACCTTCTAATGCGATTACAAAAAAATATATAGCCCGTAGCGATAAACAACAACCTCGACCGGTATTAGGTAATGCAACTGTAAGATATTTGTATGAGCCTGGGGAACTTGAGGGTGGTAAAAAAAGAGCAACCGATCCTATCTGGAGCGTTACTACACATACAATTTCTGACATAGTTAGATCCACTGGAAGACCTGCAATCTACAGACTAGATTCTACAGCCCCTCTGCGTGGATTTGTACGTGAACAATTACAAGTAATTCCTGCGGATACACAATTACCACCACATACAATTACATAACCAGAACCTCTACGTCGATTGCATTCAAGACAGGTCAACATCACATTATCACGTGTGTGACCTTGATCGCTATTAATTCTATCTACGGTAAATTGTCTTGGATTATTATTCGAATACTGCCATAGCATCTTACAGTTACAGCTTGCACAATCATTATTCTGTCGTTGTTTTAGCGTTATAATAAATTCAGCATCAATATCAAAGTCACGCTTATTTTTTTTGTCACATTGCTTATAACCCGCTAATTTTTCTTTATTGCAGCAGTGTCATTAGTGATTTCCTCAGTTATCACGTAATCTATAATAACCCTATGTAGTTGAGATATTCTTCTGACTCGAGAAACTGCAAGATAGACTAAATTCGACCATTCAATCCGATCATCTACAATCCAGATATTTGTATCAGAAATAGTTAATCCTTGAGATGAATGAATCGTTATAGCGTATCCTAACGTCCATGGAGATTTATCCATACTCAATGCGCATTCAACAACATCAATAGCAACCAAAACAATATCATTCAAGACGAGATTCTGTACCCCACCACCAGGAATTTCCACTTCGATATTTTGCCGTCGAGTATCTGCTGGGCGATAACGTAACGGTATAGATAGATCTGAAAACTTTTCTTTGTGTAACGTAAATAATTTCTTCTGTAGTTCATCACGAACTATCTTTCTACTTGCGACTATCAAATCAGCGGGTCTCCATAAATTTAGAAAATCATTCATAGAAGTCTCTGGAATTACTCCTCGCATTATCTCACATTGTACTTTGTCTGGTTGTAGTCTGATTAACCTTTTAAACTCCTTCAGCGGTTCATCAATGGCTCTACGGTCATCATTTATTTCTTCATAATAATCTACATTATTCTTCAGCCATTCATGTGGAGATTGTCGAATAAAAGGTGGTGGTTGACCATGATCACCACACATTATCACAGCAGTATTCTTTAATAACAACCATTCAAGAAATACTTTTAATACTTCTAGCGACACCGTGCATATCTCGTCCCATATAATATACTTAGGTATATATTTTTCACCCATTCGTTCAGGAGTCCATGTGTCTCCGCACCATCTAAAGAAACTATGGTATGTACATGATTTTACTCCTCGTTCTTTTATTTCCCTGGCTAATTTATGTGTAGGTGTTAAAACGATTATATCTGAACTATTATTCATAAATAAGTTAATCGCACGAGTTGTTTTGCCTGAACCACCGCATCCGTTAAGATAAACAGTCTTATGTCTAGCTACAGGGTCGTATACAGATGGTGCAGATGACTTTGATGCTTGATTATTATTTTTGTAATATATTTCCATAATTTCAACGTCTGCAGATTCAGAATAGCTAAGTATATTCTCTTGTTTTATTCTCCATGTCCCCCATTCACCATTACCAAGCAGCGGTTTTAATAAATCCTTATATTTTTTATGTATATAAAATGAATCCGTAGCAACTCTGACAGCATCACGAGGAAATCTATTTATCATCGACAATAGATTTACTGAAACATAAGCCAACATCGAAGATCTTAAATGAGTGAACTGCGGTGAGTCGCCATCAATATAGCTCACAATCGTACCTAGTTTGGTCCCGTCTGATAAATAAGTATTACATCAGTTTACAAACGTATTTTTTTCCGTTGTATCAGCGATTATAAAATCTAACTCAGCATCGTCCATAATCAATCTTGTACAGTGTCGTTTATAATCGTATGAACTACCTTGAGTAAACTTACCAATTATCTTTCTACCAAGATCTTTTGCAAGTTTTTCATCGTCCCTGCATTTACAGTCATCTTCGTCAAGATCAAGGAATTCTTTCCTGGCATCTTCGACAGGCTCTGGTAACCAAACTTGCTTCTGTGGACGATACGATATAATCGCTTCAGTTACTCTTAACGATATTAAAATTCCAGCATCAAGCATATACCTCAACAGCACTATCGGTACCCAGTATTTCTCTGAAAAATGTCTTCCAAACCAAATATAGTTGATAGGATGAAGATTTTGTGCAAACTCGAATGATTCTACACACGCAAATCCTGTTAAATCAAAATCTGGTAGGGATCCGTTTATCGAAACCTTGGTCATCTCGTGTGATGGATGTCCAAATCTCTTAAAGTATCTAGAACATTCTCCATATCCAAGAAAACTCCCAGGATAACACGCTGCCATATCAGATTTCGGTTTTGACGTTATTGACGTTTGTATTTTCGCTTTTGTAGGAAACTTTATTTTTAGGCGTAATCTCTAATTGAAAATTTTGTAAGATTCGCCGTCCCTGATGCTAATTACTTCACCGTCAAGGTCCTGAATCGATTCATACCATATATTTGATAGGAAGAACCGTTGTTATCCCCACCCTACTTCAAAAACGTCAGAGATGTGTTTTTTTTCTCTCTCTCTCTCTCTCTCTCTCTCTCTCTCTCTCTCTCTCTCTCTGTTGTCCATCAGTTCGTCCGTCGCGCTATCTTCTGCAGTTTTAGACGAAAAACTTCATTCACACCTGTTGCAATAGTCTCCAAATAACGTAAAATGGTACGACATGTATTTTATGTCCAGCTCTGACACATGGGGAGGAGCTAAAAGATCACAAGGTCAAAAGTGCCAATACGACATTGGCTTCTGTGTCCAGCCTCACCCACAAGTAACTATCCCCTTGGTCATAAATGGGAAGCTGTTCAGATGCCCAACATTTTAACCATGTACAAGCTGGGCATGAAAAGTCAAAATCGTAAGTGCAACTGACATTTGGCACTTGATTTTATCCTATCCAGCCAGGGACTTGATTACCCCCGGGATCACAACTAGGGAATTTTTTTAGATCCCTGCCCTCGAACCAAATATACACTTAGTTTTGAGATCCTGCTCTCTAACCATATATAAACTTGCTGTGGTCCCCTTGAACTATTTCTATCCACCAAACATAGTTTACAGGCGATTACCCGGAAACTGTAGTGGTATCACGGTACCGATTGCATTTCCACAGATCTCAACGCTGACGTTTGGTGAAATAAATATACATTCTGTCCCACTTTAATGCGTGTGTCACACACTGTCATAGAGAGTAGAGGATAAGAGATATCCGGTTACAACAGATATATTTCCAATCATATGTATAAAAACAGTTACAAAAATAAAAAATAAATAAAAACATGATCTTGATATGAAATAACATAATCTCACATGTTACAAAGAAGTTCAACTTTATAAGCCTTACATAAACCAAACTACACAATGCCCAATCACAGCTACTTTTGTCGTTTATTTCTAAATACAATGTTACATTAAGCTCCGCCCCATTGAACTTGCGAAATTGGTACCGGTATACAAAGTCATCATTACTACAGCTAAAAACAGGACATTAAAAGAGAAAATACACCGATATAGACATCATTATCCCTTGGGTCAACCGCAACCCTTAGGGACTTAACCAATAGGCTCAGTTTGAGGGTGGATGTCAAAATAGAGTAAGCTTACGGATATTTGTTTTACAAAACCCAGACTTGTGTGTGTGTGTGTGTGTGTGTGTGTGATTTGGATTTTTAACGAAGCTTTAACAATTTTCAGCCATATCGCTACGATGTATGCAGTGTGGCAGTTTATAGTGATGTCTAGCACTGGGGCATCATGCCGCAGACATGTAGCATGATGTCCCACCCAGTCACATTATCCTGACACCAGGCCAACCAGTCCTAACATTAACCTCTTAATGCTGAGCGCCAAGCGAGGCAGCTGTTAGTACCATTTTTAAAAGTCTTTGGTATGAAAATTTTTCATACCGATATTTCTTCTTCTCAAATATCTAAATCTGTTCAGTGATTTTGGAGAAGAGATCTTTTAAAGATTTTTCTACATTTTGTAAGGGCTGCAATATTCGACCGCAGATCAGCATCATTTATACAAATTTAAAAGCACTCTGCATTAGGGCTAGAATGCATATTATGAAATACCAGCGGTCCAAACAACCTCATCTGCCTGCAAGAATAACTGGTCAGGGTTTGATGCCCAGGCCAACGCAGGTCGGTTGCCTCAATTTGTTCCTGGGAAAGGTACTTAGCTCCAATTTTCTAGGCATAATAGATAGGCTAACAGTTTTCTTAACAACAACAAGAAGAACAACAAAAACAAAAATCTTCACCTCTCTGTCATTATGTGGAATAGCCTCCGTTAGAGCCTTATTAGCCGGCCAACACTGGAATCCTTTCATATGGCCCGGGCCGTTTTCAGTCTTTAATTTCATAAATCATATTTTTACTTCTTTTTAACCTGCACAAAGGGATATTTTAACCTCACATATGCCCACTCCCAACATGCGATTAGATTTCAGTTCTGAGGGATACAGCTGATGAAGTTTTCGATGCTGATGCCAGGATGCTTTCTGTAAAATATGGCATAATTCTTTTCAATGGTTCTGGAAAAGAAATCCTTGAAAAGTTTAAGCATTTTTAATTATATAGGTCATTTTTTACTCCGGGTCGGCATCATTTGTAGAAATATAAAGGCTCTTCATGTCAGTATGTTCTGTGTCACATTTTCTCAAATTTGGCCCAGTGGATTTTGTAAAGAAGTTTAAAATAAAAACTCACGCCATACGACGGACGCAGGGCCATACAATACGTTCACTCTGTCGTATGAGCAGCTGAGCTGACTCCCTTGAAGGTACTTGTGCTATTCTAACTGAAAAGAATTTCCAGCAATCCAAGATAACACCCTCTTTTCTTCGTTTATCTGCTGAGTACTGAAGCCATCTCTGGTATTTTTGAGTAATAGCGAGATTTCCAAATTAACGGCCATTTTTACATTTACTTGTTGTAAAGGTTTTTGTTTACTATTAAAAGTAATGCGGTGACGCATTGAGTAAGGTGCTGGACTTCTGACGAGGAAGCTGAAGGTTTGCTTCCACTATCCGATTAGCTAGGATCGTCTCATAAATATAATTGGATTTCGCTTAATCGAACTCCTCCGAGGCCTTGCTGATGCATACTTATATTCCAGGCTTGATCGAAATCTTATATAATATATGATCTCAAGGGTGTTCACAAGCTCAGCCAATCAGATGCAGTATCATATCATTAATATGTAGGTATGTCACTCACAACTGTACTCGTCAGAGATCTTGAAGCAGGCTCCACTTAATAAATTATTTTTACTGGCACACAGTGCCAGCTTACATGAAAATCAATTGCCTTGCAAAAAATCAACCGGTTCTCTCAATAAAATGTAATAAATGACTTCGGCAAGTTTAACTGGTACCTCGTACCTGCAGATGTTAATTTTAATTTACCCTACTTAAAGCCTACTAGTCAGGGGCCGACTGGCTAGCAGTTAAATCGGTCCATCTCAGCCAATCAGTTACAATATTACCTCATTGTTATGCCTGGATGTCATTCCTAATCAAATTCATTCATGATATTGGCTTAAATCCCAAACCTTAAAATGCAATTATTAACAAATATGCCTCTAGAGCGTTCACAAGCGCATCCAATCAGGTGCAAGATCGCCTCATTAATTTGTGTTCATTTGGTCCCTAATCGAAATAAGATGACATAAGCTGACTGCCACTTCTAAATCTCATCAGAATTAATGAAGTGTGTTTATAGTTTATATTCCGGGTGAATTACAGCTTTACAAGTAGTTCTAATCTTGACTATTTTATTCCCCATTCCGTCTGTATTTATTGTTGCTGACCTTGCCGTGGTGAAAGTTTACTTTCACTGTATCGAACAACTGGCGAATGGGTGTGGGTGTGCTTAGCTGTTTATTAACTTCCAAGGTCTAGAACTTGGAGTCAGGTTTTTAGAATCTGTGTAAGGGTACAAATTTCTGTCGATCTACGAAGAGCACATTAATTTGGGCAGGTGAACGATTTATTAGATTTATGGGGACCGGTGCGTGTTAAATCACCATAATGAACGGATTGTTAATAGTTGTGTCGCGAGAGTAAACGATTCTTAATTAAGCTTTCGTTTATTTAACAGTCAGATAGACTGGAAGGGATAGGTTAATTTCGATCTTGTATCGGAAAATGTCAGATTTTAAAATTATCCAGGATCAGTTATTTGGGAATCTCGAGGTCAGGCAGACCTCAATTTTGCCGCCGAGTTATAAAAGGCGGGAAATATATTTAATCAGGATTGGTTACGCTAAATAAGGGGCGTGGTTCCCACACGAAAATTCTTGGGTTTAATATGTCCCATCGCAAAATTTTAGTCAGTCTGCGTTTTTCTGCAAGAGAAAACAAATGTAGGAGACTTCGAGTTTGAATTTAGAAGAAATTCACTCGTAAAATAATTATCCAAGGGATCGGATGTCTGGAAAGTCGACGGACACAATTCTTGGGTAGAAGCGAGCAAAGCTTGAAAGCACAAGGTATATGCACCAATCTCATGTAATTCGTTGATATCAATATAACGATTTGTTTGATATATTTGCTTATATTTGCATGAATTTATTTGCTTAAATTCATAGATCAATTTTCTTGGTATGAGTACAACTGTGTTGAGTTCATCTATCTGAATCCGTACAATGATATTCTTCATATAAGTTTGACGAATTGTTTGAATGTGTCGTCATGACTGTTATGGGAAAATGTGTATCTAAGAATTTCATGCCTTATCTTAGTTGATGTGAGTTACGAGAATCCGTGTGAATTCACCGACCTTAGATGATTTCACGTATGATAAAGACTAGCAGCAGGGAGGGTGAACCCTACAACTTTTTTCCTGACCTTATTTTACAAAAATAAAGGCTCCTACAGAGGCTGAAAAAAAAGGTCAATAACGCTAAACCGAACCTCCTAACGATATTATTACCGTATAGTTTGAAAAACGAATAATAAATTGTTTGCGTTAGCTCATTTTTATTATTTTATTTTTGACTTTTTTGTTTTTTATGTTATAGTGTGTTTAGTTTACTCGCCGGGTCGCTCAATTTTTGTCGGTCACCCGCCCTGCTGCTGTAATTTAAACAATTATTATAAATATTATTAATATGGTTGTCATCGGAGAACCTCATTCAGCTAGATTAGCACGAGAGCGACTAGAAGCAATTAAAAAATATTTACCTGTTCGTGATGCTGTCAAGCAACAATTACAAGAACGTCAAGAATCTCATGTTGAATTTGAAGAGGATACAAAACAATTATTTAAAGCTATTACAGAGACAACTAAACCTCTTCTTCCTGTTTTAGAGAAAACCGCTGAGGCAACTGAAAAAATAGCGGAGAGAACAAAACAGACAAAAAGACTTTTACGTGAACTTCCAGCTGATATAGCTGCTGCTCAACCAATACAACCAATACCTGTAGTTGCTGAAGCATCAGCCCCTAAACAAAAAATTCTTTCAACGAGCAATGCTGAGTTACTTGATAAATTTACTGGGGACTTCACTGAGGCAATTAATAACATTAAAAACTTTGACAATTTAGCTAATTTTGCTGCTACGAGTTTTGTTCAAAGAAATAAATTCTTAAAGCCTGATCATCAAAATATCATTAAATCCCGTGAACAATGGCAAAGAGTACTATACCGCATACGTGCTGACGTTGAACAAATTAAATTAGATGATGAAATATACAGAAATTATAATAAGAGTTTTAATTATTTCGTAAATTTAATAAAGAAAGAAGCAAGACAAGAAAAGGAAGAAACAAAAGAACTTAAAAAACAAGAAAAGGAAGAAACAAAAGAACTTAAAAAACAAGAAAAGGAAGAAAAAAGAAAAACAAAAGAAGAAGCAGCAGCATCAAAACAAAAATATACAAAAAGAACACGAGTTCGTCTTCTTCCTAAAACATTGGAATTACCACCACCATTACCACAATCTCCAAAACAACAAAAACTAAGCAAAAAGGAAGATGAGGAAGAAGAATATTGGTCGCCAGACACCTCTTCTGGTAACGTAAGTGGAAGTGGATTTACTACTCATGGAAGTGGTCTTATTACATGTCCTAATAATGTTCTTGCTGATGTTGATCGACTAGAAATTCTCATCGGAGGAAAACGAGCTGGTAATAATTCTCCAGAAATAATTAATGAAGCGGCTGATATTTGCAGACGGTTATTTACAGGCGGTATCATGGACGTTGATGTTTATCAGTCTCTTATTAATGAAATTGCCGATGACTACTACAGTGACTAAGTACGTGATTAAATACAATTACTATAATAAAATGATCGTATATAGTACTCAACGTGGACCAACTATGGTCAGGGTAATAAATTCACGATTACCAGTATACAAGACAACCTACGGAGATGGACTAGGTGATGTTGTTCAGGGTCTATTTAGAAGGATAGCCCCAAAAGCAATACCGATCGCAAAGCAACTGGGAATGAAAGCTATTGATGTTGTTCGTGAAAAAGGTATTGGTGCTATGGGTAATCTCGCTGGTAAAGCATTTTCAGCGATTAAAGATAGATTAACACGATTAATACGCAGACCTGCGGTCCGACCTCAACCTGTAAAATTACCTAGTACAGAAGTAATGCCTGCAAATGTCAGTAAAATAATAAATCAAGTTGCTAATCAAAAACTAGCGGAGTTGGCTGATGTACCAATGTCAGAAAAAGAAAAACATATAACCGCTAGTCTGATAGCAGGAAGTGGTTTCACTTCCCGAAGTGGTCTCACTTCCCGAAGTGGTCTTCGTTTTAGACGATAATAATTATAATAAAGATGTTCAAGCGCATATCTGATCCCGCATTTGACATGGACGCACCAGTACTTAAAGATGAGTCTGTGCGTGATTATCAATATTATTCTTATGACGCTCGAATTCCAGATCAGCGTGGACGAATTGAATTACAAGTTCAGGATACAAGTAGGTATTTCTTACCCGCTGAGGCTTTTATTGAAGTAGAAGGTGAAATTTTAAATATCGCTAATCCTGCAGCACCAGTAGCATATGGAGACGATGTTAATGTCGGTTTTGTTAATAATGGTATTATGGCGTTATTTGATAGCGCTACGTACATGATTGATGGTAAAAATATTGAATCAATTCAGAAAGACGTTGACGTTGCAACAACAATACTTGGTCTTGCTAGATACAGCGACGATTATTCAAGATCAGCTGGTCCATCAATGATGTTTGCAAAGGATACAACTGATTCTCCAGAGTATCGACAATATGAAATAGGACGACCAAGAAATTTTGCTAGAAACGCCGATGCGGATGTACAAAGTATGATTATTAATGTAGATCCAGATTTTAATTTAGGATTTAGATCACGTCGAGCAATGTTGCGTGGTGGAAGAAGAGCATTTTCATGTGTGATTCCACTATCACATATATTTGGATTTTGTAGAAATGTCAGAAAAGTCATTTTCGGAGCTAAGCATACAGTTGTACTTGTACGAAAAGCAACTGACAATGATGCAATATGGCGACCCGCTGGTGATGCTGGTAGAGTAATTCTGACAAAACTTTCATTGTGGATGCCAGTAATGACTCCATCAATAACTGAAGAAGATCGTCTACTCTCTTTTATGAATCAAGGTGGTAAATCAGCATTATCGTGGTTAACAATGACCACAGATGTTGTTCAGAGTAATATTAATGGTTTATTTACATGGCAAATAGCTTCTCAGCAAGGTGTTTCTGCGCCACGATATATATTTATTGCATTTCAAGATGCTGCACGGGTGGATGATCAAACACGTAGTATTATGATATTTGATAATCTTGGTGTTTCCGAAGTTTCCTTAAGAATAAATGGACATCAAGAACCATCCGAGGATATTTTACTGAATTTTGAACAAAATCATGTAGCACGTGTATATCATCGTCTAATGACGTTCATGGGACGTGATCAAAATGTTGATACTGGTTTACAAATATCACAATTGGATTTTACAACCTTATACCCAATTTATTACTTTTCGCTCGAACATTTAGATTTAACCAGACAGTCAGTAGTCGATATACACTTTCGAGCTCGTGTGACAATAGCTCCTATTGTCAATTACAGAGCAATTGCTGTCATACTCAGCGATAAATCGATATTACTTGAAGGTGCTGGTGGACGAATGAGAGTCGTTGATGCTCCAGTAGAAAACATGTAATTAGATTATTTATGAATATTATAATGTCGTATAATCACGTTAGTGTTAGTCTGACTCCTGGTCAGATTAAAAGGATACAATCAGCATCAAAAAATAACTGTGGATTAAAAATATTGCTAAAGAAAGATCAGATGAGCGGCTCAAATAAATTATCTCTTACGGAACATCAGCTCGGGCGTTTCAATGAAGCCAAAAAATCAAATAAAGGTATAAAACTTAATCTTTCTGCGGGTGCCATTAAAGATATCATTAAGACGGGTGGTATATTTCCACTTCTTGCTGCTATACCAGCATTAATAGCCGCTGCAGCTCCAGCTGTTGCAAAAGCAGCTGCATTAGGTGCTGTTGGAACTGCTGCTGGAATGGCATTAAAGAAAGCAACTGGACAAGGAATAAAACGAACACCAAAAAAAAGGGAAGGGGTCTAAGATTACCAGGGACCCACACTGGTACGGAAAAGGCCTAAGATTACCAGGGACAATTTACTAATATCTCCTATGTCCAATTTTGATTTACTAGATGCTGCTAAAAAATTAAAAATAAAAAATTTTAGAGGAGTTTTCATGCGTGATCAATTACCAAAACAGCCAAATAACATTGAAACAGGTATTATTAATCTCGATGAAAATTCTGGTCCAGGCACGCATTGGGTCGCTTATGCAATTGATCCACGTGGAATTATTTATTTTGATTCATATGGACTAGCTCCACCAAAAGAATTCTTAAAGTATATTAGCGGCTATCAAAGTATTCCAATATGGTATTCAACATTACCTACACAAACATTAACCGATCCACCAATATGTGGTCGAGAAGTACTTAACGTACTTGATGCTATATCAAAATCAACAAAACCCCCCCACAAAGTTGTACATGAATATACTACGACGTCATATTTAAACAGACATTAGTAATATAATGGTAGATATTTATGGAAGATCTTCTCGTGGTAAAGGTCATCAGCAAGTTGATTTATCTAAATACGCAACTCTCGATCAGCTCAGAAACGAGATTGATGATTTATTAAATATAACCAGTGTGAATCAAAACGAAGTAGTTGTTTTTCAGGATAAGCAAGGACGATTAAAAACTAGTAATATACAACTACCAGATGTACTTATACGAGTTCCCACCGCGGTTGTTAATAATATAGTTACTTTTACTGATCAGGGTAAAATACAAGATTCCGGTACGTCAGTCAGCGATTATATTAAGAAAACTGGTGATTCATTTACAGGCGGCATTATCATGAATCAAAATAAAATTAGAGATCTTGGAAATCCAACCGCAGATACAGACGCAGCAACAAAAAAATATGTCGACGATCAAGAATCTAAGTACGTATTGACCAACGGCGGTATAATGCGTGCATTTCTCGACATGAATAATAATGGCATTAATAATCTTAGAACACCAGAATATAATTTTGATGCTGCAACGAAAAAGTATGTTGATGATAAGGAAATTCCAATAACGGCTTCGTTAACGACAATTAATGATGAAATTGCTGCATTTAGAAACGATTATATTAATCACGTAGAAACGTTCTTAAATTTTCGTAGAAATGTAAACAAAACCATTAAAGATTTTTTTGGTGATCAACCAACCGTTGACATAAAACTCTCCGACGTTAACACGAAACTCAATGATATTGCCAGTGGAATACCTAATATTGTTCAAAAAACTAATCTGATTAAAATTCCACATAGACAAATTAAAAATATCGTATATACAGTAGCATCAGGATCAACAATATGGGCATCGCAAAGTGAAACTCTCGAATATACCGCAGAAGTAACTGGGTTATACAAGTTATCTATGTACGGTTCGGAAATTACTGCGGCAACTTCATCATCACCGAATGAATATCATAATCCTCTATTGGTGATGCTAACCAAGAATACGAAAGAAATCTTTACGTTGATATCAACGAAAATACCTACGAAAAGTTACTGGTGGTGCCTAGAATTCGTATCTGAAACATAATTAAATGACGTTGTTAGTATAATGGATCAACCTCAGTCTTGCATTGACGTTCAACGTTACAGATGCAATCAAGTATGTGAGCGTCTGACTAAACTAAATAATTTTATCGACTATTATAACACGAAAATAAAAAAATACAAAAGACGTATAGTTGTTATCGATGTAGTTGTTTACTCGGTTTCTGCTGTTATTACTGGAACAGGATTATTATTATCAATGTTGACGATGACAGCACCTACTGTTATAACCATTATTGTTTCAGCATCAACGACTATTGCTGGAGTTCTCGGTATTATAACCAAAAAGATACATACTTGTACAAATGCTAAATTGCACGATTATATGATTAAATTACATACAGTGGCAGAGGCATGTTCTAAATTATCTTTGTATATTTCTTCGTGTGTTAGTGATGGTGAAATATCTGATACTGAATTCGCGATGATGATGAAAACTTATGATGACGCTTTTAAAGTGATCGCTAATGATTTTAACGAATTAAATAACAACAATAATAATAATGACAGACAGGGAGTTACTTCAGCAGATCGTTACTAATACAACTCCGTCAAAAACTACTATGATATCGTTAAGTTCGACTAATCCTGAGTTTAGTGTCAATTTTCCAACCGCCATTCCTGCAAAAGAAATAGCATTAGCACAATTGCGAGTTTATTATAGCTGGCCCAATATTAGATCAAAACTATTTGGTGGACTACAGCCAAATAATTCATTAGTATTCGCTAATAAGAATAAGCCTGATGGAACTCCTGATTGGCAAGTAATTGCTATTCCAACGGGCAGTTATCAGATAGAGCAGATTAATGATGAGTTCCAACGCAGAATTAAATCCATCACAGGAAAAGAATCAAAAATAGCAATTACTGTCTACGAACCAACACTATCTGCGGTTATTGAAATAAATTCTCCTGATTATGTAGATATTTATCAAAGTTCGATTAGATCAGTATTAGGTTGGCCTGAAGATCCACCGGTTTATCAAGGACCACCAGAACCACAGAGATCTGATTTTGTCATAGATGTTAAAAAATTTATAAAACCTCCAGAATATAGAACAGAAAAAAATGCTTACCCATGGCGACGATATTTTGGTGATGGAGTTATACACTATATAGATAAAACAGAAACCCATTTTACAAAAATAGTTGATGGTAAAAAAGGTAAAATAATAGTACTTGATGTTGATGAAATAAATTCATATGCTAGTACAATTAAATCTGAACACGGACGTATACTTAATTATTTAAGAAATTTATTTTCCAGCATTAGCACTTCTTACAACGATGACTTAAAAAATCAAATAATTGAAGCAATACAACATTTGAATCAAGTTGCTTCAGACCTAGAGTTCATGAATGATATTATTGTTAACAGAGAAAAAAGATTAGTGAACATAGCAGCAGATAAACGCTATAGAGGGTTGTATATAGTTAATGAAGACGGTCCATCTCAGGTTGTTAAACTAAATCTTCTGTTCACAACAGTATTTCTAAAACATTTCGGAATTACGCGAGAACAACTATCAACATTTATAATTCCTGGATTCAAATCTGAAGAGCTAAAGAAATCAGTTGATGATCTTATTGATGAACAATTTAAAAGAATATGTGATTCATGGAAAAAATTAATACCTACACCAACCATTCTTAAATATAATAATGATCCACACGGTGGAGGTCGCCATATCTCACCTGGTATTGTTAATATAACAACAACAATTGCAGTCAATCTGGTATGTGACGTAATTGATGATAGTTATCAAGTAGATCTTTCAAAATCTAATCACTCAGTGGCACTGCGGAACAGGGGTATATACTATATTCATTTAGCCCTAAAGACCCACCCGGTTGGTTAATTGTGTCTGAACCAATTAACCCCGTGTACCTGCGAGTTCATAATCCATTTCTGACAAGAATAAATTTCAAACTCACTGACCAGGCAGGAAACATTTTGGATCTAAGACAAGAGTCTCTTAATATTAATTTATATATACGCTCGTAGAACGTCTGATTAAATATTTCCTAATATAATAAGGGAAAAAATAATCTGATTCTGAAATAATATATTTTTTTTTATTGATTTTTCTTATTCCGCCGGGTAAATAGGTACTCTGATTCATGAAAAGTTACAGATTTTCTCATTCCGTCGGGTAAATAGGTACTCTGATTCATGAAATAATTACAAATTTCTTTATCTGATGGGCAGTTTACTAATCAAAATCATTAAAATCTGATTTCTATGATTAAAGCAATTGTATATATAATAAAGCGAGATAACTCGGCTATCTCTCTCTGCGGAGTAAATTGAGCGATTATTTCCCTTACTACTATGTTCGATTTACAGACAATAAATACTTCTTGTTTTTCGTTAATTACTTAGTGAATTATTTCTTTTTCTGTAGGTGATTAGCTGTTAGTAAAGCATCAATTTGTAACAGAGAGGAATATTGATGCATCTTTTAACTCTGATAATCTTAAATTCATGTCGGTTTATACGAGTGCGTAAAGTTATTTTTAGCTATAACATGTATTTGACCTTAACGAACGATAACTCTTACAAAAAAATGTAATGTGTGATTATTTTATACAGTATATATAAATAATGTTTGTAAATTAAGTAAATATACGCTACAGTTGTATAATAATTGTGATTTTATTCAGTATATTGGTTGTACGTAATTTGTCTGCTTATTCAGTGTTGGGTTAACTACATGATAATTTTAAAACGTCTATATGTATGAATCGGAAAATGGCTCAGTGGTATAGTTGTTGCAACTATGATACTGACGACCGTGGTTCGATTCCTGTGGCTGACGAGTGTCGACAGTATTCGGAACGATGCTATTTTATTTTAAAGAAATAATTATTATATATATGAACCAAGAAAATATAAATGATATTATTTCTGCTATTAAAAAATTAAAACATAACGGAATAAATCTATCTGATAATCTCGATCCTGAAAAAATATTATATGATTATGAAATATTAAAACAAAGAAAAACTGAAAATAAATACACATTACCATCCAATTATAAATTTGTAAAATCAATTTATCAGTCTATGTTAGAATCCTTGGCGGTGGTAAATGAAAAGCAGGTAAAGCTATTTGCGTCTCTTGCACGTTCGATCGAAAATATTAGATCCGAACTATCTCGTGAATACGAGAAAAAGAAGATCGTGGATAATCGTGTAATGCAATTAAGAAAAATTATGTTATTTGATTCTGTCAAAAGTGAAAGTGACACCGAGAGCAGCGACGGTGAAGGTACCCATGGTAAAATATAGAGTCGAACTATATACAATTTATTTATTAGGAACACAGAATTAGATATATTCAAATATTATCCGCTGATCGTATTTTATTGAATATGCTGATTTGTATAATTTATCTGCAACAAATTGTACTGATTGTGGATGCTAAAATATTTTGCAGCCGCACGTATTGATGGAAAAGTTATTTCCTGTTCTGTCTGTATATTCATAGATTTAATAGATCTTCTTGCAAACTTTTTACATTTTCCAGTCTTTCCGCGTGCAGCATTCTGACTAGGTGTAATAGCTTGCAGGTTAGATACCCGATTATTTTTGGGATTTCCATCAATGTGATCAACTACAAATCCATTTTTAACTATTCCACGAAAACATTCGAATATGAATATATGTGAGTAATATTTATTTTTCCCAGCATTAAACATAAAATAACCAGTATTATTAATACTACCGACTGGTTTTTTCAATCTACAGTTTCTGATCACACCATCTCGAGACGCTTCATAATTTTTTATTATGGGATGAGCCATAAATTCGTGTTTATTACGAAATGCTTTTTTTCTTAATTCTCTTATAATATCGTTGTCGATCATTTCATCATAAGTCTGATTTGTCTGAGTCATTTTATATAATAATATTATTTGTCTAAATCATTGTTTTGAAATCTGACCAGATAATCTTCTACGGTTTGTATAGGAGATTTACCTGGCGATGTATTATTTTTTTTGTCATAATATCGTTTTAATTCTCTATATTTTTTTCCGCCACATTTTAGACACAATTGAGTTTTTCCTCTGACTCCAACACCACATTGAATACACGGTATTGGTCCTGTACTTCCATTTTTGATACTCTGTGCATGATTTCCGCAGTATTTGTTCACGCACGGTTTATTACAAAGAGAAGTATATCCAATTCTGAGCCAAGCACATTTGTTCTTTGTTTCAATCATTATATATATACTAAAATTTTAATTTAAATACTTGTCTTAATTATATGGAGGAATTATCGGCAATTGAACCTTCCCATGCTAGATTTGATCTTGACAGACCATCAGAATATAAATATAGTACTTTGATGCAAGATCTGGTATTAACGGATGAGGATATAACCGAACGTATTCGTGAAGCAAAAAATGAATTTCGTGACGATGGCGCTGCTTATGTATGGTCAACATTCAGAGTCGGAAATGTTACTAATATGATGAATGACAAACGAGGAAAAGTAATTATTAATCACCTTGATGATCAAAAATATTTTATTTTAATAAAATTTATTGTAAATACAAAAGAAGATATTTGGATTATTCGTGACAAGCGCGATCCAGTACACATACAATCAGGAAATAATATTGTTCTCTTAAATAATAAATCTAAACCCGGAATACTGACTGGTATTGATAAGGTATATTATGAACGGAGCTACCCAGTTACTGCAGTCGTATATGCAATATATCCACTTAATAATAAACCTGACGTCGGGGATCTAAAACCTATGAAACTGTCAGAGTCAAGAATAAACTGTGTAGCTGAACGAGTTACAGAACATTTTACAAACGCGATACGTGGTAATGGTTTAACAGATTTACGACGTAAAAAAAATAAATACTTGGGCAGAATCAGTTAAAGATACCGGAGCGTCTATCAAAGATGTCGCTGAACTAGAAAAGAAATTAAGATTTCCAATAACGGTAAAAACGCTGACGGGAGAGATTTTATATAAACCAAAATACACAAAAATGGAGCTCCAATAGATATTATTGATCATAATTCGCACGCATGGACCTCAGCAGTAACAATATTTCCACGAGATAGAAAAGTTAAATTTTATGATGGTCATATATTTGATTTTATCGGAAATATCAGTAAAAGTGACCCTGTGTCCGTTTGGTTATTTCAGAGTTCGGAATATGATCATTACGATCAGTTTGTACGGCCTAATGGTGATATTTACCGTACAGAATCTCTTAATGTAGAAATGGAAAATCTTGCGCTGAAATATACTTCAGACGATGTCAAAGTTAGACAATTATTAAATAATTGTTTTACAGTTCCATCCGTAGCAGCTCATTTTGCTCAGGAGAAAAATTTATGGAAACCAACACGATCGGAATTTCTTGAGGATATTCATAAAAGTTGCGTAGAATATGGACACGGAGGATTATGGAATACTAAATACAACTATAGTGACGTTATATCCGTCGATATGATAGCGTGTTATCCTGGAAGTTTTCTTGGATACGGAGAATGTTCTAAATACTTTAAGAGATTCGGACATCCATCACACGAAATGACCAGAGTTGCGATAAACAGACATTTACCAGATTTTGATTTAACAGGATTTGCTCATGTAGAATCATTCGAATTTGCAGAAAATCTCCATCCGATTACTTATACTTGGTTTGGAAGACATTTTTCAGAGCGATGTTGGGTTCCAATAGTACTATTGCGATATATGCTTGATGTTGGAATTTTAATATCTTTACAGGTGAGCGAGGCTATTATATCATACAGTCCACAGAAACAAGTTTGGTTACCAGAACCAAATAGATTTAATATTAATGATGCCAGGAAAGAATTCCCTAATCTTAATGAAGATGATATTATTAAAATTACTAATAATATATGTAAATGCAGAGACGAGCATGATGAAAAACTTGCAAAAGATCTTGGTAGAAAGATAATTGGTAAATTTACTCAAGGAAGTGCATATGATCATAAAAGACACTGTACAAGATTGATTATGGACGATGCTGAACTCGATTTTATAATAGCTGATACAACGGAAAAAAATAAATTTATAAATCGGAGTAATGCTTATTTGTCAGACGGAACCAAACTAGGTACAATTGTGAGTTATCTTGATGGTGACTCACCACAATTTACTTATTTAAGATCATCTATGTTGGCATATGTTTCTATAAATCTACTGTCTATGATAAATAGATTTTCTCGTGATGCTGTCAGAGTCGCCACGGATTCGTTTTATATAAATAAAAAATATACGGATTTATTAAAACCGCTACTTGGTAATGGTGAATGGGGGTCATGGAGAATAAAACAAGAAAATATACTTAGTTATTCTGAATCTGCCGACGTTGAAATTAAGGAAATATATCACAAAAATAATAATCAGGTATCAAAGTCATCAGCACCATCTGTGTACGATCCTGTGGATAGACATAAAGTTGTTTATCTTAATGGGTGTGGAGGGTCAGGTAAAACAACGCGTGTGATTAAATTATTCATGAATAATAATTCAGATATAATTGTTTTGACACCGACACAAAAACTCGCCAGAGAAATAAAAGAGCGAGGAGTAAAATCGTGTACTTATCATAGTTTCTTTAGATGGTGTGGAGACACATGGACTCCTGAGAGAATGGGTGAAAAAAATATACCTAAATATATTATATGGGACGAGATATGCACGGTGTCGTTAGAAATATTAAAAACATTTCTTGAATGGTTATTGACGAAGAATACTGCTATAATAATGTGTGGTGATCATGGTCAACCACCACCTTTTATTGGACAGTCTCCACATGAATGGCTGAAGAATAACGTAGATTATTACGAGGAAATAAGTGATGACTATAGAGCTATTGATGAACCGCTGAAGGAGTTTAAAAGGTTAATCAGACTACAGCCGGATAAAATACAATGTGAAATAATGCGAGGAGTAATTCCAGAGACTTCTATGAGTGATTTTCTAAATTTATGGAATCCCGCTGATTTAATAGTTGCAAGTAGAAAGATAGTTCGTGATGAACTACAGGATAAATTATTTATGTTACATAAAGAAAAGTTTTTAGATCTACCTGTACCTTTGTGTTATCGCCCAGCAGATACTCGACGACAGAATATTGATGTTGAAATTCCTGGTGCCTTGGTTCCAGCAAGGATACAGAATCTTGTCTTGAATGATATTGTTTTAGTCGATATTAATGTCGTTGAGAATGCGCTGAATATGAATAAATCACCGTGGACGTTAGGATACGCTATAACTATTCACTCATCACAGGGGTTAACTATTTCTGATACAAATATCTGGATTATAGATGATCGGATCGAATGGTCGAGTTTAGTCTATCTCGCAGTTTCTAGAGTCAGACGAATATCTCAACTACATAGGGTTATTATGAATTTTACAGAAAATAATAATCAAACTAATAATAATGACGTAATAAGAAAAAAACTATATGGTTATAAGCAGTGTGATAAAAAAAATAAGCGTGACTTTGATATTGATGTTGAATTTATTATAAAACTAAAAGCACAACAGAATAATAATTGTGCAAGTTGTAACTGTAATATGTTATGGCAATATTCGAATAATAATCCAAGACAATTTACCGTAGACAGAATTAATAGTGATCTTGGTCATATACGTGATAATGTGATGCTGACCTGTCTTGAATGTAATCGACGTAGAGGTTCTGGTCATGTAATTGTATGTGGTGGTAATTGTGTGTCTTTAGGAATTACCTGTAATTGTTCACGTACAAATCCACGTTGAGGGGCTCTCGAATCTAATCTGTATATTGGAGGTCTACCAGTAGATCTAACTACACTAGAAATTGTATGTGTAGTCACGCTCCAGATAGGATCAGTTGCTCTTTTTTTACCACCTTCAAGTTCGCCAGGTTCGTATAAATATCTTACAGTTACATTACCTAATACTGGTTGAGGTTGATGTCTGTCATTGCTACAGGGTATATATTTTTTTGTGATCGCATTAGAAGGTTTCATGGAAATTGAACGAGTAATTTCGTTATTTAATGCAGCTATCACACTTGGTAACCTCGCAACCCATTCACGAGATCGCTCACCGGATTTAAAGTCAGTAGATATTTCTTTTGCATATTGGTATCCAAATAACCGCTCGGCAAGTGTTCGATTAAATCGTTCAACAATTGCCTGATCACGATGAATTTCAGTGTGTCCTCGTCTGATTTTAACGTTATGTTTTTTCATCAACGATAATACTGTACCAAGAAATTCTTTGTCAGGATCAACCTGTAATAACTGTGGCCATCGCAAAGGTCCTCGCTGATAAATTCGTTCAAACGCAGATGAAACTTCAAACGCTGTCTTTGTTGATAATGGTTCAGCTTCTTTATATTTACTTGCAACATCAACGACAGTTAATGCGTATTTGTATGTGCGTGACTGACGTTTACCAATTTTAATGGTATCGTGCGGTAAAAATAAAATATCTGCTTGATGAACCTCATTAGGGACGCTGACATCAAAATGTGCATATTGAATATTTTTAGGTGGTGGTAGATAAATTTGCCATATTGCCTGTCGTGCTAACCACGCCGCAGCAACAGAACGTGAAACTTTTGCTGCTTCAGATAATTTACTAATAGCTGATTTACCTCTGCAATATCCTCTTGGGCTATAATAAATGGATTCCATTATAATATTTATATAATTAATTACCAGCCCCTAGCATTATTTTACCTTTCATGGCAGATTTTACTAGAAAAGTAGCTAATTTATCTCTGACAGATTTATTTGGTATAGAATTTAATGCATGAATCAATTTTACATCTGCGAGATGCCTTTGTTGTAAATCTTTACTTTTATATGCAACGTCATGAACATGACACGCTTTATCAATCTTATTTACTGGATGCTCTCCTGGTCTTGGTTGATCTTGATCATCAAGTCGGATATCAAGTCGAGTTCCAGGACCACAATAATTATATCCTGGAATATGTTTCTCACCGGGGTATTTAGCCCACGGAGTTCCTGGTAATTTTCCTAATAAAGAGGCTATATCTCCACCTGTCTTTGTTTTGACAAATTTGTATTTCTTGGTACCACATTTTACACATTTGCCCGTCAGAGCACGTCGTTTATTTTTTGTTGTTATTGTAGTTAGTTCAGCAGTGGGTGCAGGAATTTTACACCGAACACAATATAGACTCATATTATTAATAATATGGATATAATTGACTTTTCGGCGAAACGAAAACAGGAGCCAGTGAAACATCATCCAGCATTACCAAATTCGATAAGGATGATTATAATAGGTCCATCTGGATCGGGTAAAACACAACTATTATTAAATTTAATAATGAGATGGTTAAAATGGAGTAAATTGTATTTAGTAGCACCATCTGTAGATGATCAACACTGTTACGAAGTACTTAAAGATTTTAATGAAAATGCAAAATTGCTGAATGAAAACGGTAATGATGTTGTTGACTTTATAACCGATATTGATGAGGCCCCATCTGTAGATGACCTAGATGGATTTATTAATAATTTGGTGGTGTACGATGACGTTATGCTGGACAGACAATCAAATCCAGCTAGAATATTTTCTCGAGGTAGACATAAAAATACAGACGTGATTTATGTTACACAGCATTATACACAAATACCTAAAGTGATCAGAGACAACTGCAATATTTTAGTAATGTTTAATGGAGTAGATAATTATACTTTACAGAATATTTATTATACTTGGTGTTCAGGGAATATGGACATGATGAAGTTCAGAAACTTTTTTGCTCAAGCACAAGCTGTTCCGTTTGGATTTATTACAATAAATCTATATGACCCAAGATCTAGATATCGTGTAGGTCTGGATAAAATCTTTGGTTAATCTGATATATATGAGCAGCAGGGCGGGTGACCGACAAAAATTGAGCGACCCGGCGAGTAAACTAAACACACTATAACATAAAAAACAAAAAAGTCAAAAATAAAATAATAAAAATGAGCTAACGCAAACGATTTATTATTCGTTTTTCAAACTATACGGTAATAATATCGTTAGGAGGTTCGGTTTAGCGTTATTGACCTTTTTTTTCAGCCTCTGTAGGAGCCTTTATTTTTGTAAAATAAGGTCAGGAAAAAAGTTGTAGGGCTCACCCTCCCTGCTGCTAGACTTGAGTGCGTATTGACTGAAATTAACGTTGTTAAGCCATGAAGTGAGATTTCATGTATGCTAAAGACTTGAATGTGTGTATTGACTGAAATTAACGTAGTTAAGACATGTAATGAATTTCATTCATTCATTTATATAATTGAGGCGAGAACGGAACTGTTACGTCTCGTGGGATGATAATGTGAGTCAGGTTGAAATAGCCGTTAGGAAGTACATTAATCTTATGAAACTAGGTTTTGTTTATGGTCTGCCATGTTTGGCTTGACCAGATAGCCTTTGGTATCTGTTTGAATTCCGATAGAACGATATCTGACATAACGAGAGGGGAGTAATGATCTATTCCCAGTAGGATATCTGACAGAAGATTTAGGTTGCTTCTCTGTTGATATAGCTCCACGGGACGTATCCACGTACCTACCTATCGAAGTATCTACATATCACGTACTTACATATCCACCTCCCCACACAAAGTTCGAGGGCCGAAAGAGGCGAGACAATAGAGAGTTTGGAGAAGAGAAAAGAAAAGTGGAAGGGACCAAGAAGAACAGCGACAGTGAAGTTGGAATGAACCGGAAATAATCAGGTTATGAAGAAGTACAAGGCAATGACTTCGACTGTTCACTCGATTCTATGATGAACTAATTCTATCATTTAAAACAGATCGGCTATTTATATAAGTAAATTGGTGTTTGAAATTCGGTGAATGATTTATTTCAAAACGAAGTGTATCTTCCTAATGTAATGCATTATCACAGTTGTTTATGTAATTGATTAAATTGTTATCTTTCATGTACGGGGGCTCGTGTCATTCTGTTTTATATATCTGCTCAGGTCTCTGTCTATTCCACCTATAAGTTTCACACTTTATATTGGCATTTATTCGATCCGGGCAATAACACCGAAGGCGATCACCCTCTAGACAACGATACCCAATAAAGCGGACACCTTGTAAGAAGGTACAATCCGTCAATCAATTCCACTCAACCCACCCCCAACAAAGTAGGGGGCTTCGTAGCACTCAGCCTCCTGAATTATTCTGAAATAATGATCCATTCGCAACATTGAGGTCAATCCTACGGATCGTACCTTGAATGTATGTCGATGACCTCAATTAGGACCACTTCGGCTATTTACTAAATAAGTATCGACCTAGAAGTTACGAACGATTGATTTTTGTTTTCATTCGTAACCTCTCAGTCTTCCCTACAGTCATTTCAATCGCAGAAATAGCCCAGGTGGTCCGAATAGATCGGGCTTTGTTTTAATGAGAAATTTCCGGCTAACAAGTGTTTGAAATTACTGTGCCGATATACATCCGATGCATATTTTTGTCTAGTGATTCTGAATGGTCCTGCATCGCATGAGAAACTGGCGTCGTCTGGTATATCGGAATTCAAGTGTTGACAGACAGTCAAAAGTCCATATCATAACCTCATTTGGTCCTTTTACTAGTTGTTCCTTTGACTTGCACTAACCATTTAGGGTTATCTGAGTAAACAAGAAATAACTTTAAAAGAGTAAAATTTTTGGTGAAAAATCTCAGGTTGTAAGACTAAGCTCTGATTATTCAGAATGAACCCATTCTGATAAATTTTGCGTACGTCTTCTAAAAAAAAGCTATTTGTTCCATGATTTCATAAGTGATTCAGAGTCCCACTAAAAGCTTTAATGTGGCATTCCCACAAGTGCAGTGTTACATATTTACCATGTACATGCCTTACATTGAAGTGAAATTTATCTCCTATCGTGTAACTACGAACTATTTCCCTGAAATGGAACACATCCCGAAACTCATCGAGTTTATGGTGCATGCTTGCTACTAGGTTCCCATTTCAGACTATTTGTTCTTGAATAAAACCCTCTGGAATAGAGAACAATTGCAGAAATCAGTACTACATTCACACCACGGACTCCATACATATATTGTTCTTAAAGACGGATCCAATAGAAGTTTTGAGGTCAGTCCTGCGGATCATGCCTCGAATGTATGGACCCAGAACACAGTTAAGTTTACTATTTATTCTCAACATTTGTTTCTCAGTACTGAACTTTCCACTGTGTGACAATCAATACAAATCATATGTTAATCTAAAACACCTTCAAAGATGACTTCACGCTGCAGTTCTCGTCGTAGGTTCACCTGAATATCTTTGAGAGGCTGGTCTGTAAACAAACCAACTTGCAATGGAACACCGATTTCACTTCCGGATCATCACCAAGACCTCATTACTCACTGTACACTGTCGCCGAAACACACATAGACAACCAAGCCATAAGCTCATATTCTAAAGAATAAACAATTACCTTTAAATCCATACCAAGAATGCCTAAATCTAATTCTTGTATCACCACCAAAAGGAGACAGGAAAAAATGCTCTAAAAATTAGACTGGGACTACATTCGTACCGGAGCTATTAATTGTGTTCTGATTCCATATACAAAAGACCAATTGGAACATCCTCGGCTTTTTCCATCAAGTCGAATTAATCCACCAAGGAAAGTTCCTACAGCTTTACGAGAACCACTTAAATCAACTTTGGAAGAAATGGAACGGAAAAATATAATAAGGAAAATAGATGAACCAACAGAATGGGTCAATTCCGCAGTAATTGTTGAAAAACCCAAATCTGGAAAACTACGAATTTGTCTAGATCCGAGAAATTTGAATCAAGCTATCAAGAGAGAGCAGTATCAACTTCCTACAACTGAAGATATAAGCAAAAGGTTGGCTGGAGCTAAGGTTTTCTCCAAACTAGATGCCAGTCATGGTTACTGGCAAATGCCCCTGGATGAGGAAATCCAGTTATCGACAACATTTAACACCCCGTTTGGTAGATATTGCTACCTGAGAATGCCTTTTGGTATTAAATCCGCTCAAGAAGTGTTCCAGAAACGCATGGCACAGTGTTTTGAGGACCTGCCTGAGGTGGAGACTGACACAGATGACATAATTGTTTGTGGAACTTCAAAGGAATATCACGATGGAAAACTGAAAAATGTTTTAAAGAGATGCCAGTAAATAAATCTGACACTGAATTTTGAAAAATGCCAATTTGGACTAACAGAAGTGTGCTATGTGGGACACATATTGACATCATCAGGTATTAAACCTGACCCACAACAAGTAAAAGCAATCACAGAAATGCCCGCTCTGACGGACAAGAAAGGAATCGGAAGATTACTAGGTACAATCAACTACCTAGAAAAATTTATCCCAAATACGTCTACAGTGACAGAACCAGTCAGAGCACTTTTGAAAAGTAATACTGAATTTGTCTGGGAAACTGCACAGATAGATGCGTTTGAAGAGATCAAAGAGATTCTAAGCAAAGAACCTATATTGAAATATTTCGATGTCAAAAATCATGTCGTTAGTTGTGTTACATCAAAATCAGGACTTGGAGAAGTATTAATGTAGTCAGCAAACCCGTAGCA
>JAECUM010000292.1:0-37410 GCA_016617855.1 Megalonaias nervosa | reverse complement strand
CTCGTTATCGTGGACTCTTTAGTGGTTTTCATGGTCAATGTCATCCACCATGTGAAACCATGCTGCTGCCACCCTACGGATGTCATCCACGCCTGAGCAAAGTACTGCGGGTTTCACCGTACCCTCATCGAAATGAGCCTGTGAAAGAAGAATATTCGTTCCTTGTGAGTTTGTCTGAATACTGTGGCTTTGAAAGTCCATTCTAAACCTTCCAAGGAAAATGGCCAAAATATCTGGGAGGACCTACTCCCGAAGACATAGCCGGAGCGGGATTTATCTGCTTGGGCGAAGGTGATAAAGTCGTGTTTCTGTTTCGGAGTTTCACTTCACGAATGGGAGCAGAAAGATTCCGCTTTCCTGGAACATGCTCGATGGTCTCCGCACTGTCACTACCTGCTTTTAGTGGGACTACCTCAGTAATTTCTTGATGGAGACTTTACAAGAGAAGATTTGTGGTTTGGGTGTGGAGTTGAGAGAACGCATTTACCGAGAGTTTGTCAAAATATAAGACAAACGCAAAGAACAATTGCATCCGTTACGTCACCAATGTTGGAACCACTGGTAGCTGAATGCTATAAGGGGACTGATTCATTTGAAAGCGTTCCAGTGGTCAGACATTGATCAACTACCCAAGGGTCAGAAGACTTTGGTTGCCACTGATTCTACTTACATAGTGTCCATACTACAACGAATTCCAGAGGAAGACTTAGAGGATAACCAAAATCTTTTACGCCATCAAATTTTGTCTGTAGAGGAAAATTCTGTGCGGTGTGTGGTCTGTGAAATAGTGACTAAACTATTTGGATACGTCGTCAGAGTATGATCAGTTCTGTGCAAAAAGTGCACTTATTACCTCTGACAAAAAGAAGTATAAAAACTTGCTACCATGCCACAACCTTTATCATTTGTGATACAACAATTACCGTGGAAAGAAATCAATGACAGTATTCAAACTATGGCGGATTATCAACACTTTTTACGAGAACCGTATCTAATGAGTTTGGGTCGTCGTGTGGTGTGTGTCTTAGTGACTTCCTTTCTGGGATTTCGTTTACCAGCCTATTCCTTGTGGGCTCTTTACGATCTGTACCTCACAGTACCACCAAAAACATGAGGATGGTACCTTTAAATGTACACGAGAGACTCATTCTTTAAAAAGCCTTGCGCTTTCGTCTCGACACTTCTCGACATCTATGGGAAAAAAAGATTCGTCAACTTTAAGTCACTGAAGATGTTTACGAAGATGTGTGTGTAGCTGGTGACTTACACCCTTACTGGTCAGATGTACATGACTAGAAAAGTTTGGGTTTCGAGGCTTGGACAAAAGAAGTGGAAAGCTATGCCCAAGATTTGTGATCATAAATGCAAAGTTTCAGTGAAAGAAGTAACTTTTAACCCTGTGTTACCCACAGTGTCAGAAGAAGAAGAACCCGACGAGGAAAACAATTTCATTCAGGACAGGACCATCATTGACATGGACATCCCCGAAAGGCCATTCTGGCAGCACCCATGTGTGACTGTGCCAAGTGGAGAACCTCTAAGCACATTACAAACTGTCCCTAGGACACCGCACCTTCGTCACCAATCCTTTTCTACAGTGACTTGTTTATATTCCACTTTGATCGTTTTGATGTGTATTTTATCGATGTACTTAACCATTTGGCTTTTATGTATTTTTATCTTTCGTGTGCAATTTTAAAAATGTTTTGAAATAAATGTGTCCTGAATAAAATTATAAAACTCTTGTTTTGTCTGTCTTCGTGTCAAAAGTGACATCCCCTGCACTATGGCTACCTCTGCTGTCTCTACTCCCTTTTCCACCACTTTCAAAGTCATCGATGAAAACTTAGATCGTGTATCGTTGTCATCCCTTTAAAATGTTAATTGCTGGACCGAACGTTCAGGCAAAACCGAATTTATCATCCGTTTGATAGAACATAAACATCATTTGATCGATCGTCCGCCTCAACGTATCGTGTGGTGTTAAAAAGAGTGGCAGTCAGCCAGATGACCAGATGAGTTTGACTGGGGTCATACACGATCCCGTGGTCTTCGCTAGGAATGCCTTCCACAAACACGATGGAATCGCCTTGACTTTCTCGCAGGAGGTTGTACGCTGACTGCCACTCTTTTTAACACCACACGATACGTTGCCTGAACGTTCGGTCCAGCAATTAACATTTTAAAGGGATGACAACGATACACGATCTAAGTTTTCATCGATGACTTTGAAAGTGGTGGAAAAGGGAGTAGAGACAGCAGAGGTAGCCATAGTGCAGGGAATGTCACTTTTGACACGAAGACAGACAAAACAAGAGTTTTATAATTTTATTCAGGACACGTTTATTTCAAAACATTTTTAAAATTGCACACGAAAGATAAAAATACATAAAAGCCAAATGGTTAAGTACATCGATAAAATACACATCAAAACGATCAAAGTGGAATATAAACAAGTCACTGTAGAAAAGGATTGGTGACGAAGGTGCGGTGTCCTAGGGACAGTTTGTAATGTGCTTAGAGGTTCTCCACTTGGCACAGTCACACATGGGTGCTGCCAGAATGGCCTTTCGGGGATGTCCATGTCAATGATGGTCCTGTCCTGAATGAAATTGTTTTCCTCGTCGGGTTCTTCTTCTTCTGACACTGTGGGTAACACAGGGTTAAAAGTTACTTCTTTCACTGAAACTTTGCATTTATGATCACAAATCTTGGGCATAGCTTTCCGCTTCTTTTGTCCAAGCCTCGAAACCCAAACTTTTCTAGTCATGTACATCTGACCAGTAAGGGTGTAAGTCACCAGCTACACACACATCTTCGTAAACATCTTCAGTGACTTAAAGTTGACGAATCTTTTTTTCCCATAGATGTCGAGAAGTGTCGAGACGAAAGCGCAAGGCTTTTTAAAGAATGAGTCTCTCGTGTACATTTAAAGGTACCATCCTCATGTTTTTGGTGGTACTGTGAGGTACAGATCGTAAAGAGCCCACAAGGAATAGGCTGGTAAACGAAATCCCAGAAAGGAAGTCACTAAGACACACACCACACGACGACCCAAACTCATTAGATACGGTTCTCGTAAAAAGTGTTGATAATCCGCCATAGTTTGAATACTGTCATTGATTTCTTTCCACGGTAATTGTTGTATCACAAATGATAAAGGTTGTGGCATGGTAGCAAGTTTTTATACTTCTTTTTGTCAGAGGTAATAAGTGCACTTTTTGCACAGAACTGATCATACTCTGACGACGTATCCAAATAGTTTAGTCACTATTTCACAGACCACACACCGCACAGAATTTTCCTCTACAGACAAAATTTGATGGCGTAAAAGATTTTGGTTATCCTCTAAGTCTTCCTCTGGAATTCGTTGTAGTATGGACACTATGTAAGTAGAATCAGTGGCAACCAAAGTCTTCTGACCCTTGGGTAGTTGATCAATGTCTGACCACTGGAACGCTTTCAAATGAATCAGTCCCCTTATAGCATTCAGCTACCAGTGGTTCCAACATTGGTGACGTAACGGATGCAATTGTTCTTTGCGTTTGTCTTATATTTTGACAAACTCTCGGTAAATGCGTTCTCTCAACTCCACACCCAAACCACAAATCTTCTCTTGTAAAGTCTCCATCAAGAAATTACTGAGGTAGTCCCACTAAAAGCAGGTAGTGACAGTGCGGAGACCATCGAGCATGTTCCAGGAAAGCGGAATCTTTCTGCTCCCATTCGTGAAGTGAAACTCCGAAACAGAAACACGACTTTATCACCTTCGCCCAAGCAGATAAATCCCGCTCCGGCTATGTCTTCGGGAGTAGGTCCTCCCAGATATTTTGGCCATTTTCCTTGGAAGGTTTAGAATGGACTTTCAAAGCCACAGTATTCAGACAAACTCACAAGGAACGAATATTCTTCTTTCACAGGCTCATTTCGATGAGGGTACGGTGAAACCCGCAGTACTTTGCTCAGGCGTGGATGACATCCGTAGGGTGGCAGCAGCATGGTTTCACATGGTGGATGACATTGACCATGAAAACCACTAAAGAGTCCACGATAACGAGTGCTATCGCTTTCGTACCATTCAGGTTTGAAACGCACATCATCACTTTCCATGGTAGGTATTGTAGTAGTAGTAGTTATAACAAAATTCCCATGATGTGGTACTGAATCGCTGAGGTCACAGAGTACGGCATCCCTGCAATCGCAAGGCACAGCATTGCACTCCACTTGAGAATCACCGAACTTGAATGGTGTCTGATTGATAGGATTCATCTTTCTCTCTTGGCAATGGTAGCCACAATGAACTATCGCTCTTGGACGTTTTCCCTTTTTTCCTATGCTGACCAATATTGACGTGTCCGTACGGTAAACTGAAGTGGTTGGGAAGGGGCACTCGCTTCTGGAACACGATTTGATACACTTTTTCCAAAGGCTGACTGACAATTTGGTGTGTGGCTAAACGTACAATCTTGTGAGGTTGGTAGGTGGTCACTTTAAAATCTGATCCTCTCCAGACTAAAAAGCTTCTTTCAATACCCCAAAGTTCACCACTTGACTGGTGCGATAATTGAGAGCCAATCCTTGGACTTTACACTCCGTGTGCATTTCTCTTAGGGGGTCGCGGTATTCGTAGCCGTAATTTTTGGGACCACCACTAGCAAAAACGTAGAATCTTGTCCTTGGGGTGCTCGTCCGTCCAGGCTCCTAAACGGTATCCTTCGATGTCAGGGTGCCGGTGATCAAGGCGATCGATGTAGATGCAACTGTCCGTGTCAAAATAAAGCACACGATCTCCTCATTGGTATAAAGCTTCGTACAGCATGGGCTGTCACGTAGGCCGCAATAATGACATTTCCAAATTCATCGGCTTGTACAAAGTCCAGTTCTTCTTCGTGATTGACTAGGATCAAGTCTTCACGAAGGACGTCCACTTGTTTCATGTATTTGGTTTTGTCGTGAATCATCTGGAAGTAGCAGGAAGGTTCTGTCAAGTACTCCGTCTTGGGTCAACACGGTCGTTGCGCCATTTTGCCCCACAAGCAATTTAACATCATTTTGCCAAACGATCGCCTTCATTCGTTTTTCTCGATGTGGTCTACAGTGATGCATTCATGCCCCAAGTATTTCTCTTCGAATTTCTTTTGGTCTTCGGGAGTGTGGCACCATGAAGAATAGCCACTGGCTTCTTGTTTCAGTTTCAGAAAGGTATCCACGTAGTCTGAGAAAACCCCTCTCTGGGTCTCACCACTCTTATGGTAGTGTTCTGTAAAGTGGTCAATTTCGTACACTTCTAACAATTCGTATCCCAGGTCCAGAGCTTTAAATATTTCCACGCTGACCCACGTTCCTGTCAAGCCGCGTTCTTCCAGGGTGTGCTAACATGGTTGATCTTGGTTGCACGTTTCGGCAGAAGTACGGTACAATGGAAACATCAGTTTTCCTTGGCAATGGCGAGGTGAAACGGAATGACACAAGCCCGAAGGAGGAAAGACTTTACATTTAATCAATCCTTCGTATTGTCGAATGTTGTCCAGGTCGATGTGTTCCATCAGCAATTGTGGGTGCCCTGCGGAAAAGTGACAATATTTGCACACGTAAGGATACAAAAAACACACGTCCAAGTATTTGATTTCTTCTCCTTTCTCCTCGTCGCTGCGGTACATGTGGCATTTGTCCGTCCTCCATACAAAACTGTCTCGCGGGTTCAGAGGGTCCACCAGCTTGTAACTTTTCACGATGCGTTTAAACTCGCGATCGGTTTTCAAACGGTGATCATACTGGTGTTCCCATATTTCCACCACTTGGTATCCTTGCTGTTCTCACCTTAAAGGCCGCTGACAAGTGGCCTCGTACAAGTCTTCCATGGTACGCTATAAAAACTGCATTTGTTTGTACCGTTGAGGGTTGCAGATCGGACATCCGTGAAAAAAGCAGCCTTTAAACTCGTACACGATCTTAGGGATTTTTAAGTCCCAGCCATCCACCGAATACGTTCCTATGCTCTTTTCACATCCTCCGCTTCGGACGTGTTGGAACCATTTGTCTTCCTTGTCACACAAGTAATGTAGCCAGCGTAGGGTTTGACCGAGTATTGACATTTCACAAAGTTCGTTGTTTGAAGGCCTATGACAGCCAGGTCTTCTCGAGCATGAATCGTTCGCGGTACACTAAGGAACACGCTTTGGTAATAGTGCAGGCTTTTCGCAAAGAATCGATCCCTCCGTGCTCCATGAACAATTCTCGAAATGTTCGACAGTATCGCCGTAAAATGTCCACCTCGGATCGACAATACTTTAACATTTCTTCCTGAAAGTCAAAGGGTCCGAGGCATGAGAGGGGTACCAAGCGTAGAAAGCTTCTCGTTGTTCGGTGCGCATGTTCGGACATCCGTGAAAAAAGCAGCCTTTAAACTCGTACACGATCTTAGGAATTTTTAAGTCCCAGCCATCCACCGAATACGTTCCGATGGGCTTTTCACATCCTCCGCTTCGGACGTGTTGGAACCATTTGTCTTCCTTGTCACACAAGTAATGCAGCCAGCGTTGGACTTTGACCGAGTATTGACGTTTCACAAAGTTCGTTGTTTGAGGGTGTATGACAGCCAGGGTCTTCTCGAGCATGAATCGTTCGCGGTACACTAAGGAACACGCTTTGGCAACAATGCAGGCTTTTCCCAAAGAATCGATCCCTCCGTGCTCCATGAACAATCCTCGAAATGTTCCACAGTATCGCCGTAAAATGTCCACCTCAGATCGACAATACTTTAACATTTCTTCCTGAAAGTCGAAGGGGTCCGAGGCATGAGAGTGGTACCAAGCATAGAAAGCTTCTCGTTTCTTCAGTACGCATGTTCTCAGGGACGTAGTAATGACATCAGGCAAATGGGGTAGAACTGCGTGTTGATTGGATTCGGTACTGAAAAAATGCAGAAATAGCCTTTGGCCATTTCTTTCATTCCAAACGTTTTAGGCATTCTACTCAATGGCATGGCCAAATAACTCATCGAATCTTTAAACTGCACTTGTCCCACTTGCATGGAAATGATTTTGGCTCCGTTCGAAGTGAGTTTCGGACGTTCGGTGCTTTGTTCCGTATAGTATTTTAGAAGAAATTGTCCATCGTATCCCAAGAAATTGTGAGCCATCACGGTGGCATAGCGATGGCAATCTCCGGATCGTTCGATGTCCTCTTGGCTCCACGTCTCGTCGACAGGGTCTAAGATCCATTGGGCAAAATCGGTCAGCGTGTTAGGTCCTCGAAGGAATTTTCACGCCCTCCAGAAATCTTGCTACAATGCGGGCAATGACTAAAGACAGGTTCTTAGATGCACTTCTCGCACTCTCGATGAGCTAGGCAGAAATTAGGAATATGAATGCCAGTCTTTTGCATGCATTCGAAATCGAAAAAGATGAAATTGAGTTTCTTCTGGTCATCTTCTTCTTCCTCCTGTTGGGGTTTGTATTTTTAAATGTAACATTCGTGTTCCAAGTCCACAGTTTGGTGACAAATGTGACATCGTTTCTTTCCTGGACAAATGTGTGCCTTGGCACTATTGTTACGTATGTCTTGTCCACGAGGAGAACAACATTTCAGGAGTTGACAAGCACTCTTCTGTTGTGAACCTTACGTCCTCAGATGTTGTTGGTAACAGGTAGGGCTGACAAAAGTGCACTGACAAGCTGAGCAATGCACTCGTTTTTGTCCTTCGTCAAGGCAAGGTTTAGAGACCAAACATCCTGGACATTTCAATCCACATTGCTTGTGTTGCTCTCGATTGTTATACCCATAGTCACATTTCTCACAATAATAACCGTATTCCAGGAATACGTGATACTGGTAATGGCATCGAAATGTTCATCGTGATGATAGACGTGAATGTATTTTCCATCTTCGAAATTTTTCCCTCGAAACAACAGAGGTCCACGCACTTCTTGAGGGTGTACGTTCAAAGTTTAGCTTGGAGCCAAGACGTATTGCAAATTTTGCATTTCAGGAATGTCACCGGGTGTGTCTTTGGATAGGCCAGCTTGCTGTAACAGGAGTTCTGCTTCTTTTTGTCGTTCAGCATACGTTCATCCCACCACCATGGCATTGGCTAAACACATCTGGTCTTGAGGGTTGTTAATTCGGACGAGACTCGTTTTGTTGCTATGAATGTCGTCCACCAATAACATCCTTTTGCGTCCAGTCCCTTTGGGAAGAGAATCGTGGGTCACGAATTGTGTCGCTTTTCCATCTGTGATGTGAAACATGTCGTAGGATTGCTGCATGTGTTGAATCTTGTCGATGAATTTGGAAGGTGTCAGTTCTGATGGCCTGCTAAATTCGATCCAAATGGGGAACTTAAGACAGTCGTGATAAATGGAAAGTGTCAAGCTATCGTCTTAGTTGGCTCGACATTGTTGTTTCAGTGTGGTTAACAAAGAATCCCACAAATCGGTGATTAACATTTCTGCTTTCTCCAGCGGTACGTCTGACTTGAAATCTTTGTTCTTCACCGTTTACGTATAAGACGTGGTTCTAAATTTTCTATAGGAGCGTTTATCAGTCTCTCGAATGTGGTAGTACTTTTCAGGGGTTAATGGTGGTGGACTTTGGTTTGACGTAGACTCTCTGGGTCTGAATTCTGGCTCACTCATGTCATCTTCAAAATCGCTGGCATGGATTTGAGTCAAGACTTCAGCTACTGTGCGAGGCGATAGGTTACGTTTCTGCCCTTACTTTCTTCTCCTTTCTTCAGAAATGATGAGATCATTTCATGTTGATTGCAAAATGTCAGATGACTATATTTTAAACGTCATGGTCCCCATATATATCAATGTAAGGTCAGTGTCTTCCCTATATAAAGGGTCAGTGTCTTCCCTCAAAGTATTCATTTGCCCTCAATCCGACAAGAAAGATGGAAGAGACAACACAGGTCGAACTTCTGATCAGAGCTTTGCGAAGTGTCATAGAAAGGTTTTCTTCAGAGAAGCCGAAGTCAAGATACTTCCCACATCTGTCAGGAGAAAGGGCATTGGTCTTCCGAATGTCCACAACTTCAAAGCCAGACAAGCGTCAAAAGAGACAAAGGTCAAGATAACTGTTATCATTGTCAAGACAAAGGACATTGGTCTTCAGACTGCCCTGAAAACAAAAGCAGAGGAACAGAGGGGTTCCGAATAGAAAGAAGAGGTACCCTCCGCAAAGGAAGAACCCAGACACATCCAGAAAGAGAAGAAAAGAAGACGAGAAGAAAGAGAGGAAGAAAAGGAAAAACCTTTGACAGTGAAGAAATTAAAAAAACGAAGAGAGTGAAAATACAAAGAAGTCTATGAACTTTTTAATGTGATGTGTTGTGAAATTGGATTGTAAATTTGTACCAGAAATATACAAGAAAAGAAAATGTAAGTGTCCCATGGTTTTGATTTTTATAATAAGGACCTATACCCACGCACTCATAAACGTAAATCATGGGGAAAAGGGATTTCAGATTACTTTTGGCAAACATTGAGAAGTCTCTTTTCGAGAGAGGTAGGTGGCCATGAAAAGGACCATTGGGTGTATTTGTTTTTGTTTTTTTTTTAAAAATTAAATGTACAAACTCGTGAAAGGGAAGTAATGAGCATTTACTACTTTGTTCCTTTGCCACGCCCAAGACCTACCTCTGGACCTGCTACTGTCCTTCAATTTAGTTGAAATCATTAGTGATGGTATCTCAGGCGTAGTAGGTGTGTTGACGGGGTTGGACTGTTTGGCTCGGGAAGGTCTTTTTCTCTTGGGTCGTATTAAAGAAGTCTGATACATTTGTTTAAGACTCCTTAAATCTGCCAAAATGTCTAACTGTACCGTCACCGTTTGACTTTCACTGTCCTCCTTTTCTCCTAGACCTTATTTCTTCTCTTCTTCTTCTTCCTGTCGTTTTATTCTTGCCTCTTCTTCTTCTCGCTGTTGCTGTTGAATGAGAAAAGCTTGTCCTGTTTCTTTCTGCTGTTGCAACAATTTCTCCAATTCTTCTTTCTGCCTCTGTTTAAAATCCCCGATGTACGGTAAGGAAGGAGAAGGCAGCGAAGGTACTGGTACGATAACAAATTCTTGTGAAGAGCAGAGAAAATCCACTAAATCCCAATTAAAATCGTTCTCTTCTGGAAGTAGGACTTTGTTTGCTTTGGTAGCTGCTGCTATTGCCATCACTTCTCATTTCCACAGCCGGTCACCCTAATTCATTGTCTTTGTATTTTCCGTCATGTTCTAACTCTGTCCCATTGATTAGCTGCGCACAGCCGCTAGCGCTCCTATATAGGGAATATATCTCTTCAGATTGGAAGACAGACTCCGCACTGTGACTGAATTTTGTAACGCGTGTTAGGATTGGTGAAAAACTCAATCGCTTCGATCAGCTCTTTCATTATAAATAACCGTGGTTCACCTCATTCTCTTCACCTGTTCTCGTCACAAGATGTGGACTAACGTAGAATCATCTACCCTCCTATCGTCGATGCTGTACAACCCGGACTATCCCATATATGTCAAATCATCATGTGCCATCACCAAGATGACTGATACAGCCCTTTGGAAATGAAGTATCTATGTGGAGAGACAGGACTGTCTGAAGTGAGTCATAGTAGTAAGGGAAAGTGTTGGTTCTGGCCCAGAGACCTCTTTCCACCCCCTCCCCACTCTCCAAACAAATACGAATTACCCTCTCGGAGACCCTAAAATCTTCACCCAAACGATTTTTTCACAGCATCAAACTGTTGGTTCTGGCTCAGATACCTTTCCCCACCCTCCAAACAAATCTTGGAGACCCTCCAAAAAATATAAATTACATCTGTGAGCCCCACCAGCCTCCCAAACGACTAACCTCTACCTCCTTCAAACCTCATCACCAATTATCAATGTTTCTACTGTTGAAATTAGAAATATTTCATCATCACGATAGTAGAGACTAAACTTTACTTTACCGCTCACACAGCGACGAGACTCAAATAAATCTTTTATTTGTGGTTTGTTAAGAGGATATTTTTTGTCGATAAAATATACTTTTGATCGATCAAGATCGATTGTAAGTTTAGTATATTTTTGTTGGCTGATCGGATTGTGAAGGTTTTTAAATTCCGCTAACAACTTCTGGCTCAATTGTTCGAGGTAATTGAAATACTCGCTGTCATCAGATCTGGTAAGAGAAAGTTTTAGCTTGTCTCGAACTGCGGTAAAACATATACCTGATGTTTCATTATTAATTTCAACTGTCAACTGTTTGCCGTCCATCATTAGATATTTGATCTTGCTATTGTAACTATTTGTGACTGTCAAATTTTCAAACATTATTTCTAAAGTTTAGATAAAATTTCATACCTTAGTCATCGAATATAATATCGAGTATAGATCTATCATCAAAACAATAACCAAGTGCAAATGTATCTACTCCATTTTCGCAATAACGTTTGTCATCAAAATTACTCAATCCGCGTTTGATAATGACATCTGTTTCAAGTTTATGATGATTCGTTCGAATAGCCATTGCTCTTATAAAACTAACACCACCATCAAGCGCGTACTTGTAATCATCAAATTTCATAAACTTTTTAACAAAATCGCAAGGCAGACCTTTTGCCTTTTTCGTTATTTTATTATTATCTAGCAATACCGCGTACATTTTACTGCGTAATCCAATAAAATATTTGATGGTGCTCGAGTTCATTTCATCTTTGAACTTACCAATAACCTTTTTATTTGTGTCGTCATGAAATTTACTGTCACGAGGGTAATCGGAAAGATCAAACAGATGTCGATTATCGTATATATCCTGATAGACGTCCTCACATTCGATTTCATACACGAGCGAATCGGTATCAGTAAACAATAATCTACTGGACGGCCATTGATTTTTAACAAAATTGTAATGAAAATCGTACATGAGCCATTTCGATAAATCTAACACGGAAGCTCCAACGTAAATTGGCTTATTTAGTTTTAGATTTGTTTTTCTTCTTTGTATTGCGACAAGATTTTCATTAAAAATTTTCATGCTAACAAAATCATCGTCTGACACAAGTTTGTTTCTGCGATTGATATCATTAACTAGTTCGATATTTACGCGTTTCCTAATATTTTCCATCGTCTTACCAAAAACGGAATTGTTCATGAGCTTAAAGAAGTTTTTTTCAAAATCAGTTTTTGCTGCAGCTCTTCTCGATGTGTTTGAGTTAATATAACCTTTCATCCACGGCGACTGATTAAACTTTAAAACTCTATGAACTTTTCTCAAAACAAGACCAGCATCTACTGCTTGTTTTAAAACTTTGTAATGTAAAACATAATTTTTCTTATCGAGTAAATTTGGTACTAGTTTTTTGACCATAGAATTTTGTCTTGGTGATGCTGTCGTTTGTTGTTCTTGAGACAACGTACTATAATCTATGACCATCGATTCCGCACAGAAGGGATAATCGTTGTGTAAATAGTGTAGCGAAGTTGGATAATCGAGATCAACCTCAACGAAGTATGAAACATCGTCGGGCATCTTTTTTTCTGTCTCTGATAGAAATTACTCAGCCGTGATCCAACGAAATCCACCAAAAGGCATTGGTTCTGCCATAGAATAACCGTACAAATTATTACAATCTAGATAAATTATATACTTCGAAGGAAGCTTAGGATTATACTCTTTTAAGTATTTGTTGTTTGCTTCCGCATACTTTTTTGTTATCACGCTAATACCGCCTCGGATACCTTTTTCGTTAAAATTGAACATATCAACGTCAGTCAGTAATTCTAACCTTACTTTACTAAACTTTAACAAGCGTCCCACGACAGCCCGGGAGCAGAATTATACCAACAAGGATCTAGTCCATAATTGTTATAGCTCACTTTTCGAAAACTTTCAAATACGTCCGCCAGCAATAACACGTCAGTTTTTAGATACAAATCATGATAATCTCCAAACGTCTTACAATCAAATTCTTTCCAGATATCCTGTGCGTACTTGTACTCATCATCAGTTATATTTTCATTTTTAAGCTGTGAGTAAAATTTGTCCTTGTCAGGTAGCGAAGTTTCATCAAATTTACTCCAATCACCGAGATACTCGTACGGAAATACTCCTTTTTTGGTCAGTAGATTAAATTTGTCTCCAAAACAGTCTTTTCGGTTATCAAACTCGCTACAACCTTTTACTAGCTCATCCAATGATGCTGCCATAAACTGTAGGCTGTCAATGAAACGCAACTTACCTAGCGTAACTGACATATACTTTTCAAAATTATTTGGTATGCACTTGATTACGTTATCGAGTTTTAAACGAGATTTTACGTCAGGATCACCAAAAGCTTCTACGATAATGTGGCTATCATATCCTCGAAAGTTGTGAAGAATAACTGGAATAAAATCTGGAGCATAAAATTTTAAATTGCACTGATCATGAGCCGCTCCACGATACTGTCCGGTGAGATGGCAATGGTCATGTACTTTTTTATTATCAGGCGAGTCAAAAGCTTTTTCACAAATATAACAAAATTCCGCTTGCTCGTGATCAGATTCTTCTTGAGATGTCAGTTTTATCATTGGAGTTACTCTTTTCAAACGATTAAATATATGATCAACTTCGCCAATTAACTGCTTGAGAAGCCAGACAGCTGGATTATTACCACGATATAATTTGATTGGTTTAGATAATCTCGAATTAACACAACAAACTATCTTATGCGCTACTCCGCATGGAACATGGTTTTGAGTTTTTCTTGTACTCGATTGGTTAGGATTATTTTCTACGCCAAGTACAGGCTGAAGTAAGCATTCAAAATCAGCGTATATGAAGAAAGGAATTTTTAGTTTGTGATGGTGATGGACAAACTGTAACACACCATTTTCTTTGGACGGCATTGTTATTCGTTGTACGTCACTACAGTACTGCAAATGCTTTTGTAATGTTTCATTGTCTGTACAACCGTGCAAGCAGCGATAACAAAAGAATCTTTTATTATTTCGTTTATTATACTGTCTGCCAACTAGTCCACTAAAGTTTTTAATCCAAACGTAATGATTTTTATAAAACAGCAGGTTTATTGTCGACTGTGAAGCTTTTTCTGAAATGTATCTCGGATAGACGTTTTCTTTTTCGTTTAGTCCGAAAACGTTGATCGAAACAATATTTTGCTTTTCAAACTTTGGTATTTGATCTTCTGCAACTGGAAAGTCGATGCCATTAAAATTTAATTTTGATACGTGACTAATATACTTGTCAACACGATCAGCGTGTTTTTCTGCTGGAAATAGCGCAGAAAGAATAGCCCACTGGAAACATCTGTTATCGAGGTTTTTAACGTTTACACAGCATTTTTTATTTTTTATTTTTGGTGGCAAATCAATATACGAACTACCGCGTAATACCTCATATTTTATTGTGTGAAATAAAATTTTCTCGATCATTTCAAACTTCCAACCCGAACCCAATTCGGTAAATTCTTCTATCTTTTTCCAAATTTCTTGGTGTATTTCATTAGCCAGTGACAAAAGATCAGTCCCGAGCAAAACACAGCTCGATTTTGCGTTGATGTAAGGGTCTGCGATTTCTTTGTCAGTCGATCCCTCTGTCACAAGTAGCTTTGAAAATATAACGTGATATTGCACTAATATTCTTAGACCCTTATGCTTTTCAAGTTCACGTTTTACAGTTGGCTCTAGCAAATGATAGAGATTTGTTGCAGTAAAATTTACCAGTACGATTTGTTTATCAAACCGATAACTGTTGTCGAATCCTGTAAAGGCAGTCGCTATTTTTTCAGGTTCTCCCATAAGACTCTTCTTGGCTATATATCGCAATTTCAGCATTGCTATATAATAGTGTAATATTATATGTTTAATTGATTGTTCGATCGATAACTCACTGCACGCCAGCTGAACAAACAATTAGAGATATAAAATCCTTATAGTATAATGTCACAAAATCTGAGATACATTCGATTGACAGCAGAGGAGCAAGAAGCATATCATGTTCATCCGAAGTATAACTTCTACGCTGGAAATGCATTAGGTTCGGTTATTAACATAAAAGTTAAAAAATCTATAGGAAAACCAACACCAGCGGGTTATAAGATTAGTGTAAATGGAGATAATGCTGAGAGAACGGAAATGTTTAGAAAATATTTTATTTATACTTTGTTCTGCGATGATATTCCAGAAGGGCAGCGAGTCTATCGAGTAAATGGCTCGATTACTGATGACAATATTGAAAATCTATCTTTACAAGATGAGTTTCAACGTCATAAAGTATTTGATTTATACGAAGCAAATGATAAGGGAATTATACGACATATAAGGACAAAAAATGTCATTGGAAATTTGAATAATAGCGGATATTTACGTATAAATGTCAGACGAAAACTAACCGATCATGTTGGTTATTATAATCATCGTTTTGTTTATGAAACATTTAATGGCGTTATTCCAGATAATTTATTTATTGACCATATTAACAAAAATAAAACTGATAATCGTTTAGAAAATTTAGATCTAGTTACACCAGAAGAAAACACCCGACGTGGATCAAATTCTGACGGTAATAATTTCAAAAATCCAACTAGATCAGTTATTTCAGTAAATCTGGAGACTGGAGAAGAAATGAAATTTAAATCAATTTATTCTGCTGGAAAATATTATGAAATTAATCATAAAACAGTAAAATATGTTGCCGATGGAATAACTAAATCAGCAACGTCAATGTCACTTTTGACATATTTAGTTTCAGATATGATATTTCGTAATTCTGTCTTAGTAAGACAGCTATGTGCAAATGCCATAATATCATCGCGATCAAATTTTAATGTTATAAAAGCATTTTCATTAAGTTTATTTTTTTCTGCTGCTGTTAGTAATATTTTATGAGAATCACCTTGCGTAACAATAACGTCAACGGAATATGCACTATAACCTGACAGACATTTTCTTACCGCTTCGGCTAGTTCGTTGTAATTTAATATGTTAACTTTTTGGTGATATTTTACTTCATTAGTCATCTTATAACAATAAATTAGACAAGAGTATATTATATAATATGGATTTGATGAAAAGACTTGCTGAAATATATGCGGAAGATACAATCGCAGACAATGTTAAAATCACTAGCGATAAAGTCGCTGGCGATAAAGTCGCAGATAATATTACAATCTCTACCGATATAATAGACAAATCTGCTAGTTATAGCGAAGATGATATTTTGTACAACAACGAATCTGACGATGATGATGAGATAATCGCTGTCGCTGACAGAACAAATTACAGCAGACCAACAACTGGACGATATAATGTTAAGTATCACATTGCTAAAAAAATAATAAAATTTAATTTTACTGTTGCCGAACAACAGATATTTTGGCAGCTTATCAGGCCGTTTTTAAATCTAAAAATTTCAGGTCGACAGAAAAATATAAAATTTGATTTCATATTTGTCAAAATTTTAAATTTGATGACGATCTCTGACGATCGCAGGCAGTATCTAATATCGTTATGTAGACCAGTAAAATGTAAATCTATCAAACGTAAGTACGAGGAAATCTACAAAAACATTATTTCGTAATTTGTTTGGTTGGGATCCAGCTGTTAAATTTATCGCTATACCCACGCCACTTGACTAAACTTTTATTGTCTTTTCTCCTAATCACTTTTTCGATAACGAAAACATCTTGCTCAGTTTTCTGAAGTTCTTGTTCATAAAAACTACCAATGATCGGTTCCCCTGAAGGATCTTTTAGCGCGTATGTTACAGGTATTGTTAAAAGTACTTTATCAACTACAAACACTTCTTCAGTCCAGTTTGGAGTAAATCCTTTTTCAAATGTTTTTCTAGTCAAAGAAATTCTAACTTTATCACCCACTCTAAATTTATGTCTGCGGTACATGTTTTCATTCGCTAATATCGGATTTTTGATTGCGTTGTTTGGCGACAGTTTAGTGGTTCGGTGTTTCGTGTTATTATATTCGTCAACTATCTGCGCAAGCTCATCGACATATATGTTTGTGTTTTTAGCTGTCAAATATTTGTGCATTTTTTCGTTTAGCGTGCGATTAAATCGCTCGACGACAACGCTTTTTCCCTCATTCCCTGTAACATATTTTTTAATGTTATTTTATTCTAGAAACTGCTCAAACTTTTTATTGAAAAATTCTGCTCCGTGATCGGTCCAGATTTTATTTGGTTTTCTTTCTGTACTTGTTATTATTTGTTTTAACGCATCAGTTATCGACGTTCCTGTCTTGTCTAAAACTGGAACACTAAAAGCATATTTACTAAAAACATCTACAACGTTAAACAAATATTTCTTATTATCATTAAACTGAGCTAGATTTGACACATCTACTAAATCTATCGCCCAGATATCATCAACGGCATTTGCGACAACTTTACGTCGCGTAAACTTTTTTTTTTTAGGTTTGTGTAGTTCGGCTGCGAGATCGTCATACAATTCCTTTCCGAGTCCTAATTTATATTTTGCTCCAATAAAACCCTGTACCAGCCTTCTATCAAAACGTTCTCGTATATTTGTTGGCTCCATATCACGAAGTTCGTCTAACATTACTTTATCACAACCAGCCTTATCTTGCTCGTTGTCCCGGTAACAGATATCGTGACGCATCGCTATTGCATCAACTTGATTGTAAGGTTCTTGTCCTGGCAGCGGATTATCGTTCTCGTCGTGTTGTTTATCGAAAGGATTATAAGGTCCAGTGTATTTATGGCCTGGCAATGTCCAACCTCCTTTTGGCTTTGGTAATTTGCCAATTAATTTGTGAATGTCAATTCCTCTGCCAATTACCTCACGGCGATTGCATGATTGACAGTACGTGACGATTTTATCTTGTTCGATACAAAGATCTTTGTCACAATCACAGTTGCATTTCATTTTATTTTATTATGTTTCATAAGATTAATCATCAATCAAGATAACTCTGTCGGGACACATTTAAGATCCTGTTGTCGACTTCAAAAACATACTTTTCTTTCTACCACAAACAGCACAAATACTTTTTAGCATCATTCTATTATTTTTTGTTTTTTCCGTTGTCTCATCCTTATTTTCTGTTTTAGTTTTACATTTGAGACAATATGTTGACATTGTATATACTTACAAGTTTAGATAAAATTGCTAGTAAGCTTTACAAAAATTAATTGCCATCTCATCATTTGCGTGAGAAGGTTGCTTGTCAAACTGTAAAATAAACTTTAAAAGATCAGGATCTCCGGAGTTCTCACTCCAGGACATCTGTTGGACAAACATTATACAATAATAACCACAAGCTGATGTTCCAATCGGCTGTAGTTGATTAGACGAATAATTTATTTTTTTAAATTTTTTAAAAATATATTTTTTTATAAGATCACTCGGAGGAAGTCCAAACGAATCAAAATAATTATTACCATAGACAGCAACCCAGTGAGTGCCGGAGCCATCATTGAAGTTTTCTATATTTACGACGCACGACCACCTGCTGGTACGTCATCGAGTTCGTCCTTGGAAAATACTCAGCGAAATCCGACAACGTCATTCAATTTTTCGATGATGTCAAAATTGCTCAATAGCGTCTGGTCCCTGGTAGAGTCATTCCACGTCCTATCCCTAATAGGTTTGGAAGAAGACTTCCCGCTAATCCCGCTAATAGAGGAGCTATTGGAATAAATCCTCCTTGTTTTGTTCGAATGCGTTTTGTTGTTTTCTTTTTTTTTCCACGATTTTGTTTTTCGTTGTGGCATTTATTTTATATTGTTACACAAAACTGAGTGACAAAGTCGACGACGTGAGTCGTGGTGACGAAGTCACTAACGACAGATTTGTTTGATTCCACGACCTTCAACTGCTTTTTTCGTTGCGCCAGATACTGCCCCTGACACAGCCGCTAGTCCTAATGTACCAAGCACTGGCAAAATTTTGCTAGCTATCACAGAAAGGTCCAAAAAATCCACCTTGTTTTGACATTGCTGTTACTTGTGAAACAGATAGTTTAAGGACAAAGGGTTTTCCCTTATCGAGTTTATTGATTTGTTGTTGCGTTAGCATTACTTTCACCGCTGTTTTATTCGAAGTCTTCGGAGATATCATCAAAGAAACAGAGCTTCTTTTAGCAACAGCTGCTGATAATTTTTCAACTTGACCAGATGTTAGGTATATTTCTCGAGTTGTGTACTTGGTTTTCGTTATTTTATATTTCGTTGTTAGATTAAACTTGTACAGTCATTCTTCCTTTGGTCGCGTCAATCGTTAAGAATCTATCACTGACAACTAGTGCATATACGTTATACTGTTCGGCTGGCATGACGCCAAGTGTCCAGGTGACCTCAATGTCAGCAGTTGATCCGATAGCTCGTTCGGAATGTTTCGATATGTCGAAATAAAAGATAGGATAGAGCGATCGAAACTCTTCTACTGATATTTGAGATCCACTGTCCGAGTCTTGATATTTTTGCATTGCTTCCATAAGATACATATACGGTCGAGATATGTTTTTTGTTTCATCGTCAGCAAAATTGCATTCGACTGCACGTTCGGGATATTGTTTAGAATTTACTCTAACAAATATTCGTCTGACATCAGGGTTATCAAATACGTAGTTGTTCATTTCTTGATCATTACGACGTGCCTGTCGTTGAAATACGACGAACAAATGTCGAGGTAGTTGTTCGCTAGCTGTAGTTGTCACACGCCATGTGTAATCGGTTGTGTTAGGAATCGCTGTTTGATAAATCTTGTTTTGCTGGAAGTGTATCTTTTTTGTATAAGCGGTCAATAATGATTCGAGTTCCATCGTTTTAGCCACAGAAGGGACAACTCGTGGCATCCACAGCGCTAATCTTGTAATAGCAAACTGTCCTTCAGCCACCCCATCGGCACGCATTATACAATCGTTTCGATCAGCTCTATCTAAAATAAGCGTATGTTTTATTCCTCGAAAAACTTTGTTATATTCACGGCAAAATCCAAATATTGTACTTAACGGAAGCATCACCGTTATTTGGCGAGATTCTGCAGCAAGTGCTTTTCGTTTAGCAAATCCTTCGTTGTATTGCTGTCGTCGTATATTTGTAACAGCTAATCTTATCGAATTACCTATTGCGGCTGCATCATCAGCAGCGGGATTGGCGAATAGATTTTTGTTATCTGCAACAGGAACACCAGCGCCAGTACGAAACTCGCTCGAAACAGCTGTCCCGAATGAAGTATCTTTAAACCATATCATGTTTGTGGCAACTGATCTGGAATAATCATCGCTAAACAAAACGATGTTTAGTATTGTACTTGCCATTGGCAAGTGCATTGACATATCTTCTACGGTTTGATTGGCCAGTTGGTATCGTGCACTTTTAAATAAGCTCCAACCGTTGTTAACAAGAGCAATTTCTGCACCAGCTGCAATATCACCACCTATTGCAGTTAATATTTGACCACGAACTTCTAACACTGCCTTATGTGGAAGTAGAAACGTATCCTCATCTCTTGTGTTAAAAGTTCTGACACCGGTTTTATTTGGTTCGTTTGAGTTTTCATCCAAATACTCGACGTATTCGAACTCCGTTACAGCATCGTCAGTATCATATTCTTCAGCAAGATCGAGATAATTTTTAGCTGACATTTTATTTATAACCGTTACACAAAATTAAAAAGCAGCAGGAGTCATCGGCTTTGTTTTCTTTACAAGTTTACGTACTATTTCTACACCACGTGGTGATAATAATTTTTTTGTTGTAGCTATCATAGCTCGCTTTGTTTCTTCTGTTGGTGCAATATCTGATATCGCTCGTTTTATTTCCGACACCGTAGGTGTTGTTGAAGGTCCTCTAATCTTATCAGCGATCTTTTGTCCTACTGCAGTGCCCGCCGAAGAAGCTGCACCTGTCGCAAAAGCTTTACCTGCGTCAAGTGCAATTGGTGCTACTTTACGCGCAATTCCTGGTATATTCTCAGCAATTGTTGTAAATATGTTTCAAAAAAATCCACCTACGATTTTTCTTCTATAAACTTTTCTTCGTTTCATCTTTGTCTATAAAATATAAGCTCACAAAATTGATCATGCTACAGTGCGTAAGTGTAAATAGTACGTGAAAATTTCGTTGTTGAGATCTATTTGTCTACCTGATTGATCGGTTAATTGCATTGTTATACTTGTTATTTGATTTTCGAGATTAATTGGATAATAGATAATCTGACGTGGATTAATTTGCATGATCGATCCTGGTGGAACATCTGGCGAGAAACTGTAAATTGTTTGTCCTTTACTGCCCTGGGCTGAGTAAGATCCAGAAGCAATAGAGCAATTTACTAATATTGTATTTACGTCAGTTATATTTACCGGCAGTTCACCGTCATACGTAATAGGTTCATTAGAATCTAAATCATACTCTCTATGTTCAAATCCTATCAGTGGTGCGATACTTCTCGGTGATATAAAACTAACTGACATATTTTTTATTGTCATTCTAGCTCGTAACGTGTTATAATTCGCTGCTAACTCGAAATTATCAGGTTTCATCTTCTCTTTTTGCATAAGCTCTTTTATCACTCTGTTTAGATCAGTAATATTATAAGCTCCTTGTGGAATTTTAAATGTTTTCCATTGCGTTTCTCTTATTGAAATAATTGCAATCTCATCATTGACACCAGTTTTTACGTTAGCCATAGCATTCCAGCAAGTACAAGAAATTAATCCAATTTCATACTGTTTTTCAAGATCAAGTTCTATTGGTGGATTGTAATAAACAAAAAAGTTTGCGCTGTTTCCTGTTGTCTGCGAGGAATCAAGTAATAATGTTGTTGATGTTAGTGACATTTATAATAATATTTTAGATAAGATCGCTATGTAAAATTTCGTACTCGGACGATGTTAGTAATCCACTCGATCTTAGATGATCTAGTATATCCACAATTTCATTATTGATCTCTACACTTTTATTACCAGCTTCTTTTGATGATATCAACAACATTAGTCGATCGACTATTTCTGCGTTTGATGTAAACACTTTAACTCCAGATCCAGTGGTTTTCTCTGGTAATGTTTTATCTCGTTCGTTATCATATTTATTAAATAGTTTTTTAAAATTCCAACCTTTAGCATAATCTACTTTTCTGGTTCTGTACTGTACTGCTGTTTTAAGAAAATTTTCAGCAATAATTTCTTCTTTTATATAATCATATAATTTGAATAAATTCTCTTCATCTTTTTGATTTTTAATTACTTCATCAGCACGTGAACCATCTCCTATAATTTCTCCTAATTTTTCTGTCAAATTATTATATTTTTCTTCTGGCCAAGTTCGAATATTATTAATATCAGTGATATTATATTTTTTTTATAAAATTGTCATATTCGTCATCTAATATTTTAACACGTGCATTTTTTCTATAAAATATTATCTGTTTTTCAATAGGCATTTTTTCTACAATAGTTTCAGTTATTATTTTTTGTTTCTCAGCTAACTCCATAGTTTGCTCCGACAATTTTTCTGTTAACCTCTTTAACTCGGCTGGATTAACCGTCAATCTTGCTATTGCATGTTGAAGCATAAGAGGATTGTTTATTAGTCTGTCAAATTCGACCTGACGTGCAGCAGGATCAGCAATGTTTCTTACAAGTTCTTCTGCAATTTTTTTATTTTCTTCTTTCGATTTTTCTCCTAGTAAACCTAACAAACCTTTTTCTTTTAATTTTTCAAGCTCCTCTGCAGATAATGTCGATATTTCTGGTTGCTTGCCAAGAACTGCTTCAGTAACAGGTTTGAAAAGTTTAGCAGTTTCTTCTTTTGCTTGAACTTGTCCACGCCGAGCTTCTTCCACTTTTTTCTTAAAATCTGCTCGAGTTTCAATAAATTTCTTTAGCAATTCGATTCTTTGTTGATGCTTGTCCATTATTTTATATACACTTTACAAAATTAGATTATAGAAACGTGTCGAGGCAACAACGAAACATTTTACTGGATCACGCGCTAGCTTATCAAATAGAAAGAAATTGTATTTATCTTTGGTTGCTTGGTGATATAATTCGATAAATTTATCTTTCGTTACGTCACCGCATTGTTCGTTTGCAATATTTCTCACATCAACATTATCCAGTCCGGGAAATAATATGAAACAACCAGTATTTCGTCTGATAAATCTATCGACGTTATAAAAGCCTTGGGCGAGATAAACAGAATTACATCTTTTATTACGCGATAACGAAAAATAAGATCTAGTCTTGTTCATCTCCTCGTTGTTTAACGGAATATCGTCAAATACAATTATTTTATGTTCATACGAATCAAGTTCGTTAACTGGAATTAGTTCTTCTGGTTGTCTTATCAAAAAGATATCATCGCCAGCGTTAAGTTCATCACGAAGTTTATCGTTGTACTCGCTCAGTAATTCGTATTTGTCCTGCTGGGGATTAATTGTGTAAATATACACCTTGTCATAGTTGAAGTTATTGTTGAGCAAAAGATTTAATAACAAATTTGTTTTACCCGATCCTGTGCGACCGACGATAAGATAATGACAATCTGGAAGTTCATTGTTATGTTTATGATGAATTAATCGTTCGGTATCGAAATTTAATATCTTTGCCATTGTTGTTATATAATTTTATGTTATATTAAACCGACTATTGTTGACAATTTTGTGTAGGACAATAAATAATGAGCTACTATACAAAATTTGGAACATTATTGATAGATTCGTCGGCTGAAGCTCAGCAAGGTGATTTATCGAGATACGCAACTCTTGATCAACTAAGAAATGAAATTGATAATTTATTAAATCTCACAAGTGTGGATCAAAATGAAGTTGTTATTTTCCAGGATAAACAAGGACGATTAAAGACGAGTAATGTACAACTGTCAAATGCACTTGTACGAATTCCCACCGCGGTTGTTAATAATATTGTTACTTTTACAAACCAAGGTAAGATACAAGATTCCGGTAACTCGATTAACGATTATGTCAAAAAAGCTGGTGATTCATTTACGGGTGACATTATTATGAATCAAAATAAAATTATAGACCTTGGAAACCCAGTCGCAGATACAGACGCCGCAACAAAAAAATATGTCGATGATCAAGAATCTAAGTACGTATTGGCCAACGGTGGCATAATGCGTGCATTTCTCAACATGAACAATAACGGCATTAATAACCTTAGAACACCAGAATCTGATTTTGATGCTGCAACGAAAAAGTATGTTGATGATAAGGAAATTCCTATTTCAACTTCGTTAAAAACAATCGGTGATGAAATTACTACACTCAGTGCTACTTTTTCTAGACACTTAGAAACGTTCTTAAATTTTCGTAGAAATATAAACAAGCCTTTGAAAGATTTTTTTGGGGAACAACCAACCGTTGAAATAAAACTAGCCGACATTAACACGAAACTCAACGACATTGTCAGTGGAATACCTAATATTGTTCTGATTAAAATTCCACACAGACAAATTAAAAATATCGTGCACACAGTAGCATCAGGATCAACAATATGGACACCGCAAAATAACACACTCGAACATACCGTAGAAGTAACTGGGTTATACAGGTTATCTATGTACGGTTCGGAAATTACTGCTGCCACTTCATTTTCACCAAATGTATATCATAATCCTCTATTGCTGATGCTAACCAAGAATATGAAAGAAATCTTTACGTTAATATCAACGGAAATGCCTCCGAGACGTTACTGGTGGTTTCTGGAATTTATAGCTGAAACTTTTAATTAATTACTTAACATCATTAGATATAATGAATCAAACCAGAACCAGCATTGTTGTAAACTAATATTATATAATGAAAAAATATATATTTGATTTCAATCACATTTCAAAAGAAATTCCAAAACAAGATGTGGACGCTCTAATGCAATATTACAAATTTTATCATAAAAAACTTTGGTGCGTGAAAAAATGTTATAAATATTATAACAAAATACTTCGCGTAATATCATATTTACCGCTGTTATTGACCGGATCTGGTATAATTTCGAGTGGTGCATCATTAAACCCGTTTTTGTTAATAATATCAGGTATTGGTGTTTCTCTTACAACTGCGTGTAAAAAGATTGAACCTCGACTAGCGACTAAAAGAAATAGTTGCCAAACGGCTAGTATCACCTATAAAAAATTACTTGATCAGATACGATCTTACTTGCGGGGTATAAAATATGATATGGACGATTTAATACGTGAGTTTCGTATTATTGACAGTATGTTAACAGATATTCTACCAATGAGAGTTAGTAGGTATGAAAAAGATTATCAAAAAAAGTATGATAATGATAGGGTATGAAATATTATCTAAACTTTAGAAATAATCTTTGAAAATTTCAATGTAAAAGTCTAGGATTATATCTGCGCTAGGATTTTGGGAAAATCGTTTGGGGTGGGAATTTTAAGGTCTTCGAGATGGTCTTCAAGATTTGTTTGGAGAGTGGGGAAAGGTATCTGAGCCAGAACCAACAGTTTGATGCTGTGAAAAAATCGTTTGGGTGAAGATTTTAGGGTCTCCGAGAGGGTAATTCGTATTTGTTTGGAGAGTGGGGAGGGGGTGGAAAGAGGTCTCTGGGCCAGAACCAACACTTTCCCTTACTACTGTCATAATCTACGATCCAGTGGTCAGCCGAAGTTTGAGGAAGAGAAGATCCGTGCGATGCCGTCTATGTTAACTGAATGGTGCCACTCTATTTCCTCGAAAAGATATCTATTCTCACTTGCCTGAAAAATTTTTACTCGATTTTGTGTGTGATAGAGTTATGTTTATCAATCTATATGTCATATGTCTATGTCTTTGTCTATGTCTCTAACCCTGTCTCTAACCAAATCTCTATGTCTCTATTTGTCCCTAGAGTAGTGCGTATTCTGGTCAGCCCCTTGCCACACTGTTCCACCCGACTGAGGTCAGCCACTTGCAACATTGTTGCCAGTGTCCAGTACTGTGACATCACCCCTGTTCAATTCTCCGTGTCGCTAGACAGGCCCAATCCCTTGTAGTTATACATCCCTATGTTCAATTTCCCTTGTCACTCTATAGGCCCACCCATGTTAAATTTCCCCATGTTAAATTCCCTTTGTCACCAGAGTGCCAGGACCCTTTTTTAACATAGAAGACCCATTGTTGCTAGGGTGCTCCCACTCACTGCTAGTGCCCCGTCTGCCTCCCCTCTCATTAGTACGCTTCTGTTCCAAAGGGTGACGGAGATGTAGTCCTCGTTAGTAATAGGTTTGTAGACCGACACCATGGTCTCATAATTGTTATGAAAGATAGCTTACCATTTATTATCTTCTTAAAATAATGTCAAATAGCTTCTTATATATGACCTTATTCAGTATGTCAAACAGCTTACCATTTATGACCTTATTCAATATGTCAAATAGCTTACCATTTATGACCTTATTCAGTATGTCAAATAGCTTACCATTTATGACCTTATTCAGTATCTAAAATAGCTTACCATTTCTGACCTTATTCAGTATGTCAAATAGCTTACCATTGTGCAAACAAGTATTTCACATTTGTACATTTTCATAACAATATGTCAGATTATTTAAGCAATAAAAATGAAAATCAGTTTTTCAAATACCTGGCACAGTAGTCACTTTTGGTGTCAGAGTGATACTATTTTCAGTGAGAACCATATAGATGAGAGAAGTCTTTAAATGAAAACCTTGTTTTCTTACATTTATGACATTAAAACCTTGTTTATGTAAGTAACATTCTAAAACAAAGAAAAACATGGTGCTGTCAGTGAGAATGGGCAAAATATAGGCAAAATTATTGGGGTGTTGACTGTGACTCATTTTCTGTAGCCCTAAATAAGGATGGAATCCATTCTGGTATAATGGATACAGTCCATCCTGGTTTGGTAGATACAGTCCATCTGATATAGTACAGTCCATCCTGGTATAGTGGATACAGTCCATCCTGGTATAATAGATACAGTCCATCCTGGTATAGTGGCTACATTCCATCTTGGTATAGTGGATACCAGTCTATCCTGGTATTGTGGATACAGTCCATCCTCGTATAATAGATACAGTCCATCCTGGTATTGTGTTCTCCCAAGTATATGCATTGTGAAAGGTTACAGGGGATTCTATGGTTATAAAGCAGATTGGTGTGTACCATGACCTGACTGTACACCATGCTAGTGTCCAATAGAACATGCTCTTGTCAGCAGACTGTACACTATGCTAGTGTGCAGTAGAACACATTATTGTGTCCAGTAGAACACATTCTTTTCATCAGACTGCACATCATGCTAGTGTCCAGTAGAACACATTATTGTCATCAGACTGCACATCATGCTATAGTGTCCAGTAGAACACATTCTTGTCAGTACCATGCTAGTGTCCAGTAGAACACATTCTTGTCATCAGACTGTATACCATGTTACTGTCCAGTAGAATGCATTCTTGTCAGCAGACCTGTATACCATGCTAGTGTCCAGCAGAACACATTTTTATCAGATTGCACATCAAGCTAGCGTCCAGTAGAACATATTCTTGTCTGCAGACTGTATACCATGCTAGTGTCCAGTTGAACACATTCTTGTCTGCAGACTGTATACCATGCTCGTGTCCATTAGAACACTTTCTTGTCAGCAGACTGCACACCATGCTTGTGTCCAGTAGAACACATTCTTGTCAGCTGACTGTATTCCATGCTAGTGTCTGGTAGAATACATTCTTGTCAGACTGCACACCGTACTAGTGTCCAGTAGAACACATTCTTGTCTGCAGACTGTGTACCATGCTAGTGTCCAGTAGAACACATTCTTGTCAGCAGACTGCACACCATGCTTGTGTCCAGTAGAACACATTCTTGTCAGCAGACTGCACACTATGCTTGTGTCCAGTAGAACACATTCTTGTCAGCTGACTGTATTCCATGCTAGTGTCTGGTAGAACACATTCTTATCAGACTGCACACCATGGTAGTATCCAGTAGAACACGTTCTTCTCAGCAAACTGCACACTGTGCTTGTGTCCAGTAGAACACATTCTTGTCACCAAACTGCACACCATGCTAGTGTCCAGCTGAACACATTCTTGTCAGCCAACAGTACAGTACGCTCTTGTCCATTAGAACATATTCTTGTCTGCAGACTGCACACCATACTAGTGTCCAGCCGAATATAATCTTGTCAGGTGTACTGATCTTTCTTAGAGTGAATGATAAAAGTTAAAAAGTGTTGAAAGTATGCAAATAATTAAGTTTTAAAACTTGCAGTCCAAACGTTGTCAGTTCAATTTTTTTTGTTGCCATGAGAACAGTTTGTGTTTCATTGAGAGCATTTAAACTCTTTGAATCATGAGAATGGGATCGGTTCCACATGGTGGTACTCATAGCACTATTTTGGACCAGCCATATACTCTTCTTCCACCTGCAAATGAAAAACACCTTTACTTTCAGTATTTTAAAAATTAAAATGCATTTGTCCAGTCATATAAATTTTCATTGTGTTTTTAATGGATAACAAACTCTGAGATCACTCCGAGTTATATTTATGCTGATTTTCATTGGTGGTTGATGGTAAGAGATTAAAACATGCTAAATTGTCTTGTTTCATTGTGTTCTTGTGTCTTTATGTAGTTGTTTCCTTTTTAAGATGCTTAGAATTTCTAGTTTTATGACTTCACGGTCTGAAACTGAGTAACGGAAAGAAGGAAAATCAACAAGTTTGGTCAAATTCAACAAAAAATTTAATTCTCTGAGTTATGGAAAGGAATATTTAACAGAACTTTCATTATTGTGAATTAAATCTCAAATAATCCTAAAAGTTCTGTCATAAGTCCAAGAGTATAGCATGTTCCGAATGAATTCCAAGTCTTCAATATACTGATGTACCAATAGCCTTGAACGAGCTGATATGCCAACAGACTTGACGTGTCACACTGATATGATCCAGAATATACTTGAATGAATTTACAATAATCCCAAAGTAATTTTTAGTCCAAATTGTCAAAGAGCACTCCAATTCCAATGAATAATTTCTCTCAAATTAAATATGAATGCAACTAAAATTGATTCCACGAAAACTGATATTAAAATAGGAATGAATAATCCTGTTGATCTGAACCTTATACACATCCCCACTTGTCCTATGTCACAATATCCCTTCCTGAACAAATCTTAGTGGAAAATTCCCACAAACTGTAAACAAACTTGTTTCTAGAACCTTTTGAGGCCATAACCAAGGCTCAGTCTAAAACTCAAACTCAAGTAAACAACTTATTTAAAATCATGAGTATAATGTAGCATCAATCATGTTGCAAGTTAGCATCACGGAAGAATGCATCAAATAATGCCTCATTATGACAACAGATGGCGCTGTGACACGTCAATTTCTTATAATACGACCACTCCCCTGACCCTAACAACACGGCATGTTTGGGGCGTCTGATTTAAAACATCATTCGAATTATATTAGCGCATTACAGTCAGATGATTTCTCAGAGTATTAACTATTCGGAAGAGAGGTGGCCTGCAAGAAGCACAAAACTAATTAAATGAATCAAATTGTATACAATTAGATGTATTTACACAATGTTTTAATTCCGTTGACCAGTCCCACCCCATTTTTATTTGGTCCTTTTGTGTGTGTAATTTACCACTGCGCACGTTGGCAGGATAGGGTCGTCTTTTACAAGGAAGGTTTAAGTTCCCAATTTATGTATATATCCTCATTCACAATGTTATCAATTCAGACAGTGTTTATTATTTTAGAGCGCAGTGCAAATTCTGCTTTTTGTATCAGCAAAGACCTCATGGGGTTTGAGTAAATTGCAGATAATTTCACCTCAAGGTCATACTTTCTTGTTTATTCACGAGAGAGAGAGAGAGAGAGAGAGAGAGAGAGAGAGAGTACATTACAGAGATGATGATTCTATTTATTCTCTATATAACACAAGAAGTAAGGCAAATATTCAAACAATACAGAATTCTTATATATCTTTGGCAATGAGAATTATACAATAGCAGCAAGTACTGTCACTAGTTTTCTGTGACAAGAATCTCGTTACCTCCAATCTCATTTTAATTCTCCAATTCCAATACAATAGCAAGAGACGAATGACTTGAAGCAAGGACAGCACATGCAGTTTATATACTGTGTAGCACAGCTATATGCTACCAAAATATGAACTTATTTCATTCTATAAGAAAATAAATTCCAACAGTATGAAATATATTTTCTATACGTAACAAAGAACATTTGCATACAATTATGAGATGTTTTATTTCCACACATATCAAACTGGAAACTACATGTTTTTATTATTTCAAATCGTATTCATCGATATATGAAGCGATATTTATGGTACAGATAAGATGATTGGTTGTAAGGTACTTCGCTGATCAAACATCACTCTTCTTTGGTAGCAATTATAAAATTTTATATATTGAATATAAATAACGCTGCTACCGATACCTGTAACCAGCTCAATTTGTTGTTATTATTACTACTGCAATACAGTACCAAACTTGTTTGATACATTTTGATATGAAATTAATGTAGTAGTTGAAAAGATTAATACAAAGTTTTACATGTATCTTCTACAGATGTGATTGTTTTCTGTTAGAATAGTAAGACCGCCCCCCCCCCAACATAATTTAAAAACTTTTAAAGTTTTTAAGGCTACTCACAACTCAGGCTGTTGTAGCATCCTTGACCCCCCCCCCTCCACATAAACGTCTTCATTTACCTGTGATTTTATCATTATTTTATCCTTTTCAATATATAAGTTAATATTATCATGACACAAAAAAATATCAGCACAATGCTTCTATGCAATAATGCAGAATAAATGAATAAAATCTGTATACAGTCCTGTGTTTAACTTTTCATATGAAATATGAGAGAAAAATAAATATTTAATGTAATCCGGCATTCATAAACAAACAATATTGTTAGATGAATTAATCTAAAATAAAAATTATCATACAGGTAGGTACTGATAAAGAACAATTACCTGGATTGTCTTCTTACATTGTTCTTATAGATTTATTTGCCAATACCTTTTTTCACTTTTACATGAATAAGACATGAATAAAGACAAGCTTTTGTTACGTATATAATTAAATTGTTTGTTTGTTACTTTTAAATTTATTTTTCCATTACATATTATTGTAACGATGACTTTATTCACTGGATTTGATAATTTTCCAGAAAATTCAGTTCAGTTCTTTTTAGCCTGATAAACAAGCAGTAGCTTGAAGCGTTGTATCAATCGGTGACCTAGATTCAGTTTCTGGTAAACAACTTTTATTCTGATTTCTTTTATATTCATTCCCAGTGAAGGAATCACTGATTTCAGTCAAGGTGATCTATGGCCTACGTGATAATAGGCTTGTAGTCATTTTGCGTGCCTCGGACTAAGTGATCATGTGACTCCATCACGAGGGTCTGAATTGCGTTTTAGTTTAGGCTTAAAACTCAGTTTCATAGTGATTATTTATTTATTTATTTATTTATTTATTTATTTGTCATTCGCAATTTATACCTTGGGAGCTGAAAGGTATTTTTGTTGCGGCCAGTTTGATTTGAATTTTTCCATTGTTCGGAATTAATCATTTATTTTCCCTGGAAACCACTAGTGCTCATTCGAAGTCTTGGACAAAGACATTTATTGGAAATTATTCGGAATTCTAAAGCCGGATTATTATTCATTTTGTGATTCAACAAGGAACTGTTGACACATCAGAACCAAGCAGATTATCGAAGACGTCATCACCTTCCATCTTGGAACTTCATCGGGATTCCAACTGTGATTCACTTAGAACTTTTTATTTATAGGATTTATATTTTTTAATTCCTTGAATAATTTTTGGATTAGATTCGTAAACCGTAAGTCCTTTTTCCTAATATTAGCTTGTTTTTGTAGGGAAATAAATTATTTGTTTAGTTTGACAAAGCTTGTTGGCTTCACTCTTTTCTGTGTTACTTTTGTACGAGCCTAGACACGTAACACTTTTCCCACAATTTGGCTTTTGGATTGGACATACACTTATAATTGCAAATTCTGAGGAATTAAAACTGTAAATTCTGGTTTGGTTGAGGCACATTTTCTTGTGCATACCTCATGAACAGTCTGCTTATATTCCCTAGTGACTGTTTCAAGAATTAATACCAAAATAACCCATTCCATTACTGGATCTGTATTCAGTATACACACTGTATAAAAATGCACCCTTTTGGAGACTTTCTTGTGCGGGCAATAATATAAGTTATTCCTGCATTTGACCATTTAACAAGTCATTTAGCATAAAAATGGTAGACTGTTGGTTCCTTACCTAATACCAAGTCAAGCAACCAATACTTGTTGACCATAATGCGTACGTCCTAAAGATTTCCATAGGCTATTCCTTGAAGAATATTAAAGCAAACACGGTTCAAAGAATTTAGGCTAGGTTTTTAAACACTCGTTTGCCTCTCCAAATCAGCAATTTTATGTTGGATTATTTCCAACAACTTATGCATGAATTAGACGTCCAACAATTTAATGATTCTGCCTATCAAACTGAAAGTCATGGGGCTAGCACAAGACTGTCTGAAAACACTCTCACCTAACCAGGAAACATGTATACAGTTATATTGAATGAAACCTTTAAATGGACAGAGATCAGTAAAATCCTGCATTGTATAATTATTAAGTAAGATCAGAAGAGTTTTTTCCCCATGTTGGTAATTATCACCAATGGAAGACTCCATGTCTACCCTAAAACAGCAAAAGACTGTCCCAAAACACCCTCAGCTACACAGGATACATGTAGGCAATTAAATATCAAACCAAATAAAAAGACAGTGATCAGTAAAATTCTACCTTGTATAATTATTGAGTAAGATCAGTAGAGTTTTTATCTCTTTTTGATACTTGTTGAAGGAAAGACCCTAAGACTATCCCAAAACATGCTCATCGACGCAGGTTACATGTATATACAATTACAATAACTTAATGAAATATGCAGTTTTGGTGCACTCTCTTTCTCTCTTTCTCTCTTATCAGAGATAATTCACTAAACTACTTTTATACTGCAAAGAGCAGCACACTTAACAAGTCGGAATCATGCGTCACTACATTCATATTTCAAAAATCATTTAAATTTTTTTTAAAAAATTCTTTAATGTGACAAAGAACAGCTGAATAATTAGAACCTAAGGGTGCTATATTTATATTTTGAAAATTCTTGAACCAATTTATTATATTTAGTTGGTTTGATAATGGTAAGAATTACAATAAATAAAAGTAAAATCTCTTATAACATTATGTCTTTTGTCTCTGATTATTGCCACTTTTAGAGACAAATGTTTTAAAGTATGCAAACCAGTTTTGAAGCTGTTTTTTTGGGGGTGGTGGTGGTGGTGGTGTTCTTTTATATATAATAGATTCGAAGGATGCGGTTCTGAATATTAACAATACAAATTAAGTATTGGTAAACAATCGTACACTAAATCTAATATTTCTAATCGCAAGTAAACATTTTTATCGTGATATGAACATGATTTTCCACAATTTGATTATTTCGGCTTTTGCGACAAAATATGTTCCAAATGAAGATTTTGATAAGCATAAGAATACCTTTGGGTATGCTGAATTTTTTTTAGTGTCATTACAACTATAAACTTTTTTTTTTTTTTAATTTGCTATTGATGTTGCTGTGAAATATATTAGTTTCGCCGGAGCTTTTGTACAATAGTATCAGAGGAAAGGGTAGATATCTGTGAGGTGTGTCAAAATGGGTGATGTACAATACGATCCTTACAACCTGGGGTCGTATGAAGAAAGCTCGTTAAGAAGAATACGAGGGAATATATAATTGTCATTTCTGATCCTTACTTTGCTAAAGTAACTAATGTTTCCAAAGTAATGAGAGATATCACCAAGAAGTAGATTTCTTAAACGGTGAAAGTAAATACTTAGGTGCGTCAAAACTGGGTTTGAAGAAGGTGGACCAATTTGCTGTAGTGTATGCGTTTTTGTTTTAGTAAGTTGCTACAAATCACTTAGATCTTCGAGAAAGCACATGGTTTTAGAGAACAATTAAAATTTCATTGCTAACTTACACCTTTAAAAAGGGACTGAAAGAGTTACAATGTTTATCGGCACAAAAATGAATGCCGTCAAGCTCCGTGGGGGCATTAATTATTTCAGGAAAAGAAAAAAATTTCGAAATTTATAGCGCCGTCTGTTGTCGTAATGCCATGCTAATATCTAGTATGCCATTCTGACAACAGATGGCGACACGAGTTGGACAACAAAGACAATACTGATAAAACTTAGTATTTACATTGTTGCAAAGCCAAATCTGTATGAAAACAGCAGTTGGAATGATGTAATTGTAATATGGCAAGTTTATAAACAGAATATACAAAACTTGTAATAACTGACATAGCGTTTGCATACGACAAACTACAGAATCAGTTCAGTAGTTGTCAAATTGCAAGATACAATGACGCAGAAGGAAAGTAGATCTAAGCACTTGCAAACAGCTATTTACAGCTTGCATCAATGAAGAATAGAAAATTCATGACTAGAATTATGAATGTAGCACTTGCAAGCAGCCATTAACAATAATGCAGAAGGAAAGTAGCACTTGCAAACTGCCACGTAGAATTTGCATCAATGAAGAATACAATAGACATGGGTAGAATTATGAAAGTAGCACTTGCAAGCAGCCATTTATAATAGTGCATCAAGGAAAAATAGAAAATACAAGCATATAATTATGGCGGTAATCCCCTTCCATACATGTCGAGCGGTGGCATGGGAAAATGGTCAAGCATTCCATAAAAGTATGATAGTAAGCCAAACTTTGGATGGACATGCAAAGTCAAATGCCTGAGCTAAACATCGGTACCAAATTTTTTACGCTACACAAAATGTAGCTTGAAATATCAACGTAGATTCTTAAATAGGTCGCGCGCGAAGGGAGAGAAGTGACCTCTTTGTATTATTGTATGGTACATGTAGGACAGGTATATTGAATAAGCAACGCTACCATATCTTGTGATTCAAAACAGTCGCGAATCACGTTCCGTCTTTAAAAGATACTATGAATAAATATTGATTTTCTATATCAGAAAATTAGACTAAATTAGTAGCTTTTACTTCCTGTAAAAGTAGGCAGTTGCCGGTATCAGAATTAGTTGGCATAGCAGCTCTATCACCCTCTACTCTATGAAGATTACATCCCTTTTTTAGTTATATATTATCTCCCCTGTTTTGCTTTTTACTTTATACACGGAAGGCAAATAAATGCTAACAAATAAAATTTTTTTAAAAATAAAGCAAAATCTTTTTTTATTAAAAGCTACAGCACTAAAACATGTTGAGAATTCTTTTCAGAAATTCCTTTGGTTCTGTATTATTAAATATATTTTTATTGCTAGAAAAACAGCTTTTATCAATCAAAATATTTCTCTTCAAGAGCTATGAATAACAAGACTTAGTACTCTGGTTTCTCTTCACATCGTATTAATCTTTCGCCTTTTACTAAAGATTACCTCCTGTTGGACAAGTAAGGATAAAAGTAAACAAATCTGAAAATGGCGAGGACCAAGCAGACGTAGAAGCCAAAGCACTTAATAGATGGGAATTTGACAGTCATAGACAAAAAACAAAACCACTTTGAAAATAATACAAGATACAAAGAATTATGGACTAAAATCCACAAGAGGAAACAGAATAGAAACAATATATAAAAAGAAGAAGGAGACTTTATAAGATGGATAGGAACAGTGAAAACAACTCACGAGAAGCACGGACCGCACAAGAAACAATGGCGATGAAAAGAATTGGAAAAGCGATGAGAGAACTAGAGAAACATTTTAAAACTAAGCGAATAGAGACAGAGGAAGGATCTTTCTTGCAGTGTGAATACAAAGAAGGTACACAAGAGATAGACACATCAAATATACCGAGGGAAAGAATACCGAGCCTATCCTCGGTGATGATCGCAATAAAAATCAAAGACCCGGAATACATACCAAAGATTTACTCCATCAACCGAAACGGCTACAAAGGTTTCATACTAAGACCCAGAGGAGACCAACCTGTACTACCTTTTGGAGAAATGGGGATATCAGGCGAGACTGTAACAGTAAAAAAACCAGAACCTATACTGAAGAAAATAAAGAAACAGTCGGCTGAACTACATCTTTCAGACATCCCAATGGAAATACCACTACAAGCTACCGTTGAAAAATTTGAAGAAAAGTTGAAAATAAAGGTGATATCATCAAGACTAGACACAATACCTCTGACAAAGATATATAATGGAATACGGATATTAGAAATAGAGAAAACCAAATTGACGGAAGTGAAAAGAGCCTTTTTTCTACACGGCTTTATCACGAAATCTTGGTATAAAGGTTGCATATACAAGAGGAAATGTAACCGATGCGGAAAAACAGGACACACTCCTCATAAATGTCCACAAAACGCACAGACCCAACCTGAACCCAGCAACAAAACCAACATAAATACCAATGTGGAAAAGCCAATCCCTAAACAGAGACAAGGGAAGCAACAGCAACAAAAACAACAAGAAATAAGGCAGGAACAACAACAGAGCCAAGTAATGCAAGAAGAAAAAAGAACAGAAGAAGATCACCAGATTAGAGAACAAGACACTAAACAACAAGGGAAACAAAATCAACAAGCCCAAAGAACAACAGAGAGGCCAATAATAGAGTTTCAACAAACACCTAGACAAAATCAACAACAACAAGATGAAAAAAGAAAGGAAAGAGAGCAACAAAGTAGAGAAGAAAGCAACCAGAGACAAACAAGAATACAAGGAAATTTAAAACGGATAGAAGAAACAGAGACACTAAGAGCAGACAACAGAAACAAAAGAACAAGAACAGCAATAACTAGTCCACAACAGGAACATCAACGACAAAGTCAGAATTACAACCAACAAAATCGAGAGAAACTAACAGTAGACAACAGCAACACAAGAACAATAGCAACAACCGGTCAACAACAGAAACAACAACAACAAAGTGAAATTCAATTACAGGAACCAATAACTATAAAACCAACAACGTCAGGAAACCAAAGTCCTAGAGGGGATATGGAAATAGAACAAGAAAGAGAAAGAGTAAGAGCCAAAAGGAGAGAGAAACGGAGGAGAAAGAAAGAAGAAAAAGAGAAGGAAAAAGAAGATGACATAATGATGGAAGAATATTTCCGACAATTGGAAGTAGACGAATGTCTAGACGATTTTGAATGGTGAAATAAAAAAAAAAAAAAAAAAAAAAAAAAAAAAAAAAAAAAAAAAAAAAAAAAAAAAAAAAAAAAAACCCTAACAGAATAAAGAACAATAAAATAAACCAACAAATACTATAGCACAATCAACACAAATAGGGCAGGAGGGCCTCCCTACATGGTCTGTAAAGATCAAACAGGGAGAGCACCCTCCAAAA
>JAECUM010000291.1:177500-253308 GCA_016617855.1 Megalonaias nervosa | reverse complement strand
ACTTTAAATAGGTTCCAATTTAAAAGTGAAATATACAGTGGTTCCTATCTAGAGTGATTCCTGGTGCTACCATTTCCCTTCAGAATGTAAGTCAGTGGTCCAGGGATTCCATTAAATTTGTCAGATTTAGTTTTATCATTGTTATCTAATTCATCTCACCAATTATGTGTTATCTAATTAATTTCACTAGGTATGATGTAATTTCACATGATGAAATACGTGAACTCTGATTTTGTGTTTTAATGCACATCCTTACTGGAACACCCCTTGGTGTGGTACATCATGTTGTTTTGGGTTTAACACCATTTTTCAGTGCAAGATAGGCTGTACATGGAGGTCAGTATAACTGGTGGAGGAAGAACCCAGGAATACGCCAGTAAGAACCACTGATCCACAGGAAGCTACTGGCAAGCTTTCTCACATACCCACATTGTTCAAGTCTAAGTCTTGAATCCACATTGACAGAGAGAGCTGGCAGTGATCGGTAAAGGCAAGCTCTTTAGACCACTCAGCTACCCAAAACTCGTGTGGTACATGTAGGCTTTCTTGCTGATAGTGAAAGCCCTGATATTGCTGCCATGATGATTGATTCATACAGGGTGCACTGTATTTTAGAGTTATGCAGATCTCATAATTTAGGTAAAATACAGTCTTCCTTAGTGCACTAAAGAAATACTTGAATTGGCAAGTACCAGCTATGATGTTACTTTTTCTTTAATTATTTCTTACATTGAGTCATGCAGGTCCAAGCAATAGAACCCAAGTTTGTTTGATCTACATGATATTGTTGTTGTTGCTTTTGTGGATCTATTTTTTTAAGGCATTGATAAAAATATTATCTCTATCTAAGGCTTGAACCCCATTCAGAACACCCTCATCTCATTCCGGTGTTGGTTGAATAACGTAAACTCTCGGAAGCAGACTCTGAAGGTATCATAGCAATACATCCCAGATTGGTATGTTTTTGCAAAGTGAACATCCAGCTAGATAAAAAGAATGGGTACTCTTTATAAAAGTTGGGAATTTACAAAATGCCATGTACATTTCGCCATCAATAAAATGCCAGCAATTTTGATTTTTAATGGTAATTGCTGGAAAGTTCGATTAAAAAATTAAGAAATCATTCAGTGTTCAGAACCTGAAATTATTGTTTGGGTTGCTATTGGTGATGACAAGACAAAACAAATTGTTGATATCCATGAAGTTATTAATGACATAAAAACAACAGTGTACATGAGGGCAGTTTAAAATGGCCATTATTTAGAGCCAGTGTTTTTGTCTAGCATGTGGAGGAAATATTTGAGGAGATTCTGAGTGGTTTCAACCCATGACTGCAAGATTCAATGTTATCTTATGTTCACCATGCAGTACTCAAGATCAATACATAACAGACATTTAGTCAGTATTGGTGAGAAAGTTTTTACTTGTATTACAGTTAAAGTTGGATCACACTGTTCAATTTATGCTTATTCTTGGAGCCATTTTGTCTTGGTAGTTCAAGCAGTGGACTCCTTGCCAGAAGGGTGCAGGCTCAGGTTCCACCATCAAATCAGACTGGATCAGCAGGGCACATTACCTGACTTGGCTTGATATAGCCTTCAAAGTATTGTTGTGCCATTAAACACTCAAAAACTACACTTGTTCGTTGCAGGAGAACTGTTAAAACATGAAAGAGCATGGAAGGTAATGACCAAAACAGGCTTCATCTTACAGTGAATATGAAGGGGAGAGGCATTTAAATCAGTGAACTAAATGCATAATGATGTTTGCTATGAGTAACAGTTGTTGCATTACTGTTTCACAGAATAACTGCATATTATTACTGGTCTTTGTATTTAGGTTAATATGCTTTGAGTGATATTTGCATACTTATAATTGGAAGATATTCATAACCTGGGCTGGCGAGTTAAAGGGGCTCTACTGCATAAATTATCAAAAAATTAGTTTTGCTTTTATTTTCAGTTTGATTTGAAATGTCAGAAAATTTTGAGATTAATCTCAAGTTCAGCCATTAATAAGGCTGAACATCACATTTAAAGATGGCCAGCTTTGACCAGTGTTGGGGATTGTTCATCTAAAAATGGAACTTGGCTATACTAATATGATCATGTGACAAAATCAAAATAGTAATCTGTGGCTTGAGAGTGTAATGGTGCATAATTTTGTTGAATAATTTCACAGTATCTTCTGTCGTGGTCAGCATGACACGTAACCATTAAAAGTTTGACATGTGGGGTTAGTCATGCAATAAATTGTGACTGCGAGGAATGGAATCTGCTCTGTTTGGGTCATGAATTGAATTTTAACTACTACCCACTTGGTTAACAGTTAGAGACAGATAGGGAGCAATGTTAATGCAAGGTCAATCGCAGTAAGTGGCAACAGTTGCGACATACTAGAGAAAGTTTTTTTTAGAAGTATTAGGTCATTTGAAACAGGTGTAATAAACTAATATTTTCCAGAATAGTTATTAATAAAGGTGGACTAGAGAGAATTATTCTAACTTTGATGGGAGTGGGAGAATTTTTGGCAGTTAAAGAAGTAATCCTGATTGGCTAAATGAAACAAGGCTGTGTGTATTCCCAGATGAAATTCAAGTTTTTAAAGTAATGTACTTCATGATATTAGACAGTCCAGGTTTTTCTGCAAAAAGGGGGGGGGGTCTGAGTTACTCTTTGGAAATTAAAAAGTAATTCCTCTCTTTAAATAAATCATCCAGGGGACAGGGGTCTGGAAATTTGAGAGACCCTGATCCAGAGAAGAGACAGGAATTCTTGGATGATAAGTGAATGAGGGCTCTGGAAAGCACCAAGGTATTGTCTCAGTTCCATACAATGTATGTTCACTGATGTTAGTTTGTAGTTATTTGTTGAATTTGTTCATTTTAAAGTCATACATCAATTTTTCTTGAGTTCAGAAGTTAATAGCATGCATGCATTTTGTCTCAAATGCTATATGACTCATGTATTATAAGATTGAAATCGGATTTAGTTGTTTGTATATAATAGAAACCATGTAAGATTTCATACATTTCTTCTGACATGAATTGTGAGGAATAAGTTATCTGTCTTAAATGATTTGTGTCATATATGCTGATAATTAATTTTACTATGTCTATATGAATGAATCGCTAAGTAGCAAAGTAATGTAGTTAGGACCAGGCAAGACATTCATTCATTCATTGTGTAATTAAGTTGTGAATTGTTTTCAACTGTGAATCGGGGAGCATGTGTTGATAGACATAGTTCAGTAGATAATTTATAACCACTGCAGGGTTTGATGGTATAGCTAAGAGGGCTATTTATATCATGTTCCAGTAGGAAGCGAGTAGCTGCTAGAAAGACATAAATTCACATTAATAGGGTTGTGAGTGTTAATAGGGTTGTGAGTGTGTATTAGATTGTAATCAGACCAAAGCTTAATTCTGTTGACTTTTCGATAGACGATATCTGATGCAAAAAGAGTGGGAATACTGGTTGATCCCCAGGAGAAGAAAAGCCTGAAATGTATTTAGGTTGGGAACTATATTTTTATTTGAAGGGCAAACTAGTTCCATACTTGACTGCAGTGGAAAGAGAGCGCAGTCTGCAACCAAGAGGTTGATGACCTGAAGAGCCTAGAGGAGAGAGAAAGAAGGAAAAAAACCATACAGAAATGCCAATCTATCACCTACATTGATTTATGAAAGCAGGAAGCTAAAATGCCAGCATTTTGAGTTCCAAGAGTCACTTGATTATAAGGTGAAATTTGTTCTATCAGTATAACAAAATGGCTATTTAAATTTAACATAAATTTTTTAACTCTATTTCTAAGAGAATGTGAATCATTCAGTGTCATGTTCAAATTCATTTTGTTTATGTCGTTGATTAAATTGTCTTAGTTTACATATGTGGCTTGTGTTGTTCTATTCTATATCTCTGATCAGATCTCAGTAATTCCATCCATTAATTTCATATTTTATGTTATTATTTACTTGATCTGGGCAATAACACTATGGTTGATCATCTCCTAGATAACAATAACCGCATCCAGTCAGCAAGCCACCGCATCCAATCAAAATTAAGTTGTTCAGATTGAACACAGTTCCTATGTGACCAAGACAAGGGGAGCACACAACCTGAATGGACTGAGAAATAAGCAGTTTTCTAGTGCTGGTCCGTGTTTGCACAAATACCTTTCACTCAAATACACCTGTAATGGATTCCCTCTGGTACATAGTCATACTTTCGATCTTAAACTTACAAATTATCCATTTTAGGTCAATTGCCCCCACTATTTTCGGCCAATGTGCAATGCATCACGCTGTTGTTTAGTTGGCATTACATACTAAGGGAGACAACTAACGAAATTCAATAGATGTCACTAGGACAAAGCAATAATATATCTGTTCGATCCGCCAAGGTGTAAATAGGGTTATCAGAACCTTGGCTAGTGAAGATGACTTTAGAGGAGTTTTATTACAAATAGGTAAGACAAAAGATCCACAGACATAGATGGTTCCACTGACATTGATGGATGAAGTAAATCCCTATACTGCCAACATGATGGCATGATATTATAAACAACTATTCTGAACAGGTTGTAACTCTTGACTCTTGAAATGCCCACTCTATTTCCTTCTTCCAAACCCAATATATCCAGTGGCTTCAGAGATGCAGCTGAAATAAATAAATTCCTTTGTATGAGGGCCTCAAGGTAGATAGTTCTTAGCTAATTGTGTTACCCTCTTTAAATAAAGTCATTATTATTATTATTATTATTACTTCTTTCCAGAAAATAAAGAGAATTATCAAGGGTTAAATGAAATATACTTTATAAGAACCAAGTATGACTCATTAGGCCTAGGCTGAAATAACAGTACAAAAAATAAATAGTAATCTGCAGGTTACACTTGGTTTAGCGATTTTTCTCCTTCTTTAATTAAACTAAAGGATTGTCGATTTTTTTGGGGGGGGGGATATTTTAGCACGGAAAATATAAATTTCCAGCCATCAGATAGCTTTTAAACAATCTTGCTCTAATATGTGGAAAAAGAACATAATAATAATAATAATAATAATAATAATAATAATAATATTAATAATGACTTTATTTAAAGAGGGTAACACAATTAGCTAAGAACTAATCTACCTTGAGGCCCTCATACAAAGGAATTTATTTATTTTAGCTGCATCTCTGACTGAAGTTACTGGATATATTGGGTTTGGAAGAAGGAAATAGAGTGGGCATTTCTAATCTCAACTGGAATACTATTCCAGAGCAAAGTTCCAGAGTATTGGAAACTTTTTAAAAATAATTCCATATTTGGTTTGGGAAATTTATACTGTTTGATAGATATGAATCGCAAGTGGGGAGTATTGTCAGGTAGCCTATACTGGAATAATGATTGTAAATATTCAGGAGCACTATTATTTGATATCCTGTACATTAATTTGGCTTTTCTAAAATGGATTCGGTCTTTAATAGGTAATATTTTTAACATACCAGCTAAATTTTTCTTGCTTTCTTTCTGGATTGATATTAGCACAAATGCTCTTTTTTGAAGATGTGCCAGCTTTGCTATGTTTTTATCATTTGAATTACTCCATACTGTATTACAGTAGTCTAAATAGGGTTGTATGTAACTGTTATAAAAGTTTTCCGTGCCTTTCAGGGAGAAAATGTCTTATCCTACTGAGAAGCCAGAAACTTGAATTGACTTTTTTACTGATATGTTTGATATGTTCAATCCATGATAGGTTATTATCTACCAAAACACCAAGTACTCTATCATGATAGACCATTTGCAGCTTTTTATCCTTCCATGTCAGACATAGTACATCACTATCAAGATTTGTCCTTTTTTGCCGTGTTGAGATAAGTAATATTTTAGTTTTCCCAGTATTTACCACCATTTGTGCACCAGTTGTCCAGTTTGTTTAGGGCATTCTGTAAAGAAATTTTGAGTTCATGCTTTGTGTTTTGGATGTCTGACAATGTTGTGTCATCTGCATGGTGATCTGTAGATGATATTGAGTTCCTTAGTAAAAGTGGTAGGTCATTAATAAATAAAATAAACAGTAATGGACCTAGAATTGAGCCTTGTGGTACTCCATATCTAATTGTTCCAGGTTCAGACAGAACATTATTTATATAAACATGTTGTGTTCTCTCACTAAAGTATGAAGTAAACCATCTAACTGTGGTTTCATCACATTGGTAGATTTTCAGTTTCTTCAAAAGGATTTCATGATCCACCATGTCAAAAGCTTTCCTGAAATCAACAAATACAGATCCTATTATTCTACCTTGGTCAAGTGCTTGAAGCCATTTATCAGTTATGGAGATCAAGGCAGTCTCACATGAATGTTTCTGTCTAAAGCCTGATTGATTAGGGTTTAACAGCAAGTGTTTGGTTAAATATGACATGAATGAGTCATGGATGTGTTTTTCAATCAATTTGGACAAGTTTGGTTGTATTGAGATTGGCCGGTAGTTATCAGCATCATCCTTAGAACCAGATTTGTGAATAGGAGTTACTTTTGCAGTTTTTGCATATTTTGGGGACAGATGAGATTGCAATACTTGAATTAATTATGAATGTTATGCTATCTAAAATAGCAGAGGCCGAAGATTTAATGAGTCGTGGACCAATCTGATCAAGTCCTGTAGCTATTTTGGTATCAAATTCACTGAGACATTTTTTAACAAAGTTTTTTGGTTACTGGTGGGGTAGAGAAACATACCTCCTTAAATATTTTGCTGCTGCAGAACTTTATCAGTTCATTAAAGTTGTTTTCTGTCACTGGTTCTTTTAACTTTGTGGTAATGTTGGTGGAAAAATCATTGAAAACATTTGCAATGACATTGTCATTAGTGACTATGGTATCATTTACCAGAAGTGAGTGAATTTTATTTTTCTGATCTTTATGTGTTCCTCCAGTGAGTTCATTGAAGACCTTCCAAACGGAGTTTGTGTGGCTCTTTTTGTTTTCAAGCAATGATTAATAATAAGTTTTTTTTTAGCTTTTTTAATCATCCTTGTTATTTTATTTCTGCATACTTTATTTGTGCATGGTTTCACATAGCCTTGAATTGGTCTTGTGTTTTCATAGCGTCTAGGATTTCAGTAGTAAGCCAATTAGGTTGGATTTCATTCTTTACTTGATGTATTTTTAGTGGTGCATATTATATACAGTTATATTAGTCAAATGAATTAACTATCTTGAGGTAATAGAAAAAAAAGTCAGGTTTGAAAATAAATTCCAGTTCCCCCCCACCCATAAGCCAAAATAATTGGTTTGTCCCTTAGCAGACAGTATTTTGTTCTCCCTACATACAACAATTGTAGAAAATGTAAAAGATATTTCTTTTATTGTTAAAAATTGGCTTCAGTTGCCATTAGAGATTTTAAAAATATTAAAACGAGTTTCGACCTGGCTGATGTCAAAGATGCTTGGTTGCTATGGAGGCATACAAAACAACATTAACTAAAACATGTCACACTTAAACATTTCTTGACAGTTTGACAACATTAAATGAAGTGGTTTTGAAGATGTGAACATTTTATTTCTCACCTGGCTGTCATGGGGACTAAGATGCACACAATGTACAGTAAAGAAATGTTGAGTAAAGCAACTGAATTGTGGTTTAACAGCAACAGTTCTTTAAATTAAGCAATACCAATGACAAAAACAGTTTTTGGTTATGTAGATAGCATGCACTGCGGTCATGCACTCAATTAAAGGTCAAAAGGATGAAATTATGTATTTACACCCTCACTCTCCACCTTAATTTCCAGCAACAGTACTTTAATTCAGTATATATAATGCATATCGATTCCTGCATCATTAATGTAAAATATCATTGTAATATAAATTTGCTGCAAGCATCGACTGGAAATATTGGTACCATCTAGATTCTAGAGCATTACTAACCCAGCATTAGTATAATGGTTTTGAGATGCCCCTCGTTCTCTCATATCAACTTACTTTAGGCCATTTTCATATAGGTTGGAAGTGTCTAGCTCCATTGTATCTTTTGTCCTGTTATCTAATTTTTTTTCTTTCTCCATCTTCTTGATCAAAATAATCCTGTATGTATATGCAGATTTTCCGCAAAACACATTTCTTCTTTGATAATGTTTACATGGAATCATGAGCTGCTACATTAACAGCCAGTTATTTGAATATGTAAACAGTATTCCTGTGTGCAATTTACAGAACTCAAAAACGATGTCGCTAATTTTGAAATCTGGAAGTTTGGCTTAGGTTTTTTATGCTGATCCAAATGTCGGACATTTACTTTACGGGGAAGAAAGTTGTGTTTTTACAAGGACAACACTCCTTTCGAGTTTTCTGGAATTATTATATATTTTCATATCATGTAGTAGTGTTCCTTTAAGGTGAGTTGTCTAAACAAGAACCATCAATCCACAAGAAATAAATAAAGTTATGAACATTGTATGCAGCAAATATCAATGCAAATATAAGAGAAGTAATTCCTGGAAAATGTAAGTTTGTTCTTAAGTTTCATACATTTTTGGAAGCAGTTACCAAATTTTGTGACTTTAATTCCAAGAATTTTTAATCATATCAATTTCCACATAGCATATTTATGTACAGTAAATAGTACTTTGAATTGCTACATGTATTAACGTGAAGGGTTCATAGCTCTCTTGCGGATTTCAGTTTTGGCCTGTTTGTCTTTTGGTTGGAGGCATTTGTTTTTCATGGGGATTTCAGCAAGGTTTTGACTTGTCTATTTGCATGTGCTTACAATAAAGTGGAATTTATTATGGTATGATGCTCTCTGTAAGTTTATTGCCAATTTCATTTCCACACAATAACTGAAGTTGTCTATTATATGCATTTTCCAGACTTGTGGATGGCTTACATTGCAAGGAAGAAGCCTATTGATTTTGGGGGTCAAAATGTCAGACCAAAGTCACCATGAGCGAAAGAAGAAAAATGGTTTCAGTACAATAGTGTAACTTGAATTTTCCACTATGTACAGTTAGCAATCTTTGTGGATGCATTACACTTGGAGGTGGGGAAGAACCCTGATGAATATGTAGTCAAAAAATAAAATGTGATGATCTCTCAGACTGCAAGAAGAAAACTGGTTTCTGCACAGTAACATTAGTTTTCAATCATATACCTGGACAAAACTTTGTGGATGGCTTGCACTTGGTTAGGAAGAAGCCTGTTGATTTTGGTTTTAAAAGGTCAGGGTCACTGAATGAATAAAACTATTGTCTGCACATTAACATTTCTACAGAACTGACAGCATGCATACATATATACGTACTGGTTTGGTTATCATTATCTAGAGGATGATTGACCATGGTGTTATTGCCTGGATCGAGTAAATAATAAAACAAAAGAGGAAATGAATGGGTGGAATAATCAGAGACCTCAGCAGAGATAAAGAATGGAACAACTCAAGCTCTCATATGAAGAATATAACAGTTTAATCATAAGCAAAATAAAATTCAACATGACATTCAAATGATGCACTTTCTCATAGAAATAGAATTACAAAATTTAAAAAAAATGCAATTAGCCGATCTGTTTATACCAATAAGACAAATGTCATCATAAACTCAAAGTGAATGATTGAACTCATATTGCCCAGCATGCCTGCATAACTTGGTTGTTTGCTAGTCCTTCCAAATTCAGTGTGTGCCAGGTTAGAGTTGACATATTCCTTTAGCTGCTGTCTCTCTCCAGCCTCCTTTTGGGTCATCAACTTAGAGCTTGTGACCACATACCTGACCAAACGTTGAGATCATTGAGATTTTTGCTGAATAATCTGAAGGGTCAAGCATGCCCTGTTCGTGCCTATGTAGAGGACTATTAATCGTGTGATGGGTATATAAAAATGTACCACTCACAATTATTTTTTTATCAACCTATAGTTGCATTATATTTGAGAAAGAATTTTCCTCCTCTCTTTGCCTCTGTACGGGTCTGTATATGTAGCTGTTTCCCTTTGTTAAAATAAACATTAGACAACCAAAATATTTGTCATTTTTTTTCTTCTGGTGTTGAACACTAGCTCCTTTCTCAGAAACAAAGGGTAATATGGGTCAGTTCTGCAGCCTGACAGCTGATACACAAACACTAGTACAATAAGATTCTTGTCTCCCCCTAGTGGCTATTCAGCATTCCTAACAGAACTATGACATAATCTAGACCACTCAATAAAACATTGCTGTACACAACTGTGAGCTATAAATCACTCATTGGACTAAATGTCAGCCTGCAGCATTCTTAATACCAATACCATTTATTCTTGGTTAACAGAATTCAGATCTTAATTATACAAATGAATAAACAAAATTCACTTCCTGTCTTAACTAAAGTATTTGGTAACAAACAATTCATTGGCATAACATACTATAACATGTGAATTTATTAATTCTTAGTGTACATAATATAATTTAAAACTGATAATTTCACACAATCCTCAAAAATTTGTATCAAAAGTAATGCATGAAATTGTTTGAATAGACGAGTGATATAACATTCAAGACAAATGAATGCAAACAATTATCCTCCAAACTCATAAAAGGAAAATGGATTTATGAATTTTAAACAAATAAATTCAAACCTCGTGTCATGATAAATGCATGAGATTGAGGCAGTTTCCTTGTGCTTTTTGAGCATCGTTCAATTCTACACACCAGAATCTATCTGTACCTTTTAAGTTTCTTTGCCTCAACTTTCAGTCAACCATCTCTTGGACAATTCATAGTGGGAAACACTTTCTACTTCCCTGGAGTCAAGAACTTCCCCTTCCATAGAAAACTTGGACTGACTAATTTAGGGCTTCCAATAATGCACAAATGTGTGTCCCGGATGCAATAAAAATTGCTGACCAAGTCAGTTTCCAGCTTGCAGAAAAGGTCAAGGTTTCTCAAACGTTTTATAGTAATTTAATTAGTCGTAATTCACACCTTCAGAGCTCAAAGGTATTTTGTGTTGTGACCAATTTGAGTTGAATTTTTTATTTAAAATAACTTAAATTCCCTGGAAATATCTAGTGCTCATCAGAATTCTTGGACAAAGACATTTATTAGAAATTATTGGGAATTCTAAAGCCGGAATATTTATTTTGGTGATTCAACAAGGAACTGTTGACACGACAACACAAAACAGGTTATAGAAGACGTCATCGTCTTCCATCTTGGAACTTCATTGGGATTTGAACTTTGATTCATTTAGAACTTTTTAGTGATAGAACTTATATTTTTAAATTCTAGGTTTAATTTTTGGATGAAATTCACAAACCGTAAGTCCTTTTTTCATATTTTTACCTTGTTTTCTAGGGAAATAAATTGTTTTGTTAAATTTTACAAACCTTGTTGGTTTCACTCTTTTCTTTGTTACTTTTGAACGAGCCTGGACAGGTAACAGGTAGCAACGATGTTTATAATCAGTGAGTATATAGTTGCTACCAAAGAAGTCTGATGTTTTCGCAGTATAGTACCCTACAAAAAATCACCTTATATGTACTATAAATATATGTATATTTATTGTATTGATAAGGTGATTTCGTGTTGTCACAGATTTCGTTGTACTTTATTGATATAACATTGGACTTCTGTGGTTGCTACCTCTACCTGCTGCTCAAGGGAGAGAACTGACACTCCTTTCCAGTTAAAGATGAGACGGAGGGAATGTTATAATACAGCTGTATTCCCACGAAACGAAGATAAGTACCATAAAGTTTTTGACTCATTCCACATTTAGACATATAAATAAAACCTCTCCCACATGAAATCCTCCCTGATCCACATTTTGTGGGTTTTTGAGGAAAATTTTTCTCTGAGCCGTATCAAATTCTTACCAATAACATATAGTTTCAAACATAAGCCAAACGGTTTCCATCGCACAGATTATGACATAATAAGGAGAAGGACAGAGGCATACATAAAAGATTTGATTGTGTAAATTCCTACATACAGGAGCATATATGAATGAAGGCTTTTATTTCAACACACATTGCTCATGAAAAAGATACGTAGTGCAAAATTTTTGCCTGTTGGAATGGTTGTGCAGAATCATATTAATATGTGACAGAGCTGTTAAAAATGAAACATTTTGTATCTGAATTATTTTCCAGGCTATAAATAAACTTCATGCTACTGTGTAAATGGTATGGTAAGAAAAGGATTTCTCTTACTCCACCTGTGGAATTGAAGTGAAAGTCTTACATGCTTTTACTTTGGTTTGTGGGCTTGAATTATTTAAAATACAGTAAGTGATTTTCCTTTAACGATGGTGTTGCTGGGTAAAATGAAATAAAATAATGTAGGTTAATTATTTGTGGAAATCTGATTTGATGGAACCCCGGTTTGGTTGGAGGGTTGCATAGTCAAGAAGTAAAATCAATAATATGAAAATAAATCAAGGAAATCAGAAATACCATTTTGAAATCTTACCTAATTTTGGTCCAGGCCAGAATAAATGGAATGACTTCAAAGACTTTCAATTAAAGAAAAGTATTATTTGTTTTTCATTGGCTTGCAGTTAGGTTTATATGTTTTTTATATTTCAACAGTACTTTTAACATTTTATTGGTTATAGCATACCAAAAATCCGGGGGAGCTATGTGCCTTTCTTTATGACACATTAAGGCAGCCAACCTGGGCTGGCATGGGTGGGTACTGAACCTGTGACTTTTGGATTACAAGTTCAAGATTCTGACAGTAAGAGCCATATTTATTACTGTATATAATTGGCCTATTCCTTCAGTAAACTCATTCTTCATTAAATGTTGGTTATCAAGGTGAAGGTAATCTTTTGGATTAGATAATTTAAAACACCATGACGCTCCATATTTTTCAATGTTTCTCAGTGATGGTGTAAAATAAATCTGCCTATGACAGTCAGTTATGATATTTTACTGTGGCATTTTTGTGGGAGCCTAGTGGCATCTAAATTTTCAGTTTGCTTGAATCTTGCTATATCAGGGTTTTTGAAGAAAAATTCCACATGTAGATTTTGTAATACTGCATTTTATGTGATCTTGAAATCCAAAAATTAGCAGAAGGAAGACAGATCTGGATTTTTAGATTGCCATGCAGTAAAAAGAACTTATAATTCTTTTATTTGGTGTATGATTGATGTTTGTAATTTGGGTTATAGAGTATACGGATTAGCTGTACTTCAGATGTGTACTCATAAAAAAAACTGCTAGCTCTGCTTGGTTATTTTCACTTCCTGGACTTAAAGGAAAATTAAAACAAAAAAAGAGCAGATAACTTATTTTACTTTTCGTATATTTTGTAATTAAGTTGTTGTGGTTTTAGAAGCTGGTATTGTCTAGTCTGGCAAAATTTGTTTTTCCAATTGAATAACTGCTGAAGGTAGTGTACTTTAGACTAATTCAGGCTGACTTTTGAGCACATTGGAGGAGCCATTTTTGTTAGCTATGTGCTTGGATCGTGCACAGTTTCCACAAGTACAATATCCAAAGAAATTTCAGCCACAGTATATGAAAGTAACATGGAGGTATGCCAACATTTTCTCCACTAGGCATGTTGCAAATGCAAACAACTTCACCTTACAGCTATCACTCTCTCAGAAATAGGTAATATCCGAGAGTTCCCTGAGACTTAGAGGTTTTGGTTTGTGAAGAGTTATCCCCCTTGTAAAATTTTTTCACATGAAAACAATTCCTTTGAATATAGGAGTAATTAATTTCAATAGAACAAGTAATATATTTGGCAGAATACCGCATCTTAACAATTAAAATTGAATAATCTGTAAGCTTAAAGAAATATATAAAATAAAAAATGAAAAGAGACAAACTAAGCAGTGTATAAAACATTTTATATTATATATATATAGTGAATATATACCTATCATAAAGTATTGTGCTGTTGAGAAATACTGACCAGGTCTTTTTTCAGAGGAATAAAGTTAGGTCTTACAATCAAGGTTCACTTTTAGTAAATGGATGGAGAAAAATGAGTTTTAAAGATCTTGTTCTAACAAACTTATCATGTTTTTTTTTAAGTATGAAACCAGAAACATATTTTGTTAAGTCCAATAAATATGATAGCAACTGAGTGCTCCAGACTTTTCACTAAATGTATGAATTTGCTTCACAGTCTTTCAGTTGACATTTGCCAAGGTAGGCAATATTGAGCCTACTTGGGTTACTTGTTTTAAGTACTTTTAATATCACTATCACATAATTCAAACAAAATCTATACATTTATTTTAGAAGCTCAAAACAATTGTTGTCAGAAGGCACCCAAATTTAGTTAGGCTTTTGTTTCTTTTTGGTGATGTAGACGTTTATTTGCTGCTTTCAGTCAATCAAATTAAAATCAGATCTCCATTGTTCTATGTGAAGATCCGACAGCACCCACTTAGGGGTCATATTCTTGTGACCATTGTTATTACCATCTGAAAATCTTATCAGTCAGTTGAAGTCTTATGTTCGCATTTGGGAGACTGAACAGTGTGGCTAAGGGTGCAAGGGACAGTTTTTATGTACAGTCTTAATGCCGCATTCACCTGCCTAGTATAATCATAAAATTTACACATTCAGGTAAGTTCAAAAAGGTCCATATTTTTGGATAGCTATATTAAAGCGCAGCTCCAATCAAAGCAAGAACCTCATTTCATTTCAGAGTTCCCCCTCACCAGGCAGGTCCTAAAAGGGCATGCTGAAAATACCCAGGGAGGACGTTTTTGATCCCTTACCCATTTCCTAAGGACAAGGTTGGATAGCCCTAGGGACTTGCTCCCTCTCCTGTGGAGTGTACCATTTCTGTTGATTCCTTTTGGGGCCAGACTAAACCTCTTATCAGCTTGGCCTGTGCCATAATGCTTGATGGCTGTTTTTTTTTTCTCTCATAAAAGATAGTTACTAGCTTTGGTTTCAGGACCTCTCTCCTCTGTTAAGGTGCCTTGTTTTCTTCCAACAGTTAAATCTGATGCACTTTAAGGAGGAGGTTCAATCCCTTCTTTAGAGGCCTAAGTAGTTAGAGCATCCGCCTCGAATGTGGGAGGTTGTGGGTTTGAACCCCAGCCAAATCATACCAAAGACAAAAAAATGGTACCAACAGCTGCCTCACTTGGCGCTCAGCATTAAGAGGTTAGTATTAGAACTTGTCGGCCTGGTGTCAGGATAATGTGACTGGGTGGGACATGATGCTACATGTCTGCTGCATGATGCCTCAGTGCTGGACATCACTATAAACTGCCACACTGCCGACATTGTAGCAATATGACTTAAAAATTGTTAAAGCTATGTTAAAAAACCAACACACACACACACACACACACACATACACACACACACACACACACACACACACACACACACACACACACACACACACTCTTCTTTAGAAGGGTATAGTAGAGATGGTGTTCAATGACCATTCTCTAGCCTTCTGTTCCTGGATTTTTCTGGTTCCTAGGAAAGAGGGAATTATCAACCTTTCCTCCCTTTTCTTTCTCAGTTGGAGATCTTAAATTCTGCAGCAGACCCAATTCCACCAGGTAGATTGCACTTGCATCTTCTCCAGTTTCTCCTTCTAGCAGCTTGAAAGCCACAAGATGCTTCAATTTATCTGGATGTTGATTTCCACCATCATCTTATTTGATGACAAATTGGGACCGCTTTTTGGCTGGAGTTCCCTTGCTTCTTCCACCCAGAATGCCACCCCTACTTGTTTGCATACATATCAGATTCAGAGTGGGGTGCTGATCTAAAGCCAGAAGGGGTAATTATTCAAGGTTCATGGCCCTGGGAAGAATCTGCCCTCCATATCAACAAAGTAGGCAGTGTTCTTCACCCATTGAGGGTGTGACTAGCATATCAGAGGTCGCTGCTTGATGGTCTCCTCTGACAACACGCTAGTGGTAGCATACCACAGGAGACAGGGAGGCACACATTCACCTTTTATCAGCATGGAGGTTTGGCAACTCCTTCGCTGGGCAACTTCAGTAGGAATTACCCTTCAAGTTCGCCATGTCTGTCAAGGAAGGGGAAGATAGTCCTCATAAAATGTTAACTCCTCCAAACTGTAACAGACTCCCTGTTCCAGAGGGGGGGGCTCCTTTGGTGGACTTGTTTGCCACCAAACAAAATGATAAGCTTCTTTTATGTTTCTTCAGTTTATGACCAGATGGCCTGGGCAGGGGGTGTTTTGCACCTAAAGTGGGAAAGCCTGTTTGCTTACATCTTCCCACCTTTTAGGATGAACCCACAGGTTCTACACTAAGTAAGGCACTGCACTGCTCAGCTCATTTTGCTTGCCCCTCTGCGGTTCCAGTGATTATGGTTCAGTGATCTTCTGGATTTGCTGGTGGACTATCCCAGGACCTTACCTCAGAGGAGGTACCTTCTGTTGCAGCAGAGGGACTCTCTACTACTAAACAGCACACCAGTTTTACACCTTGATGCTTGGCTCATCTCACTTGATCTATCCACAGCAAAGAAAAGTTGTTGAGCCATGTACCAAGTGCATCATTCATTCTAGGATAAAATTGAAATCTAAGATGTATGATTCAAATGGCAAGTCTTTTGTCATTGATGTAGTAGAAAATATGTGAATCCTTGCTGTCCCTTAAGAGCACTGTGGCTGATTTTTCTTCACTTTCTTTTTAAGAGAAAGAATGCTCAATTTCTGTTAAGGGCTATCAAGCAGCCCTTTCCAAGATTCTGGGCTGAATTGTCGCCACTCAGAAAGTGGTCCTTGAAGAGTCCATCCTTTTGTAGTCTCCTACTCTTCAGCGAGGGTGAGTATTCCTCGTGTTTCTTTTTTATGTGCCAGTTGTGTGATCATCAGCCTCCCACCAAATGGACAAATTCAGCTATGCATAGGCTGCAGGTATGGTATTACTGATATTAAAATGTAGTTTTTTTGGGTGGTAAAACTAGTTTAATTATTAATATTTACATGTTACTATTGCCAGATTATATTCTCCTGCCATGCACTGATGTCCCACTAAGTTGAGCTGCTCCCTCAGAAAAGAATGAAGGGGCAGTATGCATAAATAAGAATGCAAGGGTGTCCCAGGGACTATCAAGTGTTCTGGAATCTTCAGGTTCATGTGGATGGGATGATGAATTTTTTATTCATACAGTTAGGGAATTTACCTTCTGAAAAAGTACCAGCTATGCTATAGCAAGCAAGATATAATTACATCATTAAAATTAGTTTCACCCCTCCAAAACATATATATATATATATATATATATATATATATATATATATATATATATATATATATACATACATATATACATACATATGCACACACACACACACACACACACTTGTTTTTATATTTATTTTAACAACTCAGAAGCCAATGGTTGTACGAGTTTGAAGGAAGGAAATAGAGTGGACATTTGTTATCTCTACTGGACTGCTTTTCCAGAGCACATGCAAGTAATATCAGCTTTATTCCAGAAGAGTTATGCCATTATTCTGTGTAGGCCATATATATCCTGCAATGTTTCAAAGGGTTGTGTGAGAGGTGCAGTACATCAAACATGCCTATGAAATCCTTTGTTGCAAATCACAATTGTCATAATGATGCTACCTGATATGTTCAAAACATCCATAGATTCATGCAGTGATATCTTCCACTGCATGACTTTTAATGCCACTTCATATTCACAATTATGGTTTTGTATTTGACTGAGCACAATTCAGTACAGTTATTAAGATTTATTTATGGAATTTTGCATATTGTATATTGGCAGTAATTGCTTTCACACCTTGCACAATTAATGCAGGTTAGTACACAGATTTAATTCATCCATTGAATGAGAATTTAGCTGAATATGTTTTAATAGTGGACACTGTATTTATTTATAACTCGCACATAACAACAGCATAGGCCCAAATCGAATTTTTGCATAATGCATCAAATATAATGTTCATTCTTCTTACAGTTTCAAGAGAAGAATAGAAACCAAGATCTTCTGATATATTATCCAAAAGTATTCAGATCTGAGTCTGTGGGTGGATTGGACTGGGTTGGGGGCAGCTGATGTGTGCTGCCGCATGAAATAACTAGAGCACTTCCAATGGTTAAAATTATGCAGGAGCTTCACAGACCCCCTGCCTACTTGTTTATGCCCTACCCCACCCCACCCCAGTATTCTTTGATCACTCCCTGGAGTTTATGTTTGTAGGTGGGTGTAGATTAAATGTGCATAAATATGGTACAGTATAAACTGCTATAGCTGCAGCCAGGATTAAATGCTACAGGATATTAGTACTGGCAGTAATGCTATGTTTGACATCTTACTCATGTCACTGAGTGCAAACATGCTGCCATGGAGGGAATTCATCTGAAAAATGGAGTCATGAATATGAATTCTTTTAACCTTGTTAACATGAATTTATTTCATGTAGAAGCATTGAAGTGTGCATTTTCAAGAGCAAAAGAATGTCCTTCTTGTTTATATTGATTGAAATTGATGTCATCCCAAACATTACATTATTTTCCAAAATTATTGTTAGGAATCTTTATGTTATTTTTTAAAATCTTTTTCCCCACATTCTTAATAGTTTAGTATTAAACATTAAAAATTTATAATTGAATTGGTTTCTTGAATGAAATAGGCTAGTGTTAGAAAACATTTCTTTATCAATGTATCTTATCAATTGTGTAGTATCAAATTTGTTTAACCAAGTTCAGTCAAGTTTTAAGGATTTATCTTTCTCTGTTATTTTTAGTACATTTTACAGAATGTTAACATTCTTATGTTTTATATTTTACCTTCTTATACTGAAGTATTCATGTATTTCGAAGGCTTTATCATCCAAAGTTTTCGTGGCTTTTAGTTTTACATTTTTGAACTTGACATTTTATTGGCACTGCATGACCACTTTTGTGCTGTGGTGCAGTTAACACACACAGACACACACACATTTTTCTGTACATAATTAATAAAATATTTTCATTATTGTGTCATTTCAGTATTCAATTTTTATTTTGGTTAACCTACTTTTTTAAAACACCTTTTAGTATCTAACTTCTTTGACATTATGAATGGCAATTCATATATAAACTGGCCTGAAGTGCTGTTCAGCTTAAAAAAAGCCCCATCGTAATCACAATCATCCTCATGAAATAATGTGCCAAAAGGCAGACCTTAATAAAAAATATAAAGATCTAATAAAAGACAACTTGTTAGTGTCACGATTTGGATACATTTACATTATTGATCACCAGGTTCTGTCAATTAAAAATGATTGATGATTGAATAATAATTAATTTGTCCTCATAATGTCTTGCCAAAACCAGGGATATTATTCAGATAGTCAAAAACAGCAGGATTGGTGCAGAACTGAATTTAGAAACAAAATTGATAAAAGAAATTGTAAAGGATTACCATTTTATACTCACTTATAAGTGAGGTCGAATTACAGTTTGCATAGACCCAGATTTGCCATCACATAATGTGCTGTCACATCTGGGTCTGTGCAGTTTGTTTGGAGTAATGAGTAAATCAAGCAGCACAGACCCTAATCTGGCAGCACATTATGCAATGGCAGATCAGGCTCCATGTTGTTTGCATTTGGACCTGGCTTATAAGCGAGTATAGAAGGTGAGCTGTCATTTAACTGAAAGCCAGTGATTACTGCTCAACCAGATGTTTGTTGACCTAGTACAGCTTGAAGTAAATCTTTACAGTGGTCATTTTGACTATTGTGAAAGTGGCAGAAAATCAGCCTGTTAAAATACAAGTAAACAATATGAGGAATAGAATATTAATGTGCTTAATGCAAGGATACCTCACTAGTCTTGACCAAAAAATTGAGCTGAAATAAGTGTACATTCAGCAGTCAGTACGATTTGTCATGCATGGCATGGTGTTTCCACAGAGTATGTTGCAAACAGTTTTTTAAGGCAGATGGATGTCATTGCCAATGATAGTGATGCTGCTGATGATGTTCCCCTTTCTGTTGTGTGTGATGCCTACTTTGGTCTGGTAATGAGGATGTTGATTTCAGCGATTGTGTTAATTTTGATAGCGACACCTGTAACACCAAGAATTGAATGTAAATTTGTTCTTACATGAAGATATCTGTGATATTAGAGACTGCCAGAAATCAATCGAATTATGGAGCAAAGATGATTTCACATAGTGATATTTATGAATCAGTGGCTGTACATGTATGTTGACACTTCCATTGGATGTTAAAATGTACTGGTGTATAATTTTTTTCTACCTACCCCCACCAGATAAATGAGACAAAATACTGATTACACAAAAATTGGTTAAATGGCTGTCATTTATTTAGCATGCATCAGTGAAGATGGTGTGTGCAATTATACAGCAGCAGACTGGCTATTTTGGAATAAATCTTGAGCCATTGACACTAAGCCATAACTGCATGGTATTTATCTACACTACTGTGATAACTGTAATCCCTAAATATTGGCTTGTCTACACATCCACTGATAACTAATGGAAGCCTGAGGTTTGTCTAGACACCTTCTTGTATTCAGATTGAAGGCCAACTGTAAACACCCACATATTAGTTCCATGTAGATGTCATCCATAGATGTAAAGCCAAGTAGCAAGAGGCTAACATTTTATTATATGATTTATGTGAAGTTGTTTTAGTCATGTGTTGTGTGAAAATTGTTTTGTTCATGTACAGTGTTGTTTCCATCATGTCCTTTTGCAGAGACTTTTGCACAATTGTTGCAGGTATTGCAAATTGCCATGTGCTTTTTTTGTTGTTGTAAAATTTGGTGTATTTGAAAAGATTGAAAAGTTTGAGATATGTTGAAGAGAGCATTCTCAATCAATTCTGGCTGGTTTACATTGTCACAGAAACAGCGAATTTTAGCTTGGAAGACCATTCTTTGATACTAGAATTATTTTCTTCAGTACTTCTGTGATGGTTAGGGTTACTTCAGAGTTATAGAAGTATGTAATTCATGGAAATTTATTTAGTACAGTGGATTACTACAAAGGATCTGTTGGTGGATGTAAATTAGTAAGGAAAGCATGATACCAAAATGTGAAGATCATACCGTTTATGGCCAACATCTTTGAATAAGTCAGGAATTTATTGTGTAAAGGAAGCAAAAAGTATACTGATCATCTTTATGGAGGGAAATCCACAATTCAGCATAAAATGTTTATGGAAGAGAAATATTTGGCATTGAATCATGTGGGAAGGAGAATCCACAATTATGCTAAGAATCATCTGTGTGGAGGCAAGTCCACAGTTTGGCATAGAATCATCTGTGTGGAGACAAGTCCACAGTTAGGCCTAGAATCATCTGTGTAGAGGCAAGTCCACAGTTAGGTGTAGAATCATCTGTGGAGACAAGTCCACAGTTAGGCCTAGAATCATCTGTGTAGAGGCAAGTCCACAGTTAGGCATAGAATCATCTGTGTGGAGACAAGTCCACAGTTAGGCCTAGAATCATCTGTGTAGAGGCAAGTCCACAGTTAGGCATAGAATCATCTGTGTGGAGGCAAGTCCACAGTTAGGCTTTGAATCAAAATATTTCCCCTTGTGACCTTAGCATTTTCATGTCCAGGTCAAGATGTAAGAAATTAATTTACCCTGTTAGGGTGAAAACTGGAAACTACATATCTCAGGATACATTTAAAAAAGAGAGAGAGAGAGAGAGAGAGAGAGAGAGAGAGAGAGAGAGAGAGGAGGGAGGGAGAATTTCACTTCTATTTTATGACTTCAAGGGGAAAATGACATTTATCATCAGAGTTAATCCTTCAAAATGTTTATTAATAGCATTTATTATAGTCATCATTATCTTCAGAGTGGTGTAGAAAGAAATTGTGCACCCTCCCTTTCCTGGTAAAACTTAATTTTAGTGTAATAAACTTAAAACTTATTTGATGGGAATTTATTTCCCCTACCCTGCAGATGAGGGGGATGCTTGAGCAGTTTGTTGCACCACTGATACCATCAACATCATTGCTTTAACTCAAATGGACCAATCTATAGTGCAAGTAGTTGGCTTGAGATATTGTGGTATATAGTATTTAATGCCCCTATTTCTGCTGACACATGCTCTTGACATTTTAAATCCATTTGTTTTTATTTTCATTGTTACTTTTGCCATTGTACTTGCCCTTTATTTCATTAAAATCCCATTAGGTAAACTTACTTGAAAAACAGGTTTGCAAAGGAGTTTCATCCCTTTCACACATATTTTTGGAAAGGTGTAATAATATGCAACGATTTTTAAATCACAGTATATATATATATTTGGAAAGTTTTGAATTTTAAGCAAGAGGGAGTGGGCATATTTGCTCAGTTGGATCTGTACTCAAGAGGCACTACCTTTCCAGTCCACCCCAAGCCATTGACCATATTGTGTCCTTGGGAAAGGTACTTAACCTCCCATTTACTTGGGATGATTTTGCTAATAATGTGGTAAATGTGCCATTAAAAAACAAGTTTGATTCATAGACTTTTTTCTGTAATGATAATTTTGTAAAGTACATACACATGTAACATCTTGTCATACATGGTAAAATGTTTCTTAAAAAATGCATGTGAAGGGATCTGTTATAAAATAATATTGATTTGAATCATTGAAGTAGTCTGGAAGGAGTATCTGTTTAGAAGATTACATAGAAAATGAGATTCATATTTGTAGTTGTGGATGAAGTTCATTTCATTAGAAAGCTAGATTGTTTGAAATCACTGGTTTGGGCAGCATTCTGGGTCATTCACATGGATTATAAGTTGTTGACTTCAAAACTGACCTAGACTTTTTCCAAAAGTTTGCCCTTTGGACCTCTTGATCTGTCTGCTTTATCAGTCTACCTACTCCACATATGTAGGTCACAATCAGAGGTATCACATGAAACTTATTTTGAATGTTGGGACCTATAAAGGAAATGTTTGACAAATAGTATGGATACCACTTTATAGTTAGTGACAATTATCAATTACCATTAAGTAGGTAATTAATAATGAAAGTCTCTTTTATACACCCATAGAGTAGGTAATTGATAATGAAAGTCTCTTTTATATACATAAAGTAGTTAATTAATAATAAAAGTCACTTTTATACACCCATCAAGTGTGTAATTGATAAAAGAGGTCTCTTTTTTTACACAAAGTAGGTAATTGATAATGAAAGAGTCTCTATTATATACCCATAAAGTAGGTAATTGATAATGAATGAGTCTCCTTTATACACCCATAAAGAAGGTAATTAAAAATGAAAGAATCTCTTTTATACACATATAAAATGGGTAATTGATAATGAAGGAGTCACTTTTGCACACACATAAAGTAGGTATTTAATAATGAGTCTCTTTTATGCACCCATAAAGCAGGTAATTGATAATGAGTCTCTTTTATACACCCATAAAGTAGGTAATTGATAATGAAAGAGTCTCCTTTGTACACCCATAAAGTAGGTAATTAAAAATGAAAGAATCTCTTTTATACACATATAAAATGGGTAAAATGGGTAATTGATAATGAAGGAGTCTCTTTTGCACACACATAAAGTAGGTATTTAATAATGAGTCTCTTTTATGCACCCATAAAGTAGGTAATTGATATGATCTCTTGTATGCCTATCAAGTACGTAATTGATAATGAAGGAGTCTTTTTTGCGCACACATAAAGTAGGTATTTAATAATGAGTCTCTCTTATGCACCCATAAAATAGGTAATTTATATGATCTCTTGTATGCCTATAAAGTATGTAATTGATAATGAGTCCCTTTTATACACCCATAAAATAGGTAATTGATAATGAAAGAGTCTCTTTTGTACACACAAAAAGTAGGTAATTGATAATGAAAGAGTCTCTTTTATAGACCCATAAAGTAGGCAATTGATCATTAATTCTCTTTATACACACATAAAGTAGACAATTGATAATACAGTAAAACCTGTCTTGAGAGACCTCTGCTATGAGAGACCACCTGTTTTGAGAGACCAGGATCTCCATGCAGATTTATTGATTATATAGTCATATTACCTGCTGTGAGAGACCACCTGTCTTGAGAGACCATTATTTTTTGGCAGAAGAGGTGGTCTTTCAAGACAGGTTCTACTGTAGTCTCTTTTGTACACACATACAGTAGGTAATTGATAATTAAAGAGTCTCTTTTATACACCCATAAAGTAAGTAATTTATAATGAAAGTCTTTTATACACCCATAAAGTAGGTTACTGATGAGTCTCTTTTGTATACACATAAAGTAGGTAATAATGAAAGAGTCTCTTATTCACCCATAAAGTAGGTAATTGATAATGAAAGTGTGTGCGTGTGTGATTTGGATTTTTAACATAGCTTTAAACATTTTTGAGTCATATTGCTACGATGTCTGCAGTGTGGCAGTTTATAGTGATGTCTAGCACTGAGGCATCATGCTGCAGACATTGATGTCTCACCGAGTCACATTATCCTGACACCAGGCTGACCAGTCCTAACACTAACCTCTTAATGCTGAGTGCATTTATACACCCATAAAGTAGGTAATTGATAATTAATAAGTCTCTTTTTTATGCCCATAAAGTATGCAATTAATAATGAAAGAGTCTCTTTTATACATCCACAAAGTAGGCAATTGATAATGAAGGAGTCTCTTTTGTACACCAAAAAGTAGGTGATTGATAATGAAAGTCTCTTTTATACATCCATAAAGTATGTAATTGATAATGAGTCTCTTTTGTACACCCAAAAAGTAGGTAAGTGATAATGAAAGAGTCCCTTTTGTACACCCCAAAAGTAGGTAATTGATAATGAAAGAGTCTCTTTTATAGACCCGAAAAGTAGGTAATTGATAATGAAAGAGTCTCTTTTATAGACCCAAAAAGTTGGTAATTGATAGTGAAAGAGTCTCATTTGTACACACTTAAAGTAGATACTTGATAATGAAAGTCTCTTTGATACTGTACACCAATAAAGTAAGTGATTGATAATGAAAGAGTCTGTTTTGTACACTGATAAGTTAAGCCATTGATAATGAAAGTCTCTTTTGTACACATGAAGTAAGTCATTAATAATGAAAGAGCCTCTTATTTGTACACATAAAATAAGTCATTGATAATGAAACAGTTTCAGAGAACCAGATCTGCTCTCTCTTGATACTTTATAGTCAAAATACTACTTCAGCTTCAACACACTGTTCCTTGGACTTTGGAGTGGCATTCAGAGAACATAACCGAAGAAGAAAAGAACTAAGATCAATTTTCCTTGGATATTAGAGTGGCATTCAGAGAACATAACCGAAGAAGAAAACAACTAAGATCAATTCTGTATTGGATTTAACAAGAATTTATTGGAAAGGTGAGCTTTGAGGAAAGAAAATGGTAAAATATATATGGTGTAGTTCCTGTTCTGTTCTGCAATTCCATGCCTATTTTTCTCATACATGTATCTAAATGGTTTGGTTATGTGGTTGTGTATCTAAATGGTTTGGTTATGTGGTTGTGAATGCCATTTATCAGTACATGATAGGCTATATACATGGTAGCAAGTATATATTGGTGGAGGTAAAACCTGGGTAGACCCAAGAAAGAAATCGCTACCAATGACCCATGGGAAGCTGCTGGCAAGCTTTCTCATATACATGTCGGTTGAGCTGTGACTCGAACTCACTTGGACAGAGGTAAGATGTGTGAGTGGTCTGTACAGGTGGGTGTTTTAGACTGCTGCCACTCATGACTCATCTCTGTGTATCTAAAAGAACAAATCAAACAATTTGCTTATTTTGTCAGTCAAGGCATTGTTCATCATGTACCCAATGAACAAAATAATTTGCTATTATACATCCTAAAATTAGGCCCAGTAAAAAATTGTTTCCTATATCCCAACTGACCCTTCTAAAATTCCTCGAATTTGTATTTTTGACCAAATGTTATTTGTGTAAATATTAAAATATTTGTTCTCATTTCTGTAGTTAGTATTGACCACTCACAATTTAATAGTTCTTCAGTTTCACAAATGAAACTAAACTGCCAAACTGGAAATTCATCTTTTGGTCAGAATTAAAATTTAAAAAAACTTTCCTATTGACCCAACTTTTTCCTACCCTGTTACATGAAATAGAATTCTTTTCCCTAGGTCTGATATAAATTGGAAAAGAAAAAAATTAAAAAAATCTTGCCCATTGTTAGTGAAATGTTTAATTGTGATTGTATCTTGATTCTACCACCTGAAATGTTAGGTGAAGTGTGAACATGGTTTGAAAGCCATGTGCTCTATTGGTGTTATAAATGTTCTTGATGTAGATCAATGTACACTCTATTGACCCTTTTAAAGGTAACCCCTTTCAGCATCTGTGAGTATAAATAATCCAGTTAAGCTTGTGTAGAATTCTCTAGTCTCCCTATGGACATCTGGGGACTAACTTGCAATTAGATAGCAGCAGACAAGAAGATGGTAAGACTAGGTTTTGACTGTTGGTCATCTCCAGATACCATAGTTATTCTGATAGACGCCTTGGATGTGGTGCAATTACCGGGGGGTGGGGGGTGTTTGAATACCATACATCACTGTTTGACTGTAAACATTTGTAAATTAAGTTCTTTTAACTTTTCTAACAGTCGATGGATTACTCATGTACAGTTTTAATTATTTTGACAAACCATAATGGACATATATGAATCTGTAAGCATCAATAAGGTAGGAATTTCTTTTTTTTGTGGAGAAAAGGGGGTGGTATTAGAAGGGGACTTTTGATAGAATAACTGCAGTAATAACGCAGAATGGAATTTGCTGAGATGCATAAAAATGGTAACTAATCATTAAAGAAAGAATCTTTAGTGGCTTATTTGCCTGCTGGTCTGAGCCCAGATGACCTGATTACATCTTCATGCCAACATATAAAGCTTTCAAAACTTTTTTCTAAATTTTCTAACCTTTTTCACTTTGAACTCCTTGTCTTCAGTGTTTACAGAATCATATCTGCTTTGTTTTAAAAAAATCACATGTGAACAAGTTATAGAGAATTCAAGTGTATTTCAATATTGTTAGTGTTCAGTACACTGTACTTAATTCCTTTGAAAGTAGTTAGTGGTAATTTCTATAGGCCAATGTCACAGTTTCATAAAGTTATCTACAGACCTAATAAAACATTCTCCTTCTACGTGGTCATTTTGCTAGATGTTTTAAATTGACTAACATTAGTGCAAACTGCTGTGGTGGCCTAAAGTGGTTAGAGCATTTGCCTCGGATGCGGGAGGTCATGGGTTTGAACCATGGCCAAGTCATACCAAAGGCCTATAAAAATGGTAATAGCAGCTGCCTCACTTGGTGTTCAGCATTAAGAGGTTAGTGTTAGGACTGGTTGGCCTGGTCTCAGAATAATGTGACTGGGTGGGACATGATGCTATGTGTTTGCGGCATGATGCCCCAGTGCTTGACGTCACTATAAACTGCTGCACTGCAGACATCGTAGCAATATGACTGAAAAATTGTTAATGCTACGTTAAATAAAAATTCAAATCACACATACACACTCTCCATTAATGCACAATATGCTATGTAGCCATAAAGGTAAAAACATTGTTTGAAAAAACCCAAATATTTTGTTTATTTTTTATGGATAAGAAAGTAAATCAGGGTTCTGCAGGTGAAATTAGGGATGATCAATAACATTTTGATTTTTGATGTACAGAACAAAGTAAAACCTCTTATTATGGTGTAACTTATGGGTTTATTTTAACAGTGATCTTTTGTAACATAATCCTTTGCAGAGTAAAACAACAAAAAAAAAAATAGTAAAATTGCACCAGTAATTGTATTTTCATGCACTGCTTGACTTGTGATTTAGTTCCTATTTTCATATGGCCTTGAGGGAGTCATAGAGGCTGAGTTGATACCTCAACCACTCTGTCTCCAAAAGGGTGCTAGTTCAGTTTTCACCATCAGATCAGCCTGGTTTGGCAGCTGTGGTTGTGTCCTTGGGCAAGGTACTTTACTTGCCATGAGAAGTGCATTAGCACAGTATGTAGAGTTCATAGCTTGGTTAGTAGTTTCAGACTTGCAGGGTTGCAGGTTCAATATTCACCCAAGCCAGTTAACTGTGTCCTTGTGAAAGGCACTTAGCTCCCATTTCCTTGGCATAATATAGCCAATCATATTTTAAGCTTGCTGTTAAAACCAACAAAGCAACCAATAAAAACTTGTGTTTACATGATTATGACCTTCCAAGTGTTCTTGTGTTTCAAAACAATAAACCAAACTCAACTTTTCTGATTCAGTTAGGTCATCATGATTGACAATCATTCAGTATTGCATGAGGTTTGATATTTATCTCTTCTGTATCAGCTCATTTACAACACCAACAGGATGGGGGTGGCTGATTGGTCTAATGCACTTCATTTTACAGGTCACGCACAGGTCACTCACATCTCATCTCAGTTTGTGTGGGTTTGAGCCTTGGTTCAACCAACATGGGTAGGAGACATAGCTTACCAGTAGCTTCATGTTGATCGGTGGTTCTTCCTGGGGTCTTCCCAGGCTCTTTCGCCACCAAAATATACTGGTTGCCATAGATGTATAGCCTATTATGCACTGAAAAATGGCATTAAACACCAAGAAAACCAAACCAAACCCATGCCATGGGTGAACAGCACTGACACATTTCTGTTGCAAGATGTGCCAGCAGAACAATACACATTTGGTTATACGTTTTATTTAAAAGTTCACATTAGACTGATCCAGTGGATGATACTATGGCAAATCCAATTCCTTATTGTTTGATGTTGAGCCTTCATTTTACACAGGTAAATATAGCATTTGGTTATAGTCTTCTTCCACACAGGGCTTCTAGACATGCTGTTTATGAGAGCAGGATAAGGTGTTCCATGACAGGTGTTACTCTTTGTCGGACTTTGATTAGCATTCACCCTGTCTAGACATAATATTTAAATATACAGATGGAAGATTAGATATTTATACTACTTGTCTCTCAGGCCGAAATCCAGGTTGAGGTATTAATATAGACCATTTTGGCCTAGTTTGATTGGCAACGGTCAAGGTTTTCTGTACAATCTTTGTTAAAGGGCAGTTAAAATATGATGTAAAGTTTCAGTCGTATTCACACATTTATCGTAACCATTGTATGCTTTTTATTCAGTTTAGTGTGAGGCCTACATTTGAAATGGCGAATAAATGTACATTTGACTGTGTCCTCTACATGTAACTTGGATTTACAAAGACAAAGAGGACTAATGGTCCAGGGCAGCAACCAACTTGACTCGTGTGTATCTCACTGAATGAATCCTAGGGTTGCTGTTCTGATGAGTTTGGTGTTCAGGAAGGCAGTATGACTTGGTTTTGATGGGTTTAATGCCATGTTACAGTATATGATTGGTTATACATTGCGGTTAGTATATTTTGGTGGTGGAAGAACCTGGGAAGACCCTAGCAAGAACCACTGACCCATGTGAACTACTGGCAAACTTTCTCATGTACCCATGTTGGTCCAGCTGTGATTCAGATCATGTGGAACAGAGTTAAGGTACAAGTGATCTGTAAAGGCAAGTGCCCTAGATCACTATGCCATCTGAGACCCCACAGGATGGGATAGTGAATGTTGGGCTGAAATGTTAGTCTCTCTCTCAATGCAGCAAATGAAGTAAGTGAACCAGTAAGACTTTGAACGTGCATTTGTCTTGACTTTGTCCCCTTGACCCACCCTTCACAGGGATGGATCCAGGTGGGTGGTGAAACTGGGCCCCTCTTTAAAATGAACATGAAACAACCTGAATGTTTCCTAGGATAAATTTTCATTGCAGTTAGATGGTTAAAATTATGGAAATGCTTAATATGCAAGAACTTAGGGCTGCACCCCTGGGCAACCATGAGAAGTTTCATTCCACAGACCCCTTGCTTATTTGTTTATACACACACACATACAAGATATTCCTTGATCCATGTCTGCTTCTAAACATTCTTTTGTAGAAGCCGATGAGTTTGGATGAGACGCTCTTAGTCACAAGATGACAGTCAGAATTTAATCTTTTAAAATATATATTTTCCCTTGTTTTGGATTCAGCAAAGTCATTTTCAGAGAGAAACTTCGCAGGGTTTCTACTATTAAGGGCTATTGAGCAGACCTTTCCAACATCATCAAATTTTCAAAAGGCCCAACCATCCATACAGATTCTCACTTAGCACCTGATCAAACATTTTGAATTTTGCAGAGACCATTGTCACACTCTCTAATACCTAAATGGAGTCTTTCTTGCATCTTGTAGTCTCTAAATAAACCCTTTAAACCTTTAGGTGAAGCTTCCTTTGAGAAACTTACAAGACAGTTATCTTGCTCACCTTAGCATCTGTGAGATGAAGGAGTAAGGATCATGCCCTATCCATGAAGCAGGGCAGTTTCAAGTTCAGTGGGAATTATGAGTCTGTTTCTCTCTTTTGCAAACCAGGTTTATAGAAAAGGGAAAACCAGCCTCCTTCATTTGCTCCTCTCTTGATTGAGATCCCCAGTCTCAGCGTATCTGTGCTGGGGATAACCAAGATAGACTTCTTTGCCCAGCTAGGGTTGTACATTTTTACTTGGCAGCCTCTGAAGGGAGAAGGAAAGGTAGGAAACATCTTACCCAGCCCATTATAGGTTCAGCTGATATTCCAGCTTCCACATACCAATCTCTTACTGATAGAGATCTGTCCTTTATGAAAGTTAAAGCCCATCAGGTTCATGCCATTGCTGCCTGATGGGCATATCTAACTTTATCATCTTTAGAGGGTGTGGTGAAAGCTGAGTTTCGCTCTTATACCTTTATTTGTTATTTGGTAACCCATCAAAGCAAAGGCATTTTCTCATTGAGCCAAGTCGTTTTTGCTCAAAAAGTGGCCCATGCAGATTCCATCCTGCATTACTCTTGCTCTTCTGTGAGGGTAAGTATTGCTTGTGTTTGTATTTTATTCACCAGTTTTGGGATCATCAGCCTCCAAACCAACTGACATTTAATAGCAATATATATAGTATTACTGATATTAAAATGTAGTTTGGAGGGGGGGGGGGTAAAACTAATTATAATGATGCATTACTTACCTGCTGATATTGGGATTCCCCTCTCCCATCCCACACTGATGTCCCACTTTAGGCTGCTCTCTCAAAATAAAGAAGAGGGTTTTCATGTGTGCCCAGGATGTATTCTCCCAAAGAAAAGAAAGGCTGATCTATTGTTCTGGAAGATATTGGTTCACCCTAATCGGAGGACAAAAGTTTTGTCATTTGGTGAGGTATTTTCCTCCCAAAAATGCACTAGCTGTGCAATAGCAATAGACATGTATCACATCATTATAATTAGTTTTGTATTTAATAAGTGATTATTGTTTTCTGGATTTGATTGTCATTGTAAAAGGTTGATGTTGTTTGTTACTTTTTAAATGATCAAATGTGTCATGATATATTTATTTCATTCTGGATGGGGCAATTTTTTATTTTCCATCATTGCTGCATAGAGATTTGATATTTATGTAAAGCTTTGTCAAAACTGCAGATCACAGACAGGATGAGAAGTGTTATTATAGCTAACTGCAATTCTTATATCACACTTAAAGTGACTCTGATATTTATGGACACATGTCCTTAATGTATGGACAGGATAAATAAATATTACCTAAGGTAATTTTGCAGTTCAGTGCTAATACAGGAACACATAATCTTGAAGTATAAATATTTTATGAAATGTGTAAATCTTTATTGCTATATGAAATTGTTTTGAGATGAAATCAATGGAATATTTTAACAAGAACTGTGAATAAAGAATAGAATGCTTGCACTGTCATTGTGTGGTATTTTTCCTTATTAAGCATTGTAGCCTTTTTGACTTTGAAAACTGATCCTATTGCACAGACTTGAGGATTTATTATTGGAGGATTCACTCTTAATCTTGGGTTTTTAGGTTGATTAGTTTGATGTTTTATGACATATCAACATAAGTAGGCTATTTGGTGCTATTACAGTTGGAGTAAAGTGTCTTTCCAAAGGACACACTTTGATAACTGTCCTGGGCGTATCAGATGGTACAATTCAAAACTTCACCCACTTGGTCATGAGTCTAGCACACTTAGCACTGAGTCACATTAGCTTCTCAGGATATTAGCACTTTTAAGGAAAATCTTGTTATTGTTACTCGACTGGAATGAATGGTGGTATCAGTGTGGTGTTTGGTGTTTTCACTAAAAGACCATGTCACGTCTATTTGATTATAAATGAAAATGATGCTATCTGATGTCCAGTATGACTGCTGTGGCAGCCATCTTGAAGATTTTATTATTGCTACTCTTTCTGAATGGCAAATCATGGCAAGGGGTTTTCACTTATAATATCTAGTTGATCCCAAATGAAAATGGTTCCTCTTGGGCAACTAATATGGCTAGCACAGCTGTCAGCTTGAAAATCTTATTACTACACTGCCCGAATGGATGGTCATATCAGCATGGGGGTTTCACAGAAAAACTTCTTACGACATGTAGTTGGTTATAAATAAAAAAGGTGCTGAACTTATGTCCAGTATGGCCACCGCAGCAGCCTTCTTAAAAATCTAGTTATTGATTCTTCTAGAATGGAAAGTCTTGTTGACATGGGATTTTTGCCATGAGGCTTACGGTTTGGCTACTACAGTGACCAGCTTGAAAATCTTGTTGATCAGGGCTCCTATGCTATGGGGAAAAAGTTGGGAGAAGGATAAGGTTTGTTTCTGGCCATTAAAAGCCCTTATATTTTGCAAATATTGAGAAAAGTTGTGGAAAAACACCACTTGATGACAGAATTGATTTTGAGTTAAATTTGTTCTTACTAGAGTTTCTGGAGGTTGCAGGACTCTTCATTCACTTGTGATAGAGTTGCTATATGCATCATTTAGGTACTTGCCCTGGATATATTTGTATAGTTGATCAAAGTGCTCTGATTGTCATTTTAGTGAAGTAGACTGATTACCTGTTAGTTTACTCCATATTGGTATCTTTTGTAATGGGGAAGATTCAGTTTTTGCTGAAAGACTTTATGTTGTCTGGGGTTCTAAATGGTGCTGATCTGACATCCACTATAGCCATCATGGCAGCCATCTTCAAATCATGCTGTTGCTATTTCAGAGAAACATCTATAGTCATATTAGCATGGGGTTTTAATCAGATGTCTTGTGATGTTGTTGTTGTTTTGTTGTTATAGGGTTTAACACCATTTTTCAGCACAAGATGGGCTATACATGGCGGCCAGTATAAATGGTGGAGGAAGAACCCGAGAAAACCCCAGAAAGAACCACCAACCCATGAGAAGCTACTGGCAGGCTTTCTCACATACATTGGCCAGGTCCAAGGTCTTGTGATGTCTTGTTGTTCCTAAATGAAAATGGTGCTGATCTGACATCCATTATGGTCATCACAGCAGCCATCTTGAAAATCTTGTTATTGTTGCTCCTGAACAAGCAAATCATAGCATTTTTCACCAGAAGACCTGTTATGGTGTCTAGTTGGTCAAAAATAAAAATTGATGATCTCATTTCCTATATGGACATCACAGCAGCCATCTTAAAAATCTTATTGCTACTCCTTCCAGGTGGAAAGTCATGTCAGCATTCTGTATTCACCAGAAGACTTGTGATTTCATGGTTTGTACTGAATGAAAATGGTGCTGATGTGACATCCAATTTAACAGCCAATCTTGGTTTTGTTGCTACTCTTAAATGTAAAGTCATTTTGACACAGGGTTTTCAGCAGCAAACTAATGATGATATCTAGTTGGTCCTGAATGAAAATGGTGCTAATCAGACTTCAGATATACCTGCCATGTTTCAGCACGATATAGGCTATACATGGTGGCCAGTATAACTGGTGGAGGAAGAACTCGGGGGGGGGGGGGAACCGCCAAAAATAACCATTGACCCACAGGAAGTCACTGGCAAGCTTTCTCACATTCCCACATTGACCAAGCCTGAGACTTGAACCCACACAGATTAATGATAGCAGTAATCCATAACATTGAGTGCTTTAGACCATGTCGCTACTTGGGGACTCCCTGCCAAAGTGAACATATTGAAAATCTTGTTGCCGATTCTCCTGAATCCAGTAATATCAGCATGGGGTTTCACCAAAAGTCTTCAGATGGTGTCTACTTTGTCTTTAATGAAAATGGTGCCAATCTTACTTTCAATATGGCTGCCACCGTGGCTAATTTTGAAAATCCTGTTATGCAAGAATGTCAGAGATGGTTTCAATAATGAGCAGTTAAAAAGAAGAAAGTGTCTTGCCTTGAATGCCTTGAAAGTCTTTTTAGACAATAGAGCATCAGTTCTTTCAAGGGATTCTTGTTTATTTACTTACTGATCAGATTTTAAACAGAATATACATCAGTTACTAGAACTAAATGTTTGTCACTTGCACTTATGTCTGTTAGGAAAACACGAGTTCTTTCCCTTTCTTGAACAGAAATTCTTCATACAAGATGGAGGAACTCATGTAACAGCTGTTAGAGTCTTGACTTGTCTAGACAGTATCATCTAAGAGAATTTGCAGATATTAGTGTGGGAAAAATAAGGCAAAAACTTGTTCCCATGTGACTGTTTTGGTGACCAAAGTGTTCAGAGCATCCGTCTTGGATATGGAAGGTCACGGGTTTGAACCCTGGCCGAGTCATAACAAAGACTTATAAAAATGGTACTAGCATCTGCCTCGCTTGGCGCTCAGCATTAAGAGTTTAGTGTTAAGACTGATTGGCCTGGTGTCAGGATAATGTGACTGGACATGATGCTACATGTCTGCATCATGATTTCCCAGTGCTAGATGTCACTATAAACTGCCACACTGCAGACATCATAGTGATATGACTAAAATTGTTAAAGCTACAAAAATCCAAAAACACACATACACAGATCCCAGTCTGGTTTGTGCACAAAGTGGACTCATTTTGATATCATCCCATGAGAGAAAAAATGGACATCATTGAGATTGTGACATTATTTTGTACAGGATATAAAAATGATGCTAGATTAAGATCAGTAAATTTATCTTTCAACATTCTTCCAAAAAGGTTTAGTTTGGATAATCTTACAGGGTGTAAATTGACATTTATCTTTATCTTTAATTAACTCATTCCTCAATTATTAACATTAATACTTTAACATGTAGATCCTAATTAAATACGATGTCTTGATGGTTTCATTTTCAACAAATGAATAATTTTTTGAACATTGAAAATGAGCAAACATGAAAAAGTTTGTGAATGAAAGTGTCAGAAATTGAAATTTAAGATTAAGTTAGGCAGGATGTAGGATGCTGTTTGCTTGACATTAAATTGGCAGAATGTCTTAAAGCAGACACAAGAAAATTGAATAATTATGCCAGGTAGAGATATTTTAGGTGCTTCTTGACATAGAGTGTTTAAAGTTAAATACATACCTAAATACTTATCACTTCTCATTATCACAGTAAGCAGTTATTTGCCATAATCAGTGAATTGCAAATTGACATTGAGCTGTGCAGGTCTCTGCAGACGAAGAGTCGGTCTCGAGAATGAAGTAATTCATCTTATGGCTGCCAAATGTGCATTAGCTTAGTTGGTAGAACAGCAGACTTTTAATCCAAGGGTCTCCGTGTGTCCTTGGGAAAGGGTACTGGCACTTAGGTTCCATTTCCTCTGTGATGTTGCCAATAGTGTGTTGAAAGTGCTGTCAAGAACCATACCACTTAGTCAACCAGATTTAACAGTTAGAATTGCAACATGATTAGATTACACAAAAAAAAAACCTAAACAAAGGAGTTCTTGTTTACTACGTCAGTTCTGTACAGGAGGGATATGTGCAAGTTTGTCAAGAAATTCCTTCATTATTCCAACAATTCTAACCCATTTAAACAATGGAATGAGGAATTTTCCCCCAATTTTGTTGTTGTTCCTGAATAGACTCTGTAAATGTATGATAGTTTTTGTGAACTCTTGTATCAGTGTATTAACTGGAAAATAGTAATCACTTGATGAATGACTTTCTAGATCAGAGGTTGGTAATTTTTGCCAGATACTGTAATACTTTTAACAGTTGCAAGAATTTGTATTGTATGTATAATAGATTCTAACATCAGACGCCCTTCTACACATTACTTTGTCAAATGTTTCTTTTGAATTTTATTTCATTTACTGTATATATTGGTGAATAGTGTTCATATTGAGATCTTGTCAGCACGTTATGCAATTGCAGATTAGTATCTATGCTTGTTAGTATTTGGATTTGTGATTAAGTGTTTACAGAACCTCATGAGGAAGTGCTGCTGAGGATTTGAGGATGAATTTTTTTCAACTCTTCTAGCAAATATTAATTTACTTCATTGAATTTAGTTAGCTTGTACATAAAAGTTGCCATTTCATCAGAATTTATTGGCAGGCTTGGCACTTGCCAGATTGTCTGTTCTCAAGTAATCTTTGAAACATTTTTGTATACTTTGAAATTTTGACTAGCCTAATTCTGTAATGAATGTTAGGAAAATTAGTTGATGTACTTGAACTTTACTGATATTTCAGGCTTTTGGTTCATAGGTAAGTATCAGCTCTGTGTGATTTGGTGTATTGGCTGTGTGCTACTTTATCCATTTTCATTTGATAATACCTGTAGTATCATATGTAGTACAGCTGCTGATTTTTCAGTTTGTGTATTTTGGTCACTGATTTGTTTGTATATGATATATGATTACCATCATATGTCACAAAGCGATAATGATTTCAGCATCAGGGTTACTCATCTAAACTTATGCAAGTGGTATGAATATATATGTAGCACAGCCATGAGTTTCAGTTTTTCAGAATCAGGGGCAGATCTGGGGTGGGGTGGGGTGGGGGTACATATTAATTCCTGCCCCCATCCCACCCACCCCACAAATAATGAGTGCAAAACAACAGGAATATTTCTTTGAGCAAGTTCTGTTCACAGTTTGGTGCTTAACTTGGCCTTTGAAACACTCACAATGCAAGAGCTTTATGGGGCTTTGCCCCTTAGGGCCTCCACCAGGGCAGTTCCATCCAACAGACCATGTGTCTACTTCTTCACCTATGCCCCCATAATATTCCTGCAGCTGCCCCTGAAAACTGTAGTTGTGAACAAATATTTTGTATCAGATTGCATCTGTTGTAAGTTACCATTAATGCCTAATAGAAGTACATATAGCTGACAATCTTACTAGCAAGGGTTGTGTTTTGAATAAGTGCCTTTTGTTGAAGGAGTTGCTGCTCTTGCAAGAGAAATCAATTGACCAATTAAAGAACTTGTTACATGATGTGTTGACATACCCTGTCGACCATTACGCTTTTATTTACCTAATTACACCTTATGCATGCCTGTAAATTGATTATGCTTTCTGGTACATACAAAATGAAATTAAAATAAAGCAAAAAAAAGGTTGTTTGTCATTTTTATTATCATCTCTTTAATTCCATCCATCATATAAATTTAAGAATATTCTAAAAAGAAAGACTGCTGCATAAGAATGGCATAAAAGTTAATTTGTCCATCCTATATGTACTTTCCTAATTTTCTACTTATATAGCAACTGTATATGACACATTTCCAAGAAAACAGATGGTTTTCTTTAATTTGAAATTTTACCTTGCAGATTGATTATATTAATAATCAAGTTAAGTAGCAGGCCAGTTGGTACTTTGAAGAAAATGGTACCAGATGTTAAGCAAAACGATGTTTATGATTTGACTTGTGGCTGAAAATTCTTAGAGAAGATAGGTCTTTAACTTCAAAACATGATGTTTGAAAATTGGATTTGGTTCCATTATGTTTCACAAGATTTCTTTGACCACCATATTTGGCACAGTTTATAGTGATCTAGTACTGGGGCATCATGCCACAGACTTTTAGCATCATGTCCCACCCAGTCACACTATCCTGACACCAGGCTGACCAGTCCTAACACTGCCTCTTAGTGCCGAGTGCCAAGTGAGGCAGCTGCTAGTACCATTTTTATAAGTCTTTGGTTTGACTTGATGGGGTTTTGAACCCACAACCTCCTGCATCCGAGGCAGACACTATAACCACTTAGGTCACTGGAGCAGTGAGATCATAAATATAATTATATTGGTAATATTTACCTTTAATTTTGTGACAGATACAACCATTTTGTGAAAAAGATAAGTTTTGAACTATGTTGCCATGAATAGTGAAATATGTTCTTAATACCATTAAAGTTGCAAAAGAATTCCTCAGGAATTTCCAGACATTCCTTTCTGACAGAAAGTACTGTATTTCATAGCACTGGAAATATATACCATGGTAAACAGGCATACCAGTGCACTTGTATTAAATATGGTGACGTCCATGATGTTGACATTCCTTGGCTCAAAATAAAAGCTGATGCAATTTGATTAAATTGAAGATATAAACTTTATGGGAAATGTCATTGTCAATGCAAATTGCAGTGATTTATTCATAAATTGTCTTCTAAAGTGAATGTAAGAAGTTATTTGATTAGATAACAGTTTCTTTTGGCTGCATCCAATTAGACAGAGGAGCATTGGAGCCTTTATAGGTTAGTTACCTATGCCAAGGGTGAATATGGAGCAAAAGTTAGACCATTCAGCCACTCGGGGCCCCCATTTTCATTGGTATCCACTGTAGTTTCAGTCACAGATGATTTGTTTCATTCCCACAGATTATCAGTATTGTAATTGTCTGGGCATACCTTGTGAACAAGACTATCTAGAGATAATGTGGAAACAAAAATATTTTTTGAATCCTATTAATTTCTTATTACTCATGTAACTATTACGTAAATTAGTGTGGTAGGTGGCGGCATCCTTTGGAGTGAATTGTTACATGTAATCGGGTCCATCTGCAAAATGCATGGACCCAGATATGCCATCACATAACGTGCAGGCAGATCTGGGTGTAAGCAAATAGGGCAGATCAGGGTCTGTGTTTGCAGTTGGACCCGACTTATAAGTCAGTATACATGATATATTAAGACAGCAGAAGACCTGACTGCCAGTGACCTAAAAATGTATAAAATAGTTATTTGGCTTGCCATACTTTTAATGTGTATCAGAAATGAAACATTTTGAAACTGCTTAGCACTAAAGTAGTTAAATTACACTTCAAACTATGCCATCATCTTTGCTGTAAAGTCACAGATGATAAAACAAACTACAAAAGCAGAGCAACAGTTAACTACATGTAAAGCTGTACTGTTAAATATGCAGAAACTGACACTTAGAAAGCATGCACCAACTTGAAACATTGATATCTTTATTGTAAAACTAGGTTTAAAATTAGAGGGAAAACTCCATATCTATTTATTTCATTTGAAAATTATATGATGGCAAATCTTGACCATTCCTGTTCCAAATTGGGTTTGTGTTATGCATGACTAAACACACTGTCATGATGTATATAGGCATTCTATCCCACACATCATTTATTCAACTCCACACATCACCACCTATCCTCATAAGAAACTGAAGTTGAAGCATACTAGCAGTGCTTCATCAAATATGCCATGGTCTCTAGTTTCTGCTGACTAAGCTTGGCTGGAGGTGGTAATCAGGAACTGTCTGGGACATTGTTACAGCCTGCAGGCTGAGCACTACAGTATTATAAAGTTGATCAGCCTGTCCAGCTCAGACAGGCATACTGATCAATAATTGATTATTTACAGTCAGTTGAATACCTTGTTTGCTCTTATACCAGGATGGAGGATTGAGTCAAGTTTCCAACTGCCTTGCTGGTCTCAGTTTGCTATATATATTCAAAGGCTGTGAGACATAGCCCGCTTTGGACATTATAAACCAGGGGTCTCAGTGACTGGGAATAGGATCAGCACTAATAGGCTCTCATGAGAAATGGTGGTCAATTTAGAATCAGTATTTAGTTGCAGATTAGAAAAATTTGGCTTCTGCTAGCTTTTTGAGATGTTTATTATCTGTTGTGATAGGTGTCCAATTTTATAATGGAATTTGTGGCCCTTTTGGGGGACTCAGAGGACCTCTTAGGAACTCCCTGCAAACCATATAATGCCAGTTGACAACATCCTTTTTTCATCACATGTTCTAGCCCATCGTGCTTTTCCTCTATTTTAATTGCTGTACATAAAGTGTGGAACTATTTGTTCACTGCACATTCGCTTATAAGCGAGTATATGCAATAGTGTCCCATTCTCAAACAGTATATTTTAGAAACATTAGCGTGTAAATTGGCCACCTCAAATTACCATTTCATTACTGTAATAGTCAACATTCACGGTCTTTTGTTTATGGAAACTTTTGTTATTCTTACAATTATTAAGAATATAATTATTGATTTTTGATTGTAATTACACTGCCAGCGAATGATGATTATGATTACGATTATAGATATTCTGAAATCAATAATTACAATTATAATTACAGCTCAAACTGTAATCGATTACAATTGATTGTGATGACAGTCCTAATTGGCCCCATCCTTGTTACCTATATGTATTTTTAATGGGTGGTTGAAAACAAACATACAAACAGAAATATGAAAGTTGTTGATTGATGTGATCTTAGTCTTTATCAGGAACACTGATGAACCTGAACACTTTTCATACAACGGGTGTAAATCTTTTTTTATCCTAGTTATTTCATTTAATGTGTGAAGAGGTTTAGAAGTTTGATCACACACAAATTATTTGCATGCTTTTCTTATTTTTAGTTTTATTGATCCTAGTGCATAAGAGCTTATGGGATAGCCTGATGTCCATAGTTTGTTGTCTGATTTCCATTCTCTGTCCATCTTTTAACACAAATTTGTTGTTGCCACTCCTCCTAATGTCCTAGCTCCTTGGAGCATTGCTATGGAATGTTACAAATTCATTCATTCGAAGGTCTAATTGGTCCTAAATGGTGTTACTCAGACATCAAAATATGGCCACATCAGTCGTGAACATACATAAAATATTTCCCTGTCAATCATGTTTGAAGAAAAGGATCATATATTTCTGTGCTTCTCAGTTTTTTTCTTCTTGCTGATTAATATATTTTTGTGTTGACCATATTCACAGGGGAGACAGATAATGTGACATCTCCTGAAACAATTTGCTTGTGGGGTGGTTAATGACAAATCAGCACAAGAAAGATTATGTCATGCAGAGGCAGTTGGAGTCAAGTGTCTTATCTAGGAACACACCATAGTAGCTGACATGGCTTGGATTGGGCAGGATTCAAACCTGCACTTTTCTGGCTGTGAATCTAGCACACTAAGTTTTCTATATTGTTTAACAACTATGTCAGTCTGATACAGCTGTCAGGGTCCATGATTCCTCAAAGGGCAAACAAAATAGAATGTGTCTATTAAATTGTATTTTTGAACACCCAATAAAACCTTTTGTTTTTGTTTTAGGCATATAATAATAATAATAATAATAATAATAATAATGATGATGATGACGATGATAATAAATTGCAAGTAACAGATTCAGTATTGCTTGTCAACCTTAGTGCTTTCCATATTAAACATAGACAAAAGTGTGATCAATTTTCTGTATCAGCTGCTTCCACTGTTACAAGGTACCAAAATGCACTAAAGTTGCTTGGACTTGTTCATTCAGACTTTCCTGTAACTGAGAGAACTACACTAATGGATGTCTTGTAAAGGTGTCTACAGTTGATTGTTATCAAAAGTGTGGTTTGTATCTTTTTTTTTCTTTCTTTTCTTTTTTCTGGCCAAAAATACACTACACTGAAGTTTATGTCACAATTTGTCCAAAAGCAATAAATGTAAGACATGTAAAAATGTACAGATATAGTCATAAATGTTTGCTGACAAGTTCTTTTCTTAGTATATCTGACACATTTGTGCAAACACAAGCAGTGCATGTTGCTGATGTGAACGGGGTGGGTGGGGTTTGGGTTACCATATATACTTGCTTATAAGTCAATCTGCAAAAAAACAAAGATCCTGATCTGGTGTAGCATAATGTACCCACAGATTATGGTCTGTGTTGTTTTGTTCTACTGATTACCCCTTACAATGGCTCTGATGCAGATCTGCTGGCATATTATGCACTGGCAGATCTGGGTCTGTTTAGTTTGTAGATGGACTCATCTTATAAGCGAGTATATGCAATGGTGTCCCATTCTCAAACAGTATATTTTAGAAACATTAGCGTGTATATTGGCCACCTCAAATTACCATTTCATTATTGTAATAGTCAACATTCATGGTCTTTTGTTTATGGAAACTTCTGTTAGTCTTACAATTATTAAGAATATAATTATTGATTTTTGATTGTAATCATTTATAATCATGAATACACTATGCGATTACACTGCCAATGAAGGATGATTATGATTATGATTATAGATATTCTGAAATCAATAATTACAATTATAATTACAGCTCAAACTGTAATCGATTACAATCGATTTTGATGACAGTCTTAATTGGCCCCATCCTTGTTACCTATATGTATTTTTAATGGGTGGTTGAAAACCAACATACAAATAGAAATATGAAAGTTGTTGATTGATGTGATCTTAGTCTTATTAAAAAAACTGATGAACCTGTCATTGAATTTACTACATTTTTGGCAAGCTTTGTTCAGGGCTTTCCTTATCAGCTGGGAGCTGGGTGATTTACATGGATACTTTTACTTTACACCTGACTACTTTTTTAAAAATCCTGTATCCTTGTTTGGGGAGCTCTCCCCCCAACTTTGATAACTCAACCTCCAACTTTAAATCTAATGGAAGGACCGTCCTGCTTATTTTAAGCTCACTGTTGTTTTTACTTATAATGAAATCCTTCCATAACAAAGAGCTTGCAGAATCATATTAGAAATTTAAGCTGCTTAGTTTTTGCAAACACTTTTCATACAACGGGTGTAAATCTTTTTTTATCCTAGTTATTTCATTTTATTTGTGAAGAGGTTTAGAAGTTTGATCACACAAATTATTTGCATGCTTTTCTTATTTTTAGTTTTATTGATCCTAGTGCATAAGAGCTTATGGGATAGCCTGATGTCCATAGTTTGTTGCCTGATTTCCATTCTCTGTCCATCTTTTAACATAAATTTGTTGTTGCCACTCCTCCTAATGTCCTAGCTACTTGGAGCATTGCCATGGAACGTTACAAATTCATTCATTCGAAGGTCTAATTGGTCCTAAATGGTGTTACTCAGACATCAAAATATGGCCACCACATCAGTCAACTCCACCTGATTGGATGGTCATATCAACATGGGCGTTTTACTCAAGGACCACTTAAGATGCCTGGTGTGTCCTAAAAGAAAATGGTGATGATCTGATGTCCATTATGGCCACCATGGCAGCCATCTTGAAAAAGGTGCTGATCTGACTCAGATATGGCTGCCATGTAAGCCATTTTGGAAATCTTGTCACTACTATTCCTCACTGGAAAAATTATATCAACATAGCATTTTCATCATGGCTGCCATCTTGAAAATCTTTTTCTAGCTACCAGTACTCCTCTAGAATTGATAGTCATATTGACATATAGTTTTCACCAAAAGACTTTTTATGATATCTAGTTGATCCTAAATGAAAATAAATGGTGCCCTATAGACATCCAGTAAGGCTGCCACACAGTATATAGCAAATCTTGTTACTAATTCACTGGATGGGTGGTTGTATTAGCATGGGGTTTTGACAAAAAGTTTTCTAAAGGTGTCAGGTTTGTCCTAAATGAAAATGGTACCTATCTTATATCCAGTATAGTTGCTGCAGTGGCTAATTTGAAATTATTGTTGCTCTAGAATGTTGTAGATGGCTTCAGTACTCCTCAGTAAAGGGGCGAAATGATTTTATCTTGAATTCCTGGAAACACTTTTTGGACAGTGGAGTGCAAGTCCCTTTGTGGGACTCTTGTTATTTTAGGAAAACTGTCAGTCAAATGATGGTAGATGAAAATGTGATTATGATAATCTGTTGTTGGGGATTAATTGGCTAATACATGTTTTTCTGCAATAATGATGTAATATTAGCTATTTCTTTAGTAACAAGAACAACACACCAGAATAACAGCAGTTATTCAATATATTTTCAGATTAATGACTTGGAAAAGCTTTGTTTCAAAGGACTAGACCATGTTTTGTATATTCCACAAGAAAAACAATGTTGACAGTTTTAATCCTTGTTTAAACTGCAAGGGGTGTTCCATTTGAACCATGTGCCACATGTTCTTGGTATTGCAACCTGCTAGGACAGTCTCAGCTATCAAAATATAATTTCTGAACTGGTCACCATTTTTATACTGGAATCCAGGGAAGCTCTTCATACATTCTAATTATTGTGCTGAATGGTTTTAATTTGTTTATGAAAATAATCTCATATAGGGGTCATTTTAATGGAAGATAGTCATAATTAAGGATTGTATCATTTGTTTTCAAACTGGAATTCTGATTTTTAATATCAGTAATACCATACCTGTCATTATTGCATAGCTAAAATTACCCCAACTGAATGACGAAAATTTTATCCTTTAATTAGGGTGAACCAAGATTTCAGCATACTGGATAGCCCTTGCAGGACAGCACTACACATTGCTCATGCATACAGCTGCTCTTGACATGGTGTAATGTTCATTATTACTTACATTAAGATTAGCTGCCACTTTGTGGGTCAGTGAGCAAACTACTAATTGTTTTGTGTGTTATATTCTTCTTTAACATCAGGGTCATACCGTCCTCTATTCTCACTCTGAATCTCTATCAGAGGTAGGACCTTCTGCTGCATGAAGAGTTGCCCTAATCCACCAGCAGTGTCCACTGCATGAAGAGTTGCCCTAATCCACCAGCAGTGTCCACTGCATGAAAAAAACTGTAATAAAAAATTGGTCTGTTAGATATGTGGGAGGAGTTATCAGTTCAAGTTTCCTCTTACCCAGGTCTTCCCCCAGTTTGAATTAAGTTAAAATTCTTTCAAGATCAGCTTAATAGCTGTAATAATGACAGTTTTGTTTTGAATTAAGGAAAGTATTAACTTGTTTTGCGGTGAAAAATGTGTACCTACATCACTTGGTACATGGGGAAATTTGTGTGTGGTTTATTTAATGACTTCTGATTGAGTTAAAACTCCAGAGAATTAATAGTTGTTGCAATTTAGGAAATCTTGTATTTTTGCTGTGAAGAGACAGAGGATGATGAAATTCCCATAGTAGTGGACACAAATGCGTTTGAGGAAGACCCAATTGCTTCAGTCCATCCTCCTTCTCATGTGTCTCCTTCCAACTCTACTGGTCAGGCAGCAGAAGATGAAGAGGTTTAGACATTTGATAGATTTACCACCTTCGTCTCTCAGATACTGAAGCCTTTCTGGTCTTTGGGCACCAGGATCAACTCCAGCTTTGAGCTTTCAGGGACTCAGAGTAAATCTGCTTCGCCTCTCAGATATGGTGTAGGACACAATACAGAAGCTTGCACAAGGCCAGTGGGAACCTGACAGCAGAAGGATTGATCAGTCCACTCCAACATGTTGCAGCCCCTTGTTTCAATGGCAATCTAAATAATACATGTGTCTACATTGCCACTTAAGCCTCCCACTCCAGATTTGGGAGCATTCCAGAAGGAGATTATACCGGTGGGGACCTGGACCTGCATCCTGATAAAGTCGGGGTTCTAGTGTTGGTTACAATCCTCTCATGTGTCAATCTCTTTGTGGCAACCTCCTTCAGCCTATTTAGAGTGGAGTCTCTGTTAGCAGTTGCCTTGCAGAGACCTCTAGAGGGCTGATAACATGACAGTCAGGTATTCACTTGCTATATTGTGGCACTTTTTGGCAGAACTTACTTTACCTCTGCAGGGATGCCACATTAGATTCCTTGAAGGTTTTGCTGGAACACAGGAAGGATCTTTTGAGGATGGATCTACATAGTGCAATCTTTATTCAGTGGCTTGATCTTGACACCACTAACTGGTTATTGACCACTGTCACAGATCAGACTTACTTTGCTTAGAAGTGACTGCCATCCTGGGAGGCCTGTGGGTCCTATGCCTTAACATTTTCAGCAGGAACTTCAAAAGAACTGCTTTACCACTTACAAAATTCCTTGACTCTCTTTTGTTAAATGGAGTGGCTGGAAGGGCCAGGGTAGAAAGCCCATGAATCCTGCTTCCCTCCATTGGAAAAGAGGTGATCTGCCTTTAATTGCACATTTTCCTGCCATGTGCCCCTCTTCCCAATATCCCATTAGATGCTGCACAAGCCTTTTTCATTGGCATGGGCAGATCTCTGCATGGTTCTTGTCCACAATATGAGAGGGTTGCCAGCTTTCTGGGACCTTCCACCTCTGTCAGGGATCCCCATTTGGTTTCACAAGACCAGGCTGGTATATCAGAGGGAAGGGGTATACATGCTTCTTATAAAGGGAGCATTCAGGATGGTAATAAACACCAAGTCCAGGACTGTAATCACCTATCTTTCTTGTTTGAAAAAAGTGAGAAAGTTTGCTTCATTATCAATCCTTCCACATGAAACAAATTTATTCAGGAAGAACATTTCAAGATGGAGACATCAGCCTCAGTCAGGAGCACTGAATAACTGGGCCATCTCTATAGATTTCCAAACACATCTTAATCTTGTCAGCCAAAGAAAATTTCTGCAGTTATGTCTGTGTGAGTAGGTCTTTCGATGTCAGCTTGTCCTATTTGCGCAGCTAACAGAGACTTTATCATTATGATGGGACTAATTGGAGGTTGCTTAAGGTCATTGGTGTTCCCATCATTCAGTAGTTCAATGACTGGTTGATAACATTATTGAATGTGCCCTACCAAGGGACCTATTGCTGTTGGAAGACCATGACTCATCGGGGGTTAATCCAAAGCCAAAAGAAGGCAGGTATGACCCCTTCTTAAAATTGTATTTGTGTGGCTATGAGTTTATGATTGTATACTCCAACTCCCTCCTAAAAACAAAAGAACCACACACAGTCTCACCTTGTAAGACTGTTGGAGAAGATTTTGTTGTCTACTTACTTCTGCTTTTTATCCTTCGGACCCTGCATACAGCAGTGGATCTAGTTCCCTAGGAAGACTTCGTATGAGGCCTCTCCAGTTCCTGCTGCTAGCAAACTGGAGCTTTCAGAGGACTCCTTGTCAGTTTTGATTCTTTTGGATTTTTTTTCATGGAATTGGTAGCTAAATCAGGACAGGTTGTCTGGATGAAATTTTGATTCCTTCTACTAAATGTCATGACTCAGAGATTATTTGAAACTTGTATTTTGTATCTGTCTATTTTAAATACATTAAAACACAGAAACTATATTCTTTTCACCCAACCACTTTCAGAATTAATTAACCAATAATAAGGAAACCCATGGCCTTACAAAACAGAAAAAGCCCATGAATATAATTTCAGTTGGTGCACAAGCCACGTGACTAGTCTGCAGAACACAAATTAAAACTTATATCTGTGAATATAACTTTTAAAGTATCTTGGATGATTTGAGTTATGAACAAGAGACCATCTATATTATGCTGTTATCTTTGGAAAGATTCTTTTTATCAGACTATAGTAAAAGCACTAAAACTGACATTACATTATGATTGGGAGATAGTTTACATTGGGTGTGTTCATAAAAATATTAGGTAAGCTTGCTTTGTAAAATGGTCTGCAGTTATGTAATCCAGGTGAGTGATATCAAGTGCAGTTTGATCCTCTTTTTGTGTTTGTTATCTTTGGTTCATTTACCATTTTAATTTATGCAAATGGCTTTGCGTAAATACAGTGCTCAAACATTGAGTTATAATTTTTCTGGCTAATTCTCTGTCTCAAAAGGATGAAATACAATCACATTGTTACTAAAACAGTTGGATGGAAGTTGCTTCCACCATTGTGGCTACAGCGATCAGCAAGAGGTACATTGATGTTTGTGTTGCCGAACAGGATGTTTACTTGCTGGATCATTAGATCTTTTCAGCAGACATCATCCATTGTTTAGTCTGTCTGATAAGGAATTGGGAGTGGTAATTAACTAGTTTTACTAAGTTGAACAGGCAAGGCCTATGGAAGAAGTTCATAGAACAAGTGTTCCAAAACTTTAAAAAATAATTATTGATGTCCCAACTGTTGCAGAGTGTTCCAACATATTTGGTAAGAATGTTAGTCAAAATAAATAGTATCCATTTGGACACGTTAGAATCATGTAGTGCATAGTACTGTTTGGTAGATAATAATAGAAAGTAGAAATGAAAACAAGTTCACATAGTCACACATGAGATTTCCAGAGTTTTTACCCAAATATCTTTCTTTCAGATTGACTTCATAAAGATGCAGTAAATGTTGACCATATCAGTTTGACATTCACTAAAATGATAATTCTGAAAGTACAGTTTGTGAACAGTTGGTGTCCTTTTTTTGGGGCGTAGTTCCATAATGTTGCTTTACTAGATTATTTGAAAAGGCCGACTCGGCATTTTAAATTGATGATGTCATGAATTATTCAGATGTTGCTTCAGATTCTGACATGGTAACGGTCGGGATGCAGACATATTCCATAAATATAAGCTCACATTTCTTCTGTAGACCATATTTTAAAGAATGGTGACTCATGAAAAATTGACAAGCTGTCTGGAAGCTTTGTGCTGCAGCCAGTAACTCTCCATTGAAAGTGTAGTTTAACAGTTTGATAATGTTAGATTCTGGTGCAGTCTCTGTTTTGAAGTGTACTTTTGTAACATGCCTGCTAACTTTGCAGATCCAGCCATGATTGTACAGTGAATCACAATTTGAACACATGCAGATACACACACAGACAGAGAGACACACACACACTCTTGCTGTTCTTCAGACTGCTTTAAAGAAATTTGCTAAACATTTGTAGGGTGAAAGATAACATAAAGAATGTTTCTGTCATGGAAGAAAAAAAGGAAATAAATGCTTTATGCAAATCATGGGTTGGCACCCAGTGGTGGGCTGCAGGCATGCTTCAGGTGATATGAGCCATACAAAGAGTACCCTGAAGTGTGCTGTGGGTGGAAAAAGTTAGAGAACCATTGTTTAATAATCAGTATTTTAAGTGATAAAATCACATACATTTTTAGTACATTATTCTCAAAAGCATTCTTCCAAAAAGCATACATTACTTAGTAACCATACATGGTTGATCAACAAAGGTATTGTCCTTACCTTTATACAGGGAGTCTTGGTGGCCATTAGTGGTTAGCATGCCAGAATTGGAAGCCAACATTGTGGGTTTGAGTCCTGTCCAGGTTGGCTGCTGTCTGGGCAAGGCACTTTATTTCCTTGGCTTTGTTTACCCTTTCATGTATTGATGTGCAATCAAGCACCAGCAAGCAATCTTTATGTAATTCCAGAGTTGCTCAATTGAGTGCAAGATAATGTTTTGTGCAATTTTCATGTATTGTTCCCTAATTCTTGATTCATATGAATTTTTGCTTCAGTCTGATTAAAAATGAGGAATCAGATGGACACCTGTATGAGTTCATGTTCTTTTGACCTTTTAATTAAACAATCAGATTACAGCTTTTATATTGGTGATAGTGATAAACAATGTTTGGAACATTCCATTACTTACTGGTACCTCTCCCTAACACGAAATGCAAGGCTTTATCTGAAAGAACATTAAATATATGTAGACAGAATTCCAAAAGGTCACCAGAACATGAACTTTTATTCTTCCTGTTTGTTATGCTAGAGGTCTTGACTGTAATCAGATTGCATTTTTCATCATCATGTGTATTCATATATTTTAAGGAAAAATGTAAATTTGTCTTTTTTGTATATTCAATGTCTGTTATGCAATAGCTCTGCTAAAGAACTGCAGCTTTGTGTTGACGTTAGTGATCACTAAAAATGCGATCTAAATTTTCAGATTAAAGTTCATTTCAGTTATAAAAAAAACTTTGGTAATAGAAATGTTCAAGATTTATTAAGTTTCCAGCTGAGTTACATTGCAAAATCATTGATTGATAGTGTAACATATTTTTGTGTCAAATCACATGCAAAAAGGAAACAGTTTCAGAATGAAGAAACTTTCAGAAATAGGTAATTGAGCATTTGATCAATGAGTCATCATTTTTGAAAGAAAATAAGGGAAAAGAGGATTCTTGTATTCAACTCCGGTAGATAATGGTTGTTGACTAAAGTTATATGAGAGCAAGATCTGTAACAGAAAGTCCTTTTGTGCAGCTCTTTGAAGGTAACCACCTATTCAAACATCAGTGTTTTATTGGGCTGCTTGATAAAACTTGTATTCATTAATCACAGGGAAGCTGATAGTGCAGTATAGATAGTGAGAATAAGATGGCAAAAACCACAAAGGAGCATTTTTAAATGAACCAATAACTTACCCATTGTTATTGCACAGCTTTTCCTTTTTCATTCGGTGATGATAATGGGTTGACCACATTGAAAAGCACATGACATCCTTGACAGAATTTATTGCCCCGTTTGCATGTTCTGTTAACATTGTTTTCTGCTTTCTGACATTAACAAGGAAGTGTTTGATCTGTGCTGAATTTTGCAAGCAATTTTTTTTCAATTCTGAGACCTTGAATAGTTCTATGTTCCATCATTTCCATGAATTGTTGACCCAGATGGCCCATCCTTCTAACTTTGCTATCTGCAGCAAAACTTTATGAAGGATTATTGGGTTAGTGCTGGATATTGGATATAATTTATTGATTAATCATAATTTTTCTGTAACTGATCCATGATCAATTTATGATCTGTTCATTTTGACCATACCATGTCTTGTCAGAACATATTTTAAAAAAAATACTTATAGTTTAAGGTCTAAAAACATCATGTTTTAAGGATTTTATATTTTTTTCCTTTATGCACATTTTACAGAATTTAAACTATTACTGTTTATATTTTATTCTATTCTTCTTCATGTTTACATTTATTGGGAACGGATTATCTTCCTAAAGTTTTTTGCAGTTCTTAATCTATACATTATTAGATCCTTTAATTGGTACCATATAGCCATTGTGCTGTTAATTGCATACTTACACACACACACACAAACAAATGCACACACACACACAAACATGGAAAAGTTGGAATGGTGTGTAACTAAATTTTACCATCATTCATGATGGAAATTGTGATCCTTGTCACTTTACAGAAAGTGGTAGGTGCTTGACAGTCAAGTCTGTAACATGATGAGACCAGGTGGGATTGGATCTAGTGATAACAGTTGACTCAATTATGTGAATGAGATGTTTATTTATAATGGAAATGACTGATGTATGAATCTGACACCCAGCTCATGGCACATGAAGTCCTATAATGGATACAACAAAATGATGCGCACAAAGTCCAGCAGTGGATATAAAAAAATGATGCCATTCCATGATGGAACTGATCAAAGCACAAAATTTCAACAAATGAATCACAGACAATTTTGAATGACAATGAACATGTTTAATGTATGAAACTTGTAAACAAATACGTTTGATGTATGGATCTATGGCTTTGTCAATGGATATGATCACTGTATTGAATTTAACTACATGTATGATCAATGTATTGAATTTAACTACATGTATGATCCCTGTATTGAATTTAACAACAGGTGTGATCACTGTATTGAATTTAACTTCATGTATGATCACAATTGAATTTAACAACAGGTATGATCAATGTATTGAATTTAACAAGTATGATCACTATTGAATTTAACAACAGGTATGAACAGTGTATTGAATTCAACAACAGGTATGATCATTGTATTAAATTTAACAAGTATGATCACTATTGAATTAAACAGCACATATGATTGTATGGAATTAACAGCCAGGTGAGATTGATATAATGAATTACAAACAGATATGGTCCTCTGAAGTATCTGGGTTATACCCACCCCCCGAGTTTGATGACTCCCAAATACAATGACAGAACCATGTAATACATGAGACACTGTTTAGTATGAATACAGTGATATATATTACACATGCACTTAAATGAATTTACTTTGTTACAAATTAAATTGTTTCATGAAAATGACTATATGAGATTGTTATAATAGCCACATTTGTACATGCACATGAATTTGTCTCTGACAAGAATAATTGCATTCGATTATAAGAACTCGAACATTATTTACTATTTATTGCATGTAGCATATGGTTGAATTCAGTCTGTCTGTTCATTGGTGATATAGCTCTGACTTTCTTGAAAATTTATAATAAATTCTGAAACATTCAGTGTATAAAACAATTCTATCATGTAATGGATAGCAAGAAAGAACAGTTTTATATTTCACTTACCTCTAAAGTATACTATTGCTGCCATAAAGTGGACAGCTTTCTGACAAGATTCATAACTACCATGGTTGTGGTGGGGCCCCAAGTGGCCAAGTGGTCTAAAGTGCTCACTGTTAAGTATCACTGCCATCTCACCTCTGTCTGCGTGGGTTCAAGTCTTGGGCTCGGCCAGTGTGGGTACGTGAGAAGGCATGCCAGTAGCTTCTCGTGGATAGGTGGTTCTTTCTGGGGTATTCCTGCGTTCTTCCTCCACCATTTATACTGGCCACCATGTATAGCCTATCTTGTGCTGAAAAATGACATTAAACCCTACATCAACAACAACATGGTTGTGGTAAAATCCACAGCCAGAAAACTGGTGTTAATTGGGTTTCCTACCACTGGCACTTTCAGCAGTTGTGGGTGAACTGAACTCAGTTTTTTGAAGTAGCTAAGGCTGAAACTATACACCTCCAATGAAACCAATGTACATTTTTGTTCATATATTATACAAGAGTATTTTAGTTCACACATTTTTATGGCAAAGTCGCTAGAAAAAGCAATAGTTGGATGTTAAACACAGTTTGCATGGAGCTCCCAGCATTCCACATTTTCATTTAGATCATGTTGATTTCTCCAGCATAACTATATGAGGGATTGTATGGTTTCAACTAAATTTAACATTCAACTTTGTAATTAGGATATATTGAATGAGTTTAATTTCCTTTGTTAACTGCATTATTTAGAGGAGTTATGGTCCCTTCTTCCCCACCCTTCTAATTGTTTGTTTGTGCATTTTAACTTTGCCAAGAATTGTTCGAGTTCAAATAAATTTTGGACTGCTCCGGTGGCTTAGTGGTAGAGCGTCTGCCTCGGATGCAGGAGGTCGCGGGTTCGAACCCAGGCTGAGTCATACCAAAGACTTTAAAAAATGGTACTAATAGCTGCCTTGCTTGGCGCTAGCATTAAGAGGTTAGTGTTAGGACTGGTTGCCTGATGTCAGGATAATGTGACTGGGTGGGACATCATGCTACATGTTTGCGGCATGACGCCCCAGTGCTAAATATCACTATAAACTGTCATACTGCAGACATCGTAGCGATATGACTGAAAAATTGTTAAAGCTACGTTAAAAATCTAAATCACACACACGCACACACAAATATATTTTGTATATGATTTATAATAATGATACCTCAGATGAGTTCTTTTTCCAGCTTTCTGTGTTTTGATATAGAGCAGTGGTTCCAGATTTTCAGTCCTCCTAGACCAGTGTTTAGGACATAACTTTACCTATGAATGTTGGACTTCAATTCAGAGTGATGTTTGGTTTCATATTGATGAAATCCAGGGTGAGTTTTATTTTCTGCCATCCTCTTCTCATGAGATTAATTCTAAGAATCATTAATAATGGATGGTTTGATGGCCTTTGCTTTCAGTCATTGGTTTATCGTCCTTTCAAAACCAGTAGTCAGTTGATTAAAGCAAATTTCATCTTCCATTTTATGTTATTGAACTTCTACATGAATTTGACTGCCAGTTTTTTTTAATACATACTTTCTTAAAAAGAATTCTGCCCCATTGTTATAGAATGCATCTCTTTTCTTATCCCCAGTGTTCATCTGTTTAAAGGCGTCAGGAACAAGTTGTATCATGTGGATGCCTTTACAATACACTAATAGTTCTAGTTCTTGCAAATGTCTGACTTCACTCATAACCTGGATCTAATAAAGTTACATTTTAAGAACTTTATTATTAGGGATCCATGCAGCATAATTGGTAAAGCCCAATAGTAATCTTGTCCATCAGTCAGCAATTTGATCTTTGCAACATACACTGTACTTTAGTGGGAATTCTTGGATTTCAACAAAATTTAGTGTGTGGCATTTGTATTGATAACATAATTTGATTTTCAGCCTTCTAAGTGAATTGGAGCAGTTGTGGCTCCTGATTGCTTGTATTCATAACTTTGTTTCCACAGATTAACTTTATCAATGATTGTTTGATTTCAACCAAATCTAGCATGCAGATTGATACTGATAAGAACCTTACAATAGTTCAATTTCCATGAGATCATTTTTACTGCAGGTGTGCCCTCAAATTGTCCATCATCCCAAATTTGGTTTATACAGGATAACTTTACCAGAGTTTGTTGAAATCCAATTTTGCTCATGATTTTATATTTATCAGGCCTAAAAGAGTTTGATTTTCAGTTTTCCTAGTTGCGCTAGTTGTGACCCTAGATTGCCAGTCCTGCTTACTCAGCTTTCCACAGAATAAAATTTGCAAAGTGGATATCAACCAGATTTGTTTCTTAATATCAACCAGTCCTTTTGGAGTTTCATATCCAGCGTTCATTGAAATCATTTTCTGAAGTTGGGGCTTATGACTCTTATATATTCATTTGAGCATGAAGGAGTTTTTTGAGATTTCAACTAAATTTGATATTTGGCTTTGTATTGCTGAGTCCGTGAATGAATTTGATTTCCAGTGTTACATTTCATCATGTACAGATAGTGGCTAGTGGCTAGAAATTTTAATCAACATTATGAAGTTGGCAGCTTCGATATAAAGTCATATAGTTTATTAAAAGTTTCCTTTTTTCATTAAAATCTCATTACAGTAAAAATAACAATATACCACAAAATATCAATCAACTAAAATGTTAATAATGCCTACCGACAAAACTAAAGAAATAGATATCAATTAGATACGTCTTCTTGAGTGAAATTTGTGTTTCAGTTTTATCTCTTAAGTTGGTTTCATTGTAATCATAATAAATGTGATACACATAATCCCTCTTGTATTCAAATGTGAAAAGTGTCAATCAAGGTCACAGTGGTGCCCATGAAAGTTTCTGTGGGAACCTCATTAAGGGATGACTGTTTTGATCACTAACTTGTGGAAGTGTTTGTTGCAATGTTAGTCAATTAAAATTAGACCTGCGTTTTTTCATTATGTTAATTGTGTCTTCCTTCAGTGAATATTATCTTTGTGTTATATTTATCCTCTCCATAGACTATGTACATGCCCGTAACCCCTTACCCTTTTCTGAATTGGTTTGTTAAGAGATCTCATAGGTTACCATGTAGTATACCACTTGTTTTGAGGCTAGTGTACACCCATCTTATCTTCAGTTGGATATGGGTAAGTCTTATGTGTTGAGTTGCAGTTCAACATAAGGGTCTGTCTCTTTTAATAGGAATTCATAATTCCTTTAATTAAATAACTGATCAAACATCCATTTGTTGTTTTTTTATTTCACCATTGTATTTTAATACGATTTGTATCACTCATTTCACATTGTTATTGTGTATGTCTGCATTGCTTCTAGAGAACACTAAAGGTTTAACAATTAAATGTCTTCCTTATTAAGGAAAAGACAGGAAATTTCTCATGACTCAATTATTGTTTATCTTGTGCAAATACACTGGGGTCTATATAGCATGCAGTACATGCAAACAGGTGAATTTCATGTGAAATAATGCACATTGTCGTTATTATTGTTCTCATTCAGATAACTTTTATTTGAGAAAACGTTAGGACAGTTCATGGGAAAGTGTGGCTATAAGAACCGCCCATGGAAGTTCACCCAGACTGCCTCATGTGTTTGGAGTGCACACTTAATTGTATTTTTTGCAGAATATGGACTGATTAAATCTGGATTGAAGCAGATTCCAGATGGACTAATTAAATCTGGATTCAAGCTATTCCAGAAGTATGTTTAGAGGGAGGAGGACCCTCATCTAAATTTTCAGGTCTTGTAGAGCCCCATGAAGCCCACTGTAAGAAGTCTATATTTTCAGCTTGGAAGAATAATTCTGGGGACCAGTCACTTCTGAGATGGGTAATGAATGTTTGAGGGGTATACCCCTTCCTCTCAATGGGAGAAGTTGGACACTCCTCATGTTCAAGGCAGCATGTTGCACCCCTACATGAGTGGTGTGATGCACTGCTCCAAAACTTCAGGGCTGCGTGTTGTGCCTCCTGATGGGGGTGATCAATAACACATCCTTGTTAGTAATGAATTGGCTGAGAATGTGGTATTCTTGAATTATAATTCACCAGCCTTACAGGACAGAGATGGGGTATGGACTGAGTTCCCACTTCTCACACTACTACTGTTCCATCATGTGCAGGAATAGGAGTCTGCCCAGGGGCTCAGACTAGAGAAGTAGATCAGATTGGTATGCCCCTTCCTTATTATCCCAACAAATCCTTATGGAATGTGGGTCCCTCCACCTCTGAGACTTTGGTCATTTTTGCCATCCTGGGCTTATGTCTAGCCATCACCTTCTGACCAGGTGGCGTCAGCCCAGAAGGCTAGATGTGTCACATCATCCAGAGCAGACAGTTGATCTCATCTTCCCTCTGCAGTTCAGAGCACAGCATCCCCTACTCACCATGCTGAACTACAGACAGTGGTGCAGGTTGCTCCTGTGCCCCCTCCACAACTGAGGGACATAGTGATGCCCAGCCACTCTCCAGTTTGGAGTATGCTAATTGATGATGATGATGATGATGATGATTATGCTGTCTCAGTCCTTGTTGACTCCAACGAGTTCGAGGTCAAAGCAGCGTCAGTGATGCTTCCACTTCTTCCTCTCAGGAGGAGGAGTTCTGGTTCTTTGGTAAGGCAGTAAAGTCCAGTTAGCACTTTGTTTGTGCCCAGAACCATCTGATGCAGAGTCCAAGAAGAGCCTTTCCATTTTGTAAAAGATCTCAAGGACACAGTCTCAACCTGACCTCCTGCTTTTTCTGCATTCCTCTATGGTTGAGGAAATCTCTCCGGCTCTCTGCAGGCCAAAAAGTCACTTAGCAACATCAAGGGTGGCATGTTTGGACTTTTCTCTCAGAATTGACCATTTTCAGTTCATGCACATTCATGAATAGTTCATGAACCTTTTGATGAACTTTCGTGAATGGTTCATGAACTGGGTTCATGAACCATTCAAGAACAGTTCATGCCAGTTCATGAATTATTCATGATCGTTTCGTAGGGGAAGTCAACTATTTGTTTTTTTTAATAGCAAATATTTGTCATCTTCTGTAGCTCCACTACCTATAGAGATTCCCAGTCTCAGTTGAATCTGTGCTGTGGATAATCATGATGGGCTGCCCAGTTAGGGCATTATGTTTCTATCTTAATGCCTCCAAGGGGGAAAGGAAGGGTAGGAAATGAACTTTCCTTCCCCTTAAGGGTCTATTGATATTCGGATTCCACTCTCTTATGGTGGATTGTCAATCAAGAAATTATCGGTCCCTTATCAGTAGAGATCTTATTTTGTGAAAATGAAAAGCCCACCAATTTTGAGCCATTACTGCCATATCTTAACTTCCATGGAGGACTTGGTGAAGCCAGTATTTTGGTGAGCCCATGTTACCTTTACCTTCTCCTGCATCCACTTGTCAGCTCAGTAAGTGCAGGCATTTGTTTCTCTGTGACTTGTAGTTGTGGAACTGTTACGTATATGTAATTAAATTAATTGTGTGTTTGTTTTAAATTTCTTTTATTTTATTTTTGTTTTTTACATTTTATTGTAAGGATAATATTTTTACTGGATTTGACATTTTCCCCAGTAAATTTAGATCAGTTCCATAAAGAAAAAATTTCTTTCCCTGATTTATGTGTACATGTACTGCTTAAAGCTTCATTAGTTGGTATGGAGACAATGAGGAGAAGATGCGTGCATTTGTGAAATGTATATGCACATGTACAGAATATAAAGGAAACAATAACTTACATTATACATGTGGTTGAGAATAATACAATTTCCATGATGTAGTCAGTGTTATTGAATCTGCATTTCTAACAAGGTTATGCATCTTTTAAACCAGAAATGGGAATTAGGAGCATATATATATATATATATATATATATATATATATATATAAGTGCTCCCTCCCTATTCACTATTAGGACCCTCATTATATGTGTAATATATTTCAGTTATGAGGTCACACTGTAACTCTTCAGGTGTCCCAGACAGCATTATGAGGGATTACTCTGCATATACATGCTTGCTTTACAAATTAGCTTTTGAGACAAATAAGATTTGAGTTTGCATTTTTGTTCATGTGATGTTACGTTTTTTAAAAAAAGGTAATGGCCAACAATAGCAGTAAAAAGTCTGGATGCTGCTTCTGCAAGTTGTTATGATAGTGACTTGGGCCATAATTGGAGTTAGGTAGAACAGTGTAGTTCAGTAGGAAACCTGTTTCACTGATACTTTATCCAATGCCACTTCTTAGTCAGTGTAAACAACCAACAGCAAGCCATGTTAGCCTCATTATGATTTTTGTGATTTATATTAGGAACAGCAGCTCTTATGACATGTATGTTGTTAAACGGGTACATTCTGAACAGTTTATACTAACAAAAAGCATACACTATATTGAAATCAATCATTAATTTCATTCATGTTTTAATGAAGTCAATAGTCAGCTAATTCCTTAATAAAATTGAACATGAGAAAAGACCGAGGGGCTTGTAATCAAAATAATTCATTAATTGTGGCCAAATATGTTACCATTTTACCAAACTGCATGATTTCTAGACCCAAGATTCCACAATAATCATAGAAAACTTTGCTATCAAAAAGTGCCTACATTATGTGATAAAATATTTCCTGTCATTTAACAATGAAGAACAGTTTGTTCCTCAGCTACATAAACTTAATTGATAAGGCTACAGGCAGTCATTTCATAACCAGGAAAAAGGGAAATCTCATTTTGAGACTGCCATCTTGCCTGTACAAAGCACAGATGACTTCAGGGTGGCATTCAGCAGCTTTTATAGTAATGTTTGTAAACTGCTGACTGTGCACTGACAAATGTTAAGTCTTCCAATGTATGAGAAACACATCATATTCTCAAAAGAAATACAGAACTATATTTCACATAATACAATTTGTGTCATCATAACATAGTCAAAGTAGTCTAATTCAAAGTTATTACCATATTTAAATGCTTTAGAATTAAAGGTTGAATATAAAATGCTTTTGATGACAATCAGGGTTTTTCACTTTCTTTTCTTCCCAGAATATGAAGCTGTTAGCATTTTGTGATTTGACTAGATATTTGAAATCAAAATCAACATGTTTTACGCAGACATGTGTGTGTGTGTATATATATATATATATATATATATATATATATATATATATATATATATATATATATATTGCCCACTGAACTTAGACACAAAGACACAGTGATCTCATTCAAAAGTGCTCTTAGAACTCACCTATTTCAACTGCAAGAACAGACTTAAAGACCTAATAATGTTTCCTTACCTTAAATATTTACAGCATGTTTTCTGTTTTCTAAATTCGTGGTGTTTGTTTTTATTTTTGTAATCATATCATTATATATGTTTTTTAAGTGTTGTCAAATGTTGTAAAGTGCTTAGAGCTTCTAAAGATTAGGCGTTATACAAAGTCCTCAATATTATATATATATATATATATATATATATATATATATATATATATATATATATATATATATATATATATAAAAAGGCCAAAATATAATATTAATCTCCCAGCAGTGAACACCTTGTTTTTGGAATTTCCAAATTTTGTGAGATTAATCAGATCGTTATTTTCAAGTAAATGTGAAACTCAATTTTTCTAAATATTTTGTTATGCTGGAGAACAGGATTACAGCTCGCTAAATCCAACCAATCCACAGCTGGATTACAGCAGTTGCTGTTTTCTGTACTGCTGAATTGTAGCCATTAGTTTCATTTTACTGAAGCAAGCAAGTAATTTCATGTTATTGAATATTCAAGGAATATAGTTGTTGCCACTACCAATAAAAAATAAAGTAAACTTTAAATTTTTATTTGGGTAACTTTGCTGTTAACGAACTATCCTCTTGAACTTCTAAGAATCATGCTTGGACTTTCAAGCAGCATTTGATCTTATAGATATTTTTTAATACAGTACTGTCACTTGAATAGTTCAAAAATAATTAATATTTTCTAGACTGCATTAGAAATATTTAAGTATATTTCTGAGATTCACTGCATAGTGAACATACATTTCTATGGTTAAAGTAAGTTAGGCAAAATTGACACTAGCAGTTATTGAGTGTATGATAGGCAAAATGCTGAATGGCATATATCACTTTAGAATAGGCTGCATTGCTGCATAATGTTATGGATATCTATATCATGTATATTATTTTTATAATATAATTTTACTAGAGTCATTTAGTTAACAATGTTTTTTTAATTACCAATGTCTTATGGGTTCTGCTATAAAGATGGGTACATGTATAATACACTGTAAGATTTTCATTCATAAATCTCAAGCTCAGTGTCCTAAGTTCAAGTAAACAACATCTCACAATCTAAGGAGGACATTTGTACTATGGGAAGATTTGACTGGCCTAGTTTGTGATTTGTTAAAAAACTGGAGCAGCTTGTTGACAAGATAATACAAGCTTGAGGTGAATGATTCTTACAGAGGTGAAATAGTACAGAATCAAAATAATTGCTGCATAGTGAAATTGTTTGAGTCACCCTGACATCAACTTTTCCATACAGATTTCATATCTGTTACTTTAGTTAGTTTATGGTATAAAGTCACCGCCAAGTGAATTCTCATCCATTTTTATATTACAGCAAGCTTTTTAGGCCTCTTACTGGTGAAATTTCTATAATGAGAAAGTGTTGCAAGAATATCAAGGTTCATGACAGTAGCTGTGTAAATATTTTTCTCACTGTTTGATAAAGTGTAATGTTGAAATGGTTTTTATACTGTTTTTGAGTTTAAAACCTAAATTTAACATCTATCTTATTTGTACCAAATTTTTTGATGAATCACTCGAAAAATAAAGTCTCTATGTAATACAGGAGTTTATGTAAGCAATTTTTGAAACTAATCTGGTAAATATAAAGGTGAAATACCCTTTTGTTCTTTATATCGCTTTTTGTTATTAAATACAGTAAAACTTCAATTATCCATCAGGGTGCAGGACCAAACATAATGGTCTCTCAAGACAGGTGATCTCTCAAAACTGGTTTTGATGTATCATCAATGAAACATTCAGGATGATTATTGATCATTACAAAACAATGCAAACCATTTGAAATAACCTTTGGCTTTTTAAATTCAGTCAGAGGGAATGACAAAGTTTAAAGCAAGTATTCATAGAAACTTTAAATCCTACATGGCACAACATTTAAATTCAAAATTGTTTTTTTAACAATCTACATTACCATTTGGTTAAAAGACTGAAATAGTATTCATCGCCTGTCAAGAATCAACCATAATACTGCTAATTACATGTACAGTGAAGTTTCATTATATTTGTAAATAACAACTGAGTTTCTGCAAAATAAATTACAATTTATCGTTTAACAATAATCTGAGTCAAAAGAAGGGATGAAGGGATGGTCATTCAAGGCAGGTTTAACAGTAATTCACTGTTTGAAATACAGCATTGAAGTGTTATATTTGTCAGTGTAAGGCTTAACATTTGAAGTTACTTTATTTATGGATTTGAATTGAATTCACAGTTACTTTATGGATGTGAATTGAATTCATGTGCATGTAATTTACATGTAGCTATGCAAAGATGTAAACTTGGATAACATCCACCATATGTAAACATTATGTTAATTTGCTCAGAGAACTGGTTTTTGTACTGTTTTGTGAAAGTTCGTAATTATTGTTGGCATTTAATAAAATCTGGTGTTGAGTAACCATTGTTCCCTTCTTAATTGAACTCTGATTAGAACAAGGTTCCAGTCAAACAATGTACATGTATTGGTGATGAATCTGACTTTCAGTTATGTTACCCTGAGACTATGACCTTTTGTATTTTGATCAGCATATGGATTGTACAAGATTAACTTAACATGGTTTTTGAAAGTATTTAGTAATTCTGGTTGGCAAGAGTTTCCTGTGTGCTGCAAACTTGAATATTTATGATTGAGTGCTTAATAAAGGAGAACACTTATCCATGTCCTTATATGTGTTGAATTAATAATAACCACCACTTGCCTTGTAGCTGTCTGGCTGTTTGGTGGGGTGCATCAAAGTGAGGTGAAGTCCTCAACCTCTCTCAGATTGGGCAAGATATATCTCAGTGGTCAAGATGATGCATGGACTTGGCATAAGTTATTGCTGAGGTTAGGATAGCTATTCAACAAGTATAGACCCTGTAGGATCAAGGCAAATTGGTGCAAGTTGAGAAGTAGTGATCACATGAGTAGGTCTGATTTTATGTTATGGAGCCTATCTGAGGTCACTGATGATGGTCATGGGCTTAGTCTGATTTGATTAGTAGGTCTGATGGGTCATAGCCTAAAGGATAAAAAATAAAAGTTTTAGGTGCATATTGTGACCCTGCAAGAAGGTCTAGTCGGGCAATATGGAGTCTTTGGGTCACCAACAACTGTCATGCGTTTAGCTAAAGCAATCCCAGAGAATAGGTCCATGCAAGGTGCCAGAGCCTAGGTATAACAGGCAAAAGTGGAAGCTTAGATAGAATAGCCCAGGTTATCAGAGGCAAACTTAGATCGATTAGCCCAGATATTGCAGGCAAAGGTGGATGCTTAGATCGATTAGCCCAAGTATCACAGGCAAAGGTGGAAGCTTAGATTGATTAGCCCAGCTGTTATTATCAGTTATTATCAGATACAGTTAGATTATATGGTATCAGATATATAATGGTGTTCAACTGGCACAAGATTTTTCCATAAAATCTTGTTTGTTTTCATTTAGGTGGTGACAAGAAATGATAAAAGGCGATGTATCTCATATCTTTTTTCTTCCTTTCTTCTCTTTCATACACCCTTCATTTTTCTTCCCCAAATGATCTTTCATTCTGTAATTCCTCTTTCTTTCTTCCTTTCATTTGTCATTAACTTTCCCTATCTTCCTTCTGTTTTCATCCAGGTGTTCATGCATTGTCATCAGATCTTCTAGTTCTTCTTTTGTAGCTTCAGTCAGACATAGACCGCTCTGTTTGCCTAAGTGGTTAGAGTGTCTGCCTTACATGCAAGAGGTTGTGGGTTCAAACTGCAGCATTAGTCATAACAAAGACTTATAAACAATGGTACTGGCAGTTGCCTTATTTGGTGCTCAGCATTTAGAGGTTAGTGTTAGGACTGGTCGGCCTGGTGTCTGGATAATGTGACTGGGTGGGACATGATGCTATATGTCTGTGGCATGATGCCCTATTGCTAGATGTCACTATAAACTGCCACATTGCAGACATCATATCAATGTGACTAAAATTGTTAAAGTTACATTAAAAATCCCAAAACACACAGATACACATTTGTTGCTTCCTTTCTTACTACCTTCACATTGACATACATCATATCATGTTTCATTATATCATCATAACATTTGTCATGAGAAAAGAGAATAAATGCAAATAAAACAAAAAGTCCATTTTCCCAACATGTGTACTTTTAGGCTTTCACTTTATCAGTTGTTGATACGGTCCACGCAAAACAAAAATTTAAACATCACTCAGTGTCTGGAATCTAATTCAGCCATGTCCCTATGTAATTTTACTGTCAAATTATACATTTATATCAAAATAAACTGCAAAGACCAAGTTTGTGTGGCACCTGCAATCCATATTTTATTTTGTATTGAATTTGTTTATTGTATGTTATTGTATGAGATTTTGTGCATAAAATTTGAATGCAGACTTTGCTTTCTAAAAGAAGACTTTGTTGCACATATCAAAGTTAGAGGTGTGCACTTCCTTGTATTTAAATGGGGTGGGGGTGGGGAGCATTTATTTAAGCAGATAATGATGTATGTTTTAAGGGAAGGTAGATTAATACTCAGTCTGGGGGATGGGGTAAGCCTCCAAAAAGCAGAAACTACTCATGTGGAACAAATGTGGAACTGATGAAAATGTACATGCAGAATTATTAAAAAAAAGTCAATACTTTCAAGTGTTGGTAACTGCTATCTCACAAGTGACTAAAATGTTTTAAATTTTTAAAGATTGTGTGTAGATATAGTGGGTAGACGGAAACAGTTTGTATGTTGTTAATCCTTTCAAGGATTTTGACTTGTGGTTATTTTTATTGGATGTTTATTGTTTACCTGTGTCAAAATCCTTTTTCAGATTGTAAAGAAAGCATCTGGAAAAATCATGTGCATTTGTTGTTATAGTAAATACGTGTGTAGCGATTTATTGATGATATCAAAGCAGGTCTTGTGTCCCAGGGCAGGAGCATAGACTCTTGTTGTCTTGACACTAAACTTTTTGGGGGTTGATATATCAGTTTTTTGTAAGACACTACATGAGTAAAAATAGCCAAAATTAATTTTGTCACAATGCATGTTAAGATTCATTTAAGTACATTTCTCTGTGGGGCCCCGAGTGGCCGAGTGGTCTAAAGCGCTGTCCGTTACGGATCACTGCCATCTCACCTCTGTCTGCGTGGGTTCGAGTCTCGGATTAGGCCAATGTACATATGTGAGAAAGCTTGCCAGTAGCTTCTCGTGGGTCGGTGGTTCTTTCCGGGGTTTTCCCGGGTTCTTCCTCCACCATTAATACTGGCCGCCATGTATAGCCTATCGTGTGCTGAAAAATGGCGTTAAGCCCTACAACAACAACAACAACAACAACATTTCTCTGTCTTTTCTTTGTAATGATCAATTCTTACATATAAATAGATGGTACTATTTCTATAAACTTTTTTGATGTTCAGCAGGTTGTGGAGATGACCAAAAACTATGATCAACATTAATCATTTCTGCAGACTTTAATGAAAGTTGGGGAATGGAATAAATTTCATACTTGCAACAAGTCCATAAGGGTATCAACTGTCTGAGTTACAAAAGCCTGGGGTACACCTTTTTCACCATTGTCACCCGTTAATTGTGGTAATCAGTCAAATCAATCATACAGGTCCACCATTGGGAGTGATTCTTGGAGGAAAATGGATGATGACTAAGCAACAGGAGGTGTGTTGCTGAAATGTGTGCTGATTGGTCCAGTGCATTATTGTGACTGGCAGTTTGCATCTGGTCAGTGTTGCTGAACTCTTGTTTCTCCTGCTTATTTTTTCTTTTCTTTCTCTCACTCTTGCTCTCTAATGATGGTCAGCACTCATCAAACACATACCAGTATTTGCACATGCACATAACACTGAGGACTTTGTCAGACATTATCTTACACCCTTCAGATTCTTGGGAATGCATCTACGTAATATATTCCTCCAGTCATGAGCCTAGTAGGACTGCTGAATACCATAACTTTCTTTAACTCATTAACCCCTGGAGGTTTTTGTCGTTTTCGCCTGAAATGCTAGTAGGAAACCCATTTTGGGGGCTATTTCTGAATACATCCTAATACATCGACCACCAAGACATTTTAGGTTAACCTAATGCCTAGTTGTGTTAGAAACATCGTTTTTCATTGCCTATTTCGCCTGAGCATGAGCAGAAGGGTAAAAGCTGGACTTATTTTGTTGTTTTTTTTGCTTAACGGACCCATCATTTTCATGTTGAGACCACTCTTTATTCTAAATGCCCATCTTATCCTACTTTTTGCAAAGGTTCACCTGTCTGTGTGCAGTTCAGACCGGTCTGTCTTAGATCTGAGGCCAAAAGGTCTAAAATCCGGACACAAAATCGGATTCCGACCTCGGGCGAATTTCGGCTGGAAAAAACTCTGGTCCAAAAAGTTACGTTTTTCCCTCTGTATTTTGTAGTCCAACTAGAACATCCATATTATTTGGTATCATCGTAAAGCTACATCTGTCTACCTTTCTATAATACCACCCACTTTATTGTGTCTTATATGACCTTGATGCTACAGAGCTCCGAAGTAGGCTACCACCTCCTGCCGTGTAAACGCGGTGCCAGGGGCTAATGAGTTAAATGATGACAAACACTAGTTTGAGAGGAGGAAAAAAAATGTCAGAATTGCAAGCAAATTTAGGCAAAGTGTAAAATTAGTTATGAAGCAAAATAACTGAATAAAAAGAATGAAAATTATCTGAAGAATGGCTGAAAATACTTTAAAATACTAAAAAAAATCAAATCAAAACAAGACGGAATACAGTTGTGATTTTTTTGTTTTGTTTTTACATGAAGAATGATGGACTCTCATGAGACAATTGTATAAGCAGGGCCAAGGTTAGAGGGTAGGGTGAGTTAGCTTTGGATAGGATTGTATTTGTTTTGAGTGTCAAGATGTGGGAATGGACTTTTCATCAAGCATGTTCTCATCATGGGAGAAATGTGGTAACATGATAGCTATCTGCCAAAAATGAAAACTCTTAGATTGTATTAATGTGGTGTCTGGCAAGGTGTATATATTGCAATGTTAATTGGTTGTATTAGCAAACAGGAATGTTTGAGAGGGTTCCAAGTGATTTAATAAAGGAGTTAGGATCAGTGGAACCAGTAAGAAATATTTCTTCCTGCAACCAAAAAAGTTGTTCCCCTACTGCAAGAAATTTAGACTGCTGGGGAAATAAATGGAAATATATGTTCATGTAAATTCCACAAACAGGATTTGTGTATGTTTTCATTCGCTTGTGCACAAAATTAATAATTACAAAAAACCAATGGCACCAGGAACTTTTTCTTAAGTGTGGGTTGGTTTCATGAGAAAACAGGTGTATATTTGTAAAGTAAGTGGAGCGATTTTGATTTTTACAGAATCTTTGCATTGCACATGATTTTTCTGTGACCTCCCTGACAACTTTGTTGATATGTCTTTGATAACATTGCCCAAATGAATCACAATTACCAAGTGACCCTCATTATAATGATGTTCATGAGAGCCATCAAAGCAGCTCACATTATTGCATTGTTTGTGAGGGGGCCATATACATGCACAGTGGGTGTCCTATATTGCATTATGGCACAAAAGTAGGGAATTAAGTGGTGAAATCCTGGTATAGTTCACCTTTTGTTAATCATCTATCTATTCACAGTGTTAATGAAAATTTTTGCCAGAACTGCTCAAGAGAATCTAACTAAATTTGAATGAAAGCATCCTGGCATGAAGCTCTTTCAGATTTGTTAAAATGATGCTAATCTGTTATCAAATATGGCCACTATTACTAAAAATAGAAAAGCCTTTAAATGGTTTCTTCTCGAAGATCATTCTTCAGAATTTGACTATATTTGAAAGAAAGCATCTTTCAGCTTGTTCAAACGATGGTGATCCTCCCTTCAATTATAGCAGATCTTATAGAAACAAAATATTTGGATGACTTATCAAACACCAATAGACAGAATTTTACCAAATTTGATGGATAACATATGGAATTTTAATTTGATTAAATGATGAGATCCAACATCAGGTATGTCCACCATTGCTAAAAATAGGACAACTTTTACATGACTTCTAGGGGCCCCGAGTGGCCGAGTGGTCTAAAGTGCTCTCCGTTACGGATCACTGCCATCTCACCTCTGTCTGCGTTGGTTCAAGTCTAAGATTCGGTGAATGTGGATATGTGAGAAAGCTTGTCAGTAGCTTCTCGTGGGTCGGTGGTTCTTTCCGCAGATTTCCCGGTTTCTTCCTCCACCATTAATACTGGCCGCCATGTATAGCCTATCGTGTGCTGAAAAATGGCGTTAAGCCACACAACAACAACAACAACAACAACAACAACAAATCAGAATTTGACCAGATTTGATGAAAGCATGTTGGCGTAGATGGCTTTCAGATTTATACCAGTGATCATGATTCACCATCAAACACTGCTGCCATTGTTAAAAACAGAACTTAAAAAAACCCAACAAGTTCTTCTTCAATGCCACATAACAGAATTTAATCAAATTTGATAGAAAGCATCCTGGCATGTAATCCCTGTAAATGTTTAAGGATAATGTTGATTTGTCATCAGATATGGTTACTGTTACTAAAGATGAACTTTTAAACAGCTTCTCCAAAACCATTGAATAGACTTTGACAGATTTTTTGATCGCACCCTGTACATGCCATTTGGATTATTAAAGCAATGGAAGTAACCTGTAATAAAGACTTGAGAATGAAAGGTTTGGACATTGAAAGCTTCAAGGGAATACTTTTAATGCATGTTGCTCGCTGCCATTCAGATTTTATTGGCTCTTTACTCAACAAAGCATGACAAAAAATTGGCAAATGTATAAAAGTATTTTTGTCTTTACTGGTCATAGAGCTATTGGGATGACCTTTTGATTGGTCTATCATCTGACATCCGGCTGTCTGTTTGCACAAGTTTTTTGCTTCTACTCCTCCTGAACTACATGTACGTGGTGGATTGTCATGAAACTTCACACACACACACACACACACACACACACACACACACACACACACACTTAGTTTGTCCTTTATGAAGTTGGAGCTGCTCAGACATCCAGAATGGTAGCCTGAATGGATGGTCATATCAACAGGGGGGTTTTCATGAAAAGACTTATTAAGATGTCTAGCTTTTTTTTAAATTTATAAATTAATATGGTGCAGCAGCCATCTTGAAAATCTTGTTATTGCTGCTCCTCCTGAATGAATAGTCACATCAGCATGGGGGTACTTCATATGTCTAGTTGTCCTAAATTAAAATGGTGCAGGTCTGACTTCCAGTAAGTTAGTCACAGTGGCTATCTTGAAAATTTTGTTACTGCTACTTCTCCTGAGTGGATTGTCATATCAGCATGGGAGTTTCACCAAAGATGATGTCTAGTTGGTCCTAAAGGAAACTGGTACTAATCTGATGTACAGGATGGCTGCAAAGTCATGTTATTTTTTTTTCTCCTTGTGAAAGGAGAGTTATATTGACGTGGTTTTCACCAGAAGTCTTCTTATGCTGTCAGGTTGGTCTTCAGTGAAAACAGTACTAAACTGACATCCAGGATGTTTACTTCTGCAGTCTTGTTGAAAATACTGTTATTGCAACTCAAAAAGATGGTCATATCAGGATCAGGTTTTCGTTAGAAGACTTCTTGTGGTGTCTAGATGGTCTTAAATAACATTCTGGCGATCTGAGGTCCAATATTTCCACCAAAGTAGCCATTTTTGAAAAATGTATTGTTACTTCTAGATGGAAAGTCATATCAACATTGTTTTCACAAGAAGATATTTATGGTGTTTAGTTGATAAACTTTGAAAATGGTGCCAATTTGCTACCCAGTATGGCCTCCTTGGCAGCCATCTTGAATACCACTCCAACATTGAAAATAATATAGAGATTGGTTTTTACCAGGAGACTAATTGAGATATTATGTTTGCCTTAAACAGAAATGGTGCTGATCTTACCTCAAATATGGATAATCTTGTCACTAATTCTCCTGAATTGATGGTCATTATCAACATGGGGTTTTCACCAGAAGTTTTCTAATGGTGAACAATTTGTTCTGAATGAAGATGGTGCCAGTCGTACATCCATGATGGTTGCCACGGTGGCTAATTTGAAAAATCAGATTACTTAATTTTATCAGAAAGAGTTTCAACACACAGCAATTCAAAAGAAGAACTGATTGTGAATTCACGACTTTGTGGTCAGTCCATGCAATATTTGTGTCTCACAAAATTAGACAAGTTGGTCTGCCTGTAAGGATTGGGGTTATGCAGATTTCTTCCATGTAAAATATTTGTAACACAGTTTAAAATGTAATTTTAGAATACACTACATATAAATTTCAGTACAGCATATAAATTAGCAAAATAATGCACCTTAGGGAATTAATTGAGAAATGTATGTGTCCACTTTCCATTGGATTTATCAACAGTGTTCACAGTACAAATGATACAAAGTTGCAATAGCCATTTGAAAACTGTACTGTAAAAACCATTCTCAAAACAGATTATTTTTAGAGAGAGAGAGAGAGAGAGAGAGAGAGAGACACACACACACACACACACACACACACACACACACATCTTAAGGTGTAAACAGGAAACATTATGGCTAGTCCACAAGAGGGCAGGAGGAGACATAATGGAATATATTCAAACATTGATCACTTCTGTTTACTTTCATTTCCCAGTTCTGTTTCCAATGTAAACTGACTTGGGAAACCTACCAATTGAACAAAACAACAAGTGGTCAATTCAATTTTGAAAATTATGGCAGATGGTGTGATTGTAAGCTCAGTATCTACTCCCTTGTATCAATCACCCCTACCCTCACCTCCAACACCAATCTGTGTCATAAGATTTATTTTGCAACCCTGGATATAGTTTTATGAGCAACTCTACCTTCAATAACTGCACATCTCACTTCAGCTTACAAAACAAAAGTGAATGGTCCTGCAGGATGATCATGCAGTTAAACATGCCAAAAAGTTAAGTCGTTGTCATGTACAATTAATTTGATGTATTATTTGGAAAAGGATTACTTCCTCTTGATTATGTTTTCCTGTTCTTCATTATTAAATCTATACATTACTGTAGTTTTGCTTTGACATTGAAGTTTTCAGAACCAGCTGTTGTTATTTAGGGTTATGGTCATAGAACATAAGAGCAGGAGATCATACCGTAAGTGAACATAGTTGTTTTTTTAAAGATCGAAGTGAGTAGAAAGTAAGAGGAGTAAGAACGTGCCAACTAAAATCAAGGAGGATAATTGGAATTATAATGACTAAATGGCTTTATGTTAACCTTGTGAGTAACTATGTAAATTTTACTTTTTGATCATTTTATCTTATACTGGTAAATACGCAGCATGATTAACACCCAGTTTGAGTCCCCCAGCTGTTTAGTTGAAGGTGGTCATTTTCATGCTGTATGGTTATTATTTCAGTTGTTGTGGGTTTAATGCCATTTTTCAGCACATGATAAACTGGTGATGTATACATGGTGACCAGTATATCTGGTGTAGGAAAAACTCGGGGAAAACCTCAGTAAGAATCAACGACCCATAGGGCTACTGGCAAGCTTTCTCACATACCCATATTGGCTGAGCCGAGACTTGAAAACATGTGGACAGAGGTGAGATGGCATTAAAGGATAGAGCTTTAGACCACTTGGACACCATTACTTTAGTATTTGAGGATATGTAATGTCTTAATTGGACACGCTAATGACCTGATATTGACAACAGGAGATGGGCAACAAACCATATATAGCCAGTGTTGCAGTTTTCCTGTCATTACATAACCACAATTTAAATCCTTTTTTTTGGTAAGAAAACAAATCCTTAAAGATTAAGGTTTTACTTTAAATTACATGAATGATTGATGAAACTTTGCAAAGTGTAGAGCACTTATGTTTGTGTGTGAATTTTTGACAATAACATGGTCTTTCATTGATCACACATCATATTGCAGATTTTAGAAATATGCCCTGATTTGTACAGGGAGATTTATATAGATCATTGTTCAACTTAACAAAACTGAGTGCATATGTCATCCAAGATAAGACATATCTGTGATATGGTATGAAAATTTGCCTTGTATTTTAATGGGGAATTGATTAGATTTGTATTTCAAATACCGTTCATTATAGCCACTGATCAAACTACTGATAACTGCTTGAAAAATTTTTCATCTTATATATACCCAGTTTTATTCAGTTATAACAATGGGGTCTAGAAAATAATGCAGACATGCTGAGAAGTGGTATACTTAACTATATTGTTGGAACAGATAATTTCAATCAGATGTATTTTGAGAGCTTTAGACTCGTAATCCAGTGGTTATGGGCTCAAAACCCACCCAGACCAATGTGGGTTGGCTGCCTCTCTGTGTCCTTGGGAAGGGCACTTAGCTTCCATTTCCTTGGCATGATATAGCCAACAACGTGTTAATGAACCATGAAAACCAATTCAAACAAAACAAAAAAAATACTGTCAACTGTTAACCATTTGCCACATGTCTGATGGCATTGTTGGATTGCATACCAATCATACTGCAAACTAGCTATAAATTATTTGCATAATGTTATGTGGCATATATGTTTGTCTGAAATTTGGATAGGATTGGACATAAACGTTGTTATTTTTCACTATACCTGATATTAAAAGTTGAATCTCCACTCAAAAGGAGCATATTTTTCTAGCATTTAGTCTAAACCTCACTGCCATGAGAGATGTAACATTGATCGATATTGGATTTGATTGGCTTGTAGACCCTATTTACTACTGTAAATCGACAAAGTTTGAGTCATAAAATTTTAGTAAATTGCTCTTGGCAAACTAGGGGCATTAGATTTTACTGAATCATCAATTGGCATTTTGGCTTTCAACAGAAATGGGCCCCTTGTTATAGAGTTTTTACTTAAAGCTGGTTGCCTTACAAGACATGGTTTGTGATTGCAGCTACCATATACATAAACTGCAACATACGTAAACTCGAAGATAAAAAAATGAACCACCTGGACTGGGCTTCCTGTTTTTGTGGTCTTTGAATCGAGTGCAGCCACAGTATATAGATCTGCTTCTCCTCTTGTGTACATGTGTAAATCGTTTCTTTTACATTTTAAAGACTTTTATTGTGTTTTGTTGAAGTTACCCTTTACCATGATGTCAAAGTACAAGAATGATAGTAAAACCGAACTTACATAAAAAGCAACTCATATAGAGGTTCCAGGAATGTAACCCTTACGTATCTCGGGGAGTTGTTTATCTCTCTCTGTCTCTCTCTCTCTCTCTACACACGCACGCACACGCACACACACACACACACACACACACACACACACACACACACACACACACACACACACACACACACACACACACACACACACACACACACATATTCATATTCATTCATGTACAAGTTCATTCCAACAGTGAACAACATGGACCCAGATCTTTTGTCACAAAATATATTGTTTGTTCTTCTGATTATTTCTAACAAACTGCATAGACCCAAATCTGCTGGAGTATTATGTGATGACAGATCTGGGTCTGTGCAGTTTGCAGTTTGATCCAACTTGCAATAAGTGTATATGGTTATTGCATCATAAACTTTCTTTGTTATTTGTACACAACATGGTGATCATTCTTAGATATACATATTAATCCAATCTTACTTCATAGATTTAGTTAGAGTTATTTATTTTGTTTCACCTGAGACAATACTAGATTCCTCTTCATCATCGGCATGTGGGACATGCTAGGGTATTGATAACAGTACTTTGCATTTCAGTCCTCTAGTATTTTTTTTGAATTCCTGCATATAATTGTATGTTTTGTTTTAAATAGCTCATGTTGTAGACAGTCTTGCCAGCTGATGGATGAATAATGAGAAATTGTCCCAAAAATGACATTGCCCAGATTTATGTGCTATTTTTTACATATCCTTCCAGATTTTCATTTAAATGCAGAAACCTTACCTATAGAAAAACAATTAGGCATTATTGCTAATCTTTGTAGTCATCCAGCGCTATGTACATCAAAGTATTAAAAGTTATTTTTAAAGTACCATATATATTCACTTACGTGGTGAGTCCAGCTGTAAACTGCCAAGACCAAGATCTGCCGGCATATAATGTGCTTTCAGATCTGGGTCTGTGCAGTTTGTTAGGAGTAAGCAGTAGAATAAACAGTACAGAGCCTAACCTGCAGGCACATTATGCTACTGCTGATCAGGATCTTTGTTTGCAGTTTGACTCAACTTGTAAGTGAGTATATATGGTACATCTGTACATTCTCTGATATGCAGTATTGAGTGGTCTTTTAGCTAAAAATTCTTTTATGTCCTTTTTGTTTCATATAATGTTATCTTGTCTGTCACTGAAAATTTGAATAAATAAAAAGTTTGTTATTGTACAAGGTAAATAGGAACAACCATATGCTGTCTTTCAAACAGAATGATCTAATTTTTGGGGATGCTTTAGATAAGAGAATTTTACTTAAGTTGCAAATGGATGGTAATAAAAAATTGTAGTTAGCAACTCCTCTGTCCAGACAGTATGGTCAGTGTTACTTACAGAGCCCAAGCTCTGTCTCAATATAAGTAGACTCATATGGTAGTGCATCTTCACTAGCCAAGGTTCCAGTATGATATTCCTATCTACACTTTTGTGGATCGAACATGTTTTAGTGCTTTGCCCTAGCAACATCTATTGGATTTCATGAGTTGTCTCCCTTAGTATTTAATGCAAACTAACCAATAGTGTGTAACAGCAGTGCATTGTACATCGGCTGGAAATGGTGGAGGCATTGACTTAAAAAGGTACCTTGTAAATTTAACATAGAAAGTCTGATTACATACCAGAGAGAAGACATTACAGGTGTATTTGAGTGAAAGGTATTTGTACAAACATGGACTGGCAGTGGGAAATTGCTTATTGATCAGTCCATTCAAGTTGTGTGCTCTCTTGTCTCGATCGTGTAGGAACTTTGTTCAAATGTGAACAACTTAATTTTGATTGGATGCGGTCGCTTGCTGCCGCATCCAATGAAATTCACAGACCTGAAGCACAGAAATATCTGCTCATTGTGCTAAAAGTGTCATCATATCGAAACCTTGGCTAGCGAAGATGATGGCAGTGAAGATGAGGAACAGAGTCTGATGATATTTTGGATGACTCGATTCCAGTTGATAATGGCTGGATGATAATGGAGGATTTGAGAACTTGAGGATGAATTCTTGTACATTGGACCAGATGACATTAGATAGTGGTATTTATAGGATACAGTAAATCACAGAAATGTGGACTCAACTTTCATTGTTTATTTGTAAGATGTGTGGAGTTAACATTATGGGATATTGTGAATCAGATCATTCTAAAGTATTTTTATGCTGTTATAATGTGACCTATAATTGAATTCGTGGAGTTATCATGTAAATGGGTTTAAAATGTCCAGCATAATGATTTAATTATAACAAATTGTATGTTGTCAATTAATTTGTGATATATTCCACTCAATAATATTGTGTTTTACACTGGTTTTGTCTTTATCTATCTCTCTCTCCAGTTTGGCTTGTTTATTTTTACAAAATGCAACTTTGATTCACTGACAAGAAGTCATCCCTTAGATGGATCTGACCTGTAAAATACAGCCCAAGTTATAGGAGGGTGAAAGAGAATTGGCTTTTTAAAGCCCTGAAAGGAAGGTGGACTTTTATACAAGTAGACTTATATGCGAATATATATGGTAACTTGAAAAATATTTCGATGCAATGAATAATTATGAATAACTTCTATAAGGGAAAAAGGGAAGACTTGGAGTTATTGTTCTACATTCAGATGCCTTCTGTGAGCAGCTTATAATGCCAGGTTCTTTTTATGGTAGCTATGTTTAAGAACTGTAAATTGGGTGTGTTTTCAATGAAATTTCTCGTGGTTCTTAATGTCAGCAGAAAACTTTTCCCCCAGATTTAAAAATCTTCATTATTGCACAAAATTTACTTACATTGTTTTGAAGTCTTTATAAAAAGATTGTGCTCAGATTTGGAGAGAATGCTTAGAACTAGTATTGGTTTTTACTGTTAGTAGTACATATGCATCTTGGCAAGATTGTTTCTATTACAATACATAGTTTTATAGATACTGGGTAGCCAGCCTTGCACACCTGCTTTCACTTTGCCACATGTCTTACAGTGTTTCCACTGTGAAATTATTCAAACTATGTAGTAAATTGCTGAAAATTTGCCAGGATTTTCAGATAAAGCATTTAGACTTTGATGAAGTATGTGGTATCAATATTATTTTGCCTTCAAGAATATTTGAAAAGGTAATAAAGAACACACTTTGCACGAGTCTGATCTTTCTCAAAGATATTAATTTGAATAAGTATG
>JAECUM010000291.1:0-172500 GCA_016617855.1 Megalonaias nervosa | reverse complement strand
ATTGTTTATAGCGTGTGATGTGAACACCACCACCATGTGGAATTTGAAATGAAAAACAACAAGGATTACATCAACAAGAGAGTTCTAGCAAGAAGCCATTGACCTCCATGTTTCAGTTTTCTCTTATTTTGGTGAAAGCATAGTCATCATAAATGTGATGTGCCCCCTGCTTCAGAATGTAAAGGTGTCATTTGGCCAGCACAGCAATGCCCATGAGTGTTTACATGAGAACCTAATTAAGTACTGACTGTGTTTTGATCTCCAACTTGCACATGTGTTGTTTGCATTGTTTTGATGACTTAAAAGTTTATCTGCATTGTATTATAATATAATTAGTCTTTTTTCTTTATCCAATCATGTGAAGGCAGAGGATTTTTAAAAAAAGTATAAAGGTATACAGATCCTACCTACACAAGAGGTAGCGGACACAGTAGTGTATTAAGAAAATTGACTAATCGAACACAAGTACATATAGCATAATTGAAGTATCCAAAATTAATCAGTACTTTATCATACTACATTCACAAATCTGATCGATGACAGCAAGGAAGCAAACAAACAGTGTACTAGGTGCGTGAAATACTTTAAGCATTTATAGTAACTAAAAATTGGTCAATTGGCAGTCGGAGGATGAGCTGAAATGTCCCTATAACTTGCAAAGAAATCACAGTTTTTTAAAACAGTCAGCATTTTACTAATATAATTTTTTTTTTAAAACTGTGTTTCGACATTCTGGTTCTCTTAATAAAAGGCACTTTCTGAAAAAAGATGAGAATCTTGATTTATTATGAATCTATAGTATTGACATTCACATGCAAAAAATGGTGATGTAATAAACAGTGTTTTTGTTCATATACATGTGATGTGTTGTTAAAATGGCTTAGAGTAAGATTTTAAATAGATATGTATTTAAAATAAAATTAGCTTTATAGATAGGAGGAAATTCACATGGAAAAAAAAAGCTGTTTATTGACAATTATTCCCAATGCAGTTATGAAACAAGTATTCACCCACTTCACCCTGCCCCTCCATCCTCACTTTTCATTGTCAACATTTACCCCATAGTTTTTTTTAGAGGTCGGTAAGTTACTCATGCCCAGACTTACACCACCGTCTACAAGTTTGGACCCCCACTTTTCATGAGCCATTGAGAGAGACGTGCGCTGTAGAATTTCATCTCAACAACGATTTTTTATTTCTAGTAAAGTCTGATGATGATGTTTTGTTTCTTCAGTTTTTGGAAGATGATGATGAAACGTTTGGTTGTTATTGCTAGCATCTTCTTTTTTATTTGGGCCTAACAAGATATATTTTATTCTAAGGATCTGATGTTTCTCACACACTCTGATGCAACCTAGCTAAAATAAAAATTTTGTTTTATGGACTTTTGTTATGTCTAGAGTACAGACCCTGTGGCAATCATTCAATTTTTGTTTGATTTTCGTTTTTTAAGCTTTGACACCTTATTGTATTATGTTTTGTAACTAGGGTGTTTAAACAAATGGGAAGATGCATTATGTCCAAACAAATGCAGCGATAAATATGGGCATCTTATATTCAACGTCAACATTGTACACATCAAGTTAGCAACAAAAAAATAATGCAGGGATAAATATTTGCATTTTATTTCCAGTGTCCAACATGACAAATTAGCAAATTGTCATTTGATAGTTTTGAGCTAATTTGCCTGACATGCTCGGCAAATATGGCGATGTTAGGATCTCAGATATAGTGAAAGCTATATTAAACATACGGATAAGGGCAAACTGGCCTTTATACACAAGTGAATGAATTGAGGTTCACCTTTCAAACTTGCTCTTGATCAAATTCTGGGCACCACATGCCATTATTGCCATATAATACTTGCTTATTAGTCTAAGTCCATCAAATTGCCATAGCATAATGTACCTGCAGATAAGGGCCTGTGTTGTTTGTGCTTCTGATTTCACATTTGTTCAAAGATAAGGATGCCTTTTAAGTTGCATCACTGTTGTAGATGTCAAAATTTTAGAAAAAATCAACTGGGGTACCCGAAGAACCTTATGATCGGTAACATAGGTGCCTGATCAAAGGGAAAGTATATTAAATGTGAACCTGAACTGCTTTGTTGTAGGTTCATACATGCCCCCCCCCCCAAGATATAAGCATAATTATTACTAATACAAGTGGCAAACAAAGCACAATCTGAACATAAAAATAGTGATCTATATATTACATGCTATAAGTACAAAAAAACCATGAAAAACGTACATTTATTTCTACTTCTTCCAGCATCTGCATTGACTTAAAATTCTTGTCACAAATGGGTTAAATCCATGTGGATTAGTACAAGAATACAGACACAAAACAAAATGATAAATTATTCATACACAACATTAACTTTAATTAGTCTACATCACATGTTTAACTTTTGCTCAAAGGTAATTAAGTCAAATCCACAAATTCTGAACAATGTATTATATTACTGTAGAATTCGTCTTGCAAAATTTGTAAAGCACTATTGATTTGTCCTTTTTCTGATGTGACACGTTCTTCAGTTTCTCCTCTAACATTTTTTCAGTCATAAACATCCACGATATTTGTTGCCATGTTTTTTCAATATAGACTGATTCACTATATAAGTGCGTATCACACTGTAATTAATCTGTGCCAGAAGGTTTCATATTCAAGAAACCTGGCTGTTTTCTTCGAAACATGTCATGTATAGTTAATATAAATAGAAAATAAGGAAACTGTTAGAGTACATTGTCAAATGGTCTCACACATTGACAGTACGAAGATCGGTAGACAGAGGCCTACGATGGATCAAAGTCACATGACACAAGCCTCAAATTGTACTAGGTTATTTTGTGTCTTGCTTGCTATTGATAGCACCGGATATAATCTTTGATCTGAAGTCGGAAGTTTTGTTTTTAAAGATGAACTGAATTGTACCCTATAGCTTATTTTATTACTAGGGTAACTATGAACGGGCGGGTACCTGAGTACCTGGATACCCATTGACACCCGTAATCGCTGTTACCATAGTATTCACTGTACTATCAAATATACATGAATATTCATCCCCATTTCTGTGTTCTTGTAGAGTTGGATTTGTATTTCTTGAAAACTTTGAACCAACAGAGTATCTTGTAAGAAATAGTGACTCTAGTGTTGGTCCTTTGTCTATTCTTGGATTAAAAAGAGTAAGCTAATGATTAGATGCCTGTTAACATGTTCATCTCAAACATGGTTAGATATTTTATGGTTTGGTTTGTACATTTTGACTATCTGTTTTTTATTTCTTCAGAGCACAGTGCATTTTGCACCTATGGATTTATGCAGACTGCTGTGAAAAAAAAAGCACTTAGCTGTTCTGCAATGAGTTGTTTTTTCACTTGCAATAATTACAACCACTCATTTGACAGAAATGTACAGGGAGAGAGAAATTTGAATTTTCACACTGTAAATAAAGAATACATATGATGAACTTGCCATTATCTTTATAGTCAAAATATTATGCAGTAAACACTGATAGAAAAGTTGAATATGTCAAATTTGCTAAAATAATTCAAATTCAGGCTAGAATTAGTTTTGCTGTTAATCATTAATGATGAATATGGAACATCTCCAACAAATTTCCAAGCAATATTGTGGTTTTAATTTGTACTGGTTTCTGTAGGGAATAAATTTACAGCAACAACAACCAGTGATCTGTTGGTAACAACAGAAAACAACTGTCCTTGCACAAGCAAGAATTGTACATTTCCACCAATAAGTCCACACCTAATTATTATAAAAGATTAAGTTAATTTTTTTTTTCTCAAGCCTTCTAGATAATTGTGTAATTTTGTGACAAGTAAGGTCAGTTTTACTGACAGTGTTATGTACTCATCATCAGGTTTACTGGTCAGACAGTGACAAGCAGATTGTCGCCACTCAGTAGGAGAGTGGGATTAATTTGTCTGGATAATTTATCATTCCATGGGATCAAGAATTGATAATGGATTTTGCCTTGATCATTTTTATCCCAGGATCAAACAGTAGCACAGGGTCAAGAATTTGGATGATTTCTGTCTTGACAATCAACATTTGATTGTTTCGGCAGTACTGCTAAATTCATCTCCCTTTCCAAGTTGGGAGGTTGAAGTTGCATCACACTCAGTTAAAAAATTAAATTGGGATCCCCAGGGTGTACTCTATGGCATGGAATTGTGGGATTTATGCTAATTTTTAAAATAGCATGCTAAACAAATAACTGATTGTGTTCTAAGTGTGCATGATAATGGAAAGCCCTACTTTGATTTTGTAAATAATCAAATGGTCATCAATCTGCCAATTCTGATCTGTTTAGAATCGTGAGATTTTCATATTTCGACTAAATCTTGTTTCTTTATATGAGAAAGCATCATGCTGAGTGTCCAGTAGAGTTAGTGAACCAGGATGAAGCGTTCGGTTATCCTCAGATAAATATGCTCTTTATGACTTCCTGGCACATAAAGCAATTGCTACATTACATTTCCTGCCCAGCAATGTTCCATAATGTAAACCAGTCTCAGTGTAAAGTTGCACACTTGAACATGGCAAATGACAGTTTCAGTTCCCAAAAGGAAAATTACAGATTTTTTCAAGCCTTATCTTCATCTTAGGAGGTATCGAATGATAAACTCAGCACTTTAAATAGGCATGGAAGCACAGTCCGGTAATAAACTCAACACATTAAATAGGCATGGAAGCACAGTCTGGTAATATACTCAGCACATTAAATAGGCATGGAAGCACAGTCTGGTAATAAACTCAACACATTATAAAAGCATGGCAATGCAGTCCAGTGCCAAACTTGACACATTAAATAGGCATGGAGACACAGTCCAGTGATGAACTTGACACATCAGAGAGGTATGGAGGCACGCGAGTATGAGCCTCTTCCAAACTGAGGTAATCAGACTTGAACCCTACTGAAAATGACCATGTAAATTGTCATTGATGATTCTTTTAAATTTTAATGACAGTGAACACAAGAAAAGAAAGAAAACAGCACAACTTTTGAGGAATAGTCCCTCTATTTAGAAAATTGGCCACTATTTTTCAAAATGGAGGCTCTGATTTGCAAGAAAAAAGGACAAATTTTATTGATCATAATTAGTTGAACAAAAATTTATATCAGATCAAAGGGGGAAAAAACAAAACATCCTGATTGGAAAGAGAATTTCAGCCCCCCCCCCCCTTTAAATTGATAGGTCCACCAGAATGTAGCACATAATTCTTATAGGTTTTAGAAGACAAACAGTATATTATTGACACGCACTAGAAGACTTGTGTTTTGATTAGAGGCCGACCGAAATTCGGTTTCGGTTTTGGCGCCGAAAGTTGGTAAATGATCTCTTTCGGCATAGTTTCTGTTTCAGCCGAAGCCAAAAAGTTAGCTTTTGGTTTCGGCCGAAAGTGATATTGACTTTCGGTCATCAGCCGAAGATCTATTTTAATTTTCAGAATGCAACGCTAGTACTGCGTCTATTACTCTGCTTGTTGGCCAGTCAGTCGGCGCTAGGCAATTCTAGGCACTAAGATACAAATAAACACAAGTGCGCGCCAGCAGCTGCAGCTTGGTAGCAAGGTTACAACTGCAACCATTGTCAGCTAATAACCGGTCAACAGCCAGCAGCTTGTATCTCCGTCCTTGGATGAACTCTTTGGCGGGAAGAAAACAACTTGTGCAATGCCTCTGTTCCCATCCCGCCTGCGAATTAATATGTGCGAAATAGAAAATTGAAGTTAATAGTAAACGGATTAGTTAATCACCGCAAAGAATGTTGAAAAATGCAGTGTGGGATTACTTCACAAAAATTGAATCTGATGCAAGCAAGGCGCAGTGCAAAGAATGCAACAAACTGTTATCACTTGGCAGCGATAAACCAAGACTTCAGACAGTTTCAGGCTTGAAAGATCATCTGGCCAGCTGCCACAAGGAGCTCCATGGTACATATCTCAAGAGGTCCATGAACGATGGAGCAGAGTGTGCCTCGAAAAAGTTGATGATGGAAGAGAAAGCGACTAAACATGCATTACTAAATTTTGTGCAGACAACCTTGACATCAATGGTCGAGAGCAGAATGGTCTGGCCTGATGACCATGTTGCAGTTAAGTGAATTGATAAGTGCATCATGGACTTGATCGTTGTCGACATGTTACCCTACTCAGTTGTTGAAGGTGAGGCATTCAAAAGACTGAACATTGGTGATCTACTCAGTGCTCATCGCTATAAGGTAAAAAGCGAAAAATACTACCGAACAACACTGATGTCTGCCACATATGACAAAGTCGTGAAACACGTGAAAAATCTGTTGCAGGAGGCCCCCTGGATATCGTTTACTACAGATGGATGGAGCAATCCAACAAAATCATGTTCCTTACTAAGCTTCACAGGTCATTTCATTCATGATGCTGTGCATCGTAAAGTTATTTTGAGTGCGATGGTGCTGGAAGATCATGATGGAAATTATCTTGCATCAAAACTTGGTGAAGCCATGATGAAATGGGAGATTGCAGAGAAGATTCACGTTGGAGTGCACGACAATGCCGCCAACATGAAAATGGCAATGAGAGTCGCAGGCGTCACTAATATTGGCTGCATGTCCCACACATTGCAGTTGGTTCTGCATGACGCCTTGTTCACACAGACATCAGTAGAAGCTGTCGTCAAGAAGGCTCGCAAGATTGTTACTCACTTTAAGCATAGTGAACAGGCGTGCCGTCATCTTGTGGAACACCAGCAACAGTTAAATCCCCAGAACATTCCCTACTGTAAGATGTCGAGACTAGATGGAATAGTACATATCTTATGCTGGAGCGGCTGGTCGAACAGCGCAAGGCGATTAATCTGTACAGTGTGCAGCGTGGCGGAATCAACAGTCTTTCAATCGCAGAGTGGGAACTGGCTGGAAGAGTTGTTAAAATTCTTAAACCATTTTACACTGCAACGCAGGAGATTTGTGCTGATGATGCATTCATTTTTGTTGTGATACCGCTTGTCTCAAATTTGAAGAACATGCTCAACACTACAGCAGCAGACCATGGCCTCAATCAAATGAAAGCGGCGCTGCGTGATGCAATGACCTGTTGATTCTCTGATATCAGTTCCTCGGCACCTTTCCTTGCTGCAACGCTGCTTGACCCATGCTTCAAGGATACATAATTCAATGTGCAGGAGGCAGCGGCAGTGAAGAAAATGGTTCTGGACTTTCTACACTCAGTCCAAGAATCCGCTATGAACAATATGACTGCGCCATCCGCAGCTACAATTGGCAACGTAGAGCAAGAACTTGAGAGCAACGAGACTTCCGAATCAGATGCTCAAGAGGAGGCTGATTTGTGGGCTGCGCATGACAGACAACCTGCTTATGTGAACCCACCACAAAATGTCGACAGTCAAACTGACGCTGTACCGCCATACGAACAGCAGTTGATCAGTTATTTAAAGGAACCACGTCTGCCTCGAATGACCATGGACATATACGCGTACTGGCATTGCAGTCAGTACCCACTTCTGGAAGCTGCAGCTCGCAAATACTTGTCTGCGCCGCTGACCAGCGTGGCCAGTGAACAGCTGTTTAGTGCAGCAGGACAGTTGTATGCAGACCGGCGCAGCAACCTGCTTTGCAAGAATGCGGAAAAACTGTTGTTTCTGAACTACAACATTCATTTGTTTGGATATAATTACTGAGTAACACTAAAAGATGACATTTAGCGAAGTCCACTTACTGCAGGCTCTGAATGATTACTTCTAGATTTGTTTTTAATTAGTGTAGCATTGCATCATGACCCAGGCCTGTTTAATAAATCTTGTGTTTGGCAACTTCGGTTTATCTTTCGGTTTCGGTTTCGGCCGAAGGTGTAGTTAAACTTTCGGTTTCGGCCGAAAGTCAATTTATAACTTTTGGTCTGGTTTCGTTTTTGGCCGAAACAAGAAATTTAGTTTCGGTCGGCCTCTACTTTTGATTCCCAAATTTCACCTGACCATGACATGTTGGCAGGAGAAGCTAAGAACATACTCTGCCTGTTATGGTGCTTTTCAGTAATTAGGTCAGATTCATAAGCTACTGGACTGACAGGAAATCAGTAGAAAGCCATAAATGTCCATGCCTTTAACGCCTAAATTTTGAATTTTAACAAGCAATTTCACCAACAGTTTTTAAGTTGTTGATAGACCATGTAATGTAATAAATTAATGATACATGTTGAAGTCCATCTCCCAGTAAAGCAGCAATAACTCTAGTATTCATTCAACTCAGAACAACTGGAGACTAACAACAAATGTGTGCCCACAATGTTTCGAATATGTGCAGTATTACTGCATATATTTTTTAATAATTAAAAATATTTGATTTCTTTTTACCCCAATTAGATTTTTTTAAGGTTTTAAAGGAATATTTCGAGTAAACTGATGTCAAAACAGTTTGGTAGACTTTTTATATTGGTACATTTTAGTGAATCTTTAATTTCAGCATATTTGATTCATAAAACTTAGCAAATTATCAGTGGTTAAAATATATTTTTAGAGGTAATAGTTTTTGCACATTGCAACAAAAGTGTTTGCATGCTATCGTTTGAAAAATAAATGAAGTGAAACTTTAATCCAATGTGAGAGGCTTATCAAAAACAAAATATGTTGTATTGCCGCAAACAGTGAAGGATGTTGAAGTAAAAAAATTTGACAGTATGAAAATTACATTTCTTAAAAACCAACATCCATTGTTTAAGTAACACAACATCAGACTCGTAAAATGGTGGTTACTAGTATTAAACATGGTGTAAAATATTAGTGGAAATAATTTAATTCATGAAATTTACAGAATTGCGTTCGTTAATATTTTTTAATTAACAGTATTCTTATACCAAGATATGGTTAGTAATTGATATGAATTTGTGGATCATTTTCAAATATTCTCACTTTTTGTAGTATGCATGCATGCATCCATCCATTTATCCATACATACACACATACATACACACATACATACATACATACATACATACATACATACATACATACATATTGTAACAGAATTTGACATGAATGGATGCTTAGATTAAATGACAACACAACACAATGTGATGAAAGATGGAAGTTTATGAAATGCATTGTGTGTGTATATATATATATATATATATACAGTAGTCCCCCTCTTGAATGGCCCCCCTGACCAGCGGCCATCCGCTCTTTAGGGCCAGAATCTGACGGCACCGACGAATTTGTGTTCAAAAGTACCCCTCACGAAAAGGCCACCCCGCTAACGCGACCAGCGGCCAGCATATTAGTGCAAAAATATAAAATTTACCCCTCACAAGCGGCCACATTTTATTTTGTAATATGTATCCAGAACCAGTTTTATTCATAACGTGTGTTAAGTAATCCGATTTCTGTTTCCCGATGTCAGGTTTTCATTCCTGAAAGAAGTGTTGACTGAAGTACATGTACCACTAAGGTTAATATTATATCATTTACGCCTCACGAGAAGCCATTTATTCCATAAAGCCGAGAAAGACTCGAATTTTAATCCATACAAAAAGTTAAGTACACGTAATCCGATTAGCCTTACTGCTGTGTTATCATCAAATGTCCGGTTTAGTCACTCTGATAATTGTTAAGATTACAATTATTGAACAGTAGTAACAGCTGAGAAGTGGCGGTATTTATGTACAATACACAAGTCAGCGGGAAAATGGTTTGATAGCCTTTACGGTTTCTCTTAGTAAGATGTTGAGCTTGTTCATTTTCATAATTAGTGGCTATTACTACTGACAATAATTGTCAAGATTACAAATCCTAATGGCCGTGAGGTGCTGTAGTTCAGGTCAAATCTGTGTACATATCGAAGCCATTTTGGCTTCTCTCCCTTAGTGTAAAGAAATTGTAAATGCAAATAGGGTACCAGACTACGACTAATGAATCACGTGACAAGATCGCTGCCTTTAAAAAAACACATGGCATTTTGTTTAAATGCAGAAAAGTTGTTTTATCAGTCTTGTAGTTGGCAACATTGATGATTACAACTGGATGTAATTGTCAAGATCATAACAGGGTCAGCATAGTCTAAAAATAGATTTTTGCAGACAAACGCACAGAGAAATTAGCCTTGAACAAAACAGGGTACCAGACAAAGACCGAAAAATCATGTGACAACACATTCCTTTACGAAGAAGGCATTTTGTCCGCTCTGCAAAAGTTTCATCTGCATAATTAAATCGCATACAGTTAGCAACATCCAAATAAATCACTACAAAACATTAACATGTCATCACGTAAATGGAGATGATTATTTTAGAAAAAAGTTGGTAATTCTACTCGACATCGGGTGAAGTGGGGAGGGGGAACTTGCCGAACAATTTTAGGTAGAAAAGACTCGAATAAACAACATCGTAACCAGTAAGGAGGTTATTCAACAGCAGTGGGAAAAGGGAGCAAATGGAAAGAGAATTATGTATGTACCAAGATTTAAATGACGTTTTTGAATGGTTTTGCAATGTGCATGACAACAACACCCGCTTGCATATCACGCTTACGCAAGAATAAGAACTATTAATGCATATTCAGTTGAAATAAGTCTATTATTATAACAAGAAGAACCATTTAATAATTAATGTTACTTTTAAATGAAGATATTAAATGCTTTGAAGAATGTGGCTTTCTTACTGCATACATTACATATACTTCTCTCAAAAAATTTATTCCCCCTCTGGAAAGGCCACCTGTCTTATAAGGGGGACTACTGTATATATATATATATATATATATATATATATATATATATATATATATATATATATATATATCCTCTATAACATATTCAGTAATTCTTTCATGCTCCAAACACAAGACTCATTCGATTACTCAACACAAACATTCACAAATGGAAAAACAAAAATGTGATTTATATGTTCAGAAATGAAGGTAAGATTCATATAATCTCATGTAATGAAAGTAAGATTCATATAATCTCATGTAATGAAGGTAATGAAAGTTAAGATTCACATAATCTCACATAATGAAAGTAAAATTCAAATAATCTCATGTCATGAAAGTGAGATTCAAATAATCTCATGTAATGAAGGTAACACAACTGTATTCGATTGAAACATCAATTGAAACAAATATGATCAATTGAATCAACATAACAATTGTACCAAACACATGACTCGTGACTCAGTCATTTGTACAGCCCGTACAATTCATAACCACGTATGACTCATAAATATTTGTAAAACTTGCAAACAAAACATTTTGACCTGGTTTATGTGTCCATTGTCAAACCACACAGTTTTCCTGAATTCTTGGGTTGGCCCAAACTTGTATTGGCCATACACACCCTTCATGGATCCACCATGTGCACAAGTTCGCAAATCAGCAGTTCTGTCCTTGTGTGGCCTTGATGGTCACACCTGCTTCCATCCCCATACAGACAGCCAGACCGACAGCCTGATATACCTGCACACATACACGCACAGCTACACAGCCCTATGGCTGTAGAACAAAAATGGAGAATGTACACTCCTTGACAAGATCCAAAAGACCAATGTGTCAATTAGACAAGAACCTTGTCTTAAATCTCCAGGGGAATGAGTCTTAGTAAGGGTAAAATACTTGTGCATACCATGCTTTTAGTGTCTCTTGCTGCAAGCGATCTACGACGAGATACATGTTAGTTCAATTGCTTAACTAAAAAAATAATTATCCCCCCTGGGTAACATTGTATGCATGTACGATGAAAATTATCAAATCGTTCTAAGGCGAAACCAAGTTATTTCTTGCCTTATTCTGTGACACATACATACACGCATGCATGCATGCATACATACATACATACATACACACATACATACATGCATGCATGCATACATACATACAGTCATGCATACATACAGACATACATGCATACATACCTACATACATACAGCCATACATGCATACATACCTACATACATACAGCCATACATGCATACATACCTATGGACAGACATACATATATACATACATTCGTCCATACAGACAGACAGACATACTGTACATTCATACTGTATGGAAACATCATTCCATTAAAACTTCAATAACTTTAGTTTTCTAAATACTCATGAGCAAACTGACATCTCTAAGTATAGACCCATTCTTGACATAAGCTTCTGTGCAGAGAAATCCACATAAACCACAGCTTGTTTTTTTTCTTCTCATGTGTTTGAAATGTGTATTTGCATTTCCATACCCAATAAATCAGTGTTACTTGATTGAGTGGTCCTAAGTAAAGTCTGTAAAATGATTGAATTGTCTCCTTTTTTTGTTTTATTCAGTTACAGATAGGATTAGCCAGGCATGTACAGACTATGGTGTGCAACCTGACTTTTTCCAGTTATATTTGCATCTTATAGTGTGGCTTTAAAAATCATTATCCGTGCTGTGCCCTGGAGCAGCATGGGGAGATAAGTTCTCACAAATTCTTTTTACTAAAGTTTACTTTTTATTATCAATTAATCATGCCCCTTCAGACTTGTATATATTTTATATTCATCGATTTCTAGACTGGTTCACATTTTTCCATATAATTGGTACCACAAGTTCATCAGTGGCTGGAATAAAAATCCTTTGACTGTTTTACACTTCTACAAAACACATTCTCTAAATTTGAAGGTTCAAGTCCAACACAGTTATAACAAAAGCCTCACATACACATAAAGATAGTCAGGCAGGATATTAATTACATATTTGAAAAAGAAATTGGGAACAATTAAATTTTAAATCCATGTAATTTAAAACATTTGATGATTAAACTGATTAATGTATTGACTGTATCAATTTGGAGAGTGTTTCTCATTGTTTTGGGGAGATGTATCATTTTATTTGCACTAGAGTTTTCATATCATAGATTGAAAATGCTTACTGTTAAGATTTTTTAATAAAAATTAAGCATTAGAATAATTTCAATCCTGGAATTGAAATGGCTCTAATAAAAGCAAATTTCCAAGTAAATGCAATCTCAAATTTGAATGCAACTTGGGTAAACCTATTAATTCTTCTTGATCAGAACATGCTGGTTTAATGAATTCCTGTCATATTGTTGGCCATGATCATAATAACCATTTATCATCACAAGTTAAAACTACTGTATGTATTGCCTATATAAATGGTTGCACCAAGTTTCAAATGACATACACCTTGATCTCTATGGGCATTACATACTTGCAGGTCTAGGTCTTAACATTTTGGGGTTAGGCCTGGATTTAATACAGGTAAATATGGTATTGTGTAGTTGTCTGAGTATGTGTACTTGCAGTGTAAGATGCATTCAGTATTACCACTTGCTCCATATTAATGGGTGCAGAACTGGTATGGAAAACTGTTGTGCCCAATAGGAACTATTTAACTTGACAAACTTGGTTGTATGGAATGTACAGCTTACTGAATAATCACCCAGCAGGTCCAGACTGTGGGTAAACAAATGTTGCAGAGTTTTGTTGACTTTGTGCAATGAAAGAATATGGGTATGTGTTTTTGTGGCTTCCTGTGGTCCAGATGTCTGCTTGAAGTCTGCCAGGTGCAGTTGATTCTTATGCAGTCTAAAAGAGGGATAAATTTGTATTTTTCAATGGAGCTATTACTCAAGCAGTGTTGTAACTTTTCTGTTTGGGTTTCCTGTTTACCAGACACTATTAACATATGCATCTGTGTTCATCACTCACTTCTGAAATTAATAAAAGCAGGCATGGTATAAAAATTTATATCACCAACAAGACAGGAAAAAAAACCGACATTAAGTAAATAATAATGTGCTGGCAGAAAGCCAGGGCAGACATGGCAAAGTAACGTTATTACTGTCTATTTAGGGAGGGGGAAAAAAGTTGCTCTGGTAACTGGACCTACCTTGGTTAAAAGCCTGACCCAGTACAATTTTATCATGTACACAAAAAAATAATCAATACCACCCATGCTTAGTTTTTCACCTCAGAACCATTAGCATTAATTTAGAAATTGTGACTATTTAGTTCCCAGAGTGCATTTGTAGTTACTTTCCTACTCCTTTATGGTTCACACAATTAACAGAACAACACAATTTTAGCTCTACTCTAATAAAGTCATGTAGGCATCAAACACTTTTTCAGTAAAGTCATATTTAGGATTTAATTCTTCATGCCTTTAAATATGAATTGCTCACTTTATTTGGATCCTTGTACATCCATATTCCATTGCAGGTCATTATTTACATGTCCTGATAAGTATTTGAGGCAAAATCAATGTTAAAGTAGGTGGATATTTTTGGAGGAGATCAACCTAAAGGTGTGATCTAGTACAATACGGATTGAATGCCATGTGCCCTGATGTCACAATGAAAGCTACACATGTTAATAAACATATTAGTACAATACGGATTGAATGCCATGTGCCCTGATGTCACAATGAAAGCTACACATGTTAATAAACATATTAGTACTACCCTATATTGTGATGATTAGACTCGATGTGCTCTTTTCTTGACCCACTTTAATACCTGGCTACCATTGTAAAAGTCCATAGCAATTGATAATTTTTGTCTGCAAGTTTCTTGATGACAGTTAAGGTACAGAGCATTGAATAGGTTTTGGTTGAACAAAATTAGTCTTAAACTTTAAAACAATTTATATTTAATTTAAGATGAGAACATGCGCATACATGACCTGCATGACTTTTACTGTAGTCATAGATGAGAAGAACTTATGGGATGGTCTGTTCTCCATCGTCCATCTATTAGCACAACTTTGTTATCACTACTCCTTGTGAATGGATGCTAATATCAAATAGGGTTTTCACCAGATGACTTCTTGCAGTGTCTAGTTAGTTCTAAATGAAAATGGTGCTGACCTGAAATGCATTATGCCTGCCATGGCAGATATTTTGAAAATATTATCACTGCTCCGCCTTAAGGGAAAGTTGTATTAACATGGGGTTTTCACCAGAAGACTTATGATGACTAGTTGCTTCTAAATGAAAATGGTAACAACTGGACAACCAGTATGTCCACCTGAACGGATGGTCATATTGACTTGGAGTTTTTATTAAAAGACTTAATATGATGTCTAGTTGGTCCAAATTGAAAATGGTGCCAATCTGATGTCCAGTATGGCCACCATAGCAGCCTTCTTGAAATCTTGTCGCTGCTTCTCAACAAATGGTAATACTGTTATGGGTGTAATCTCCAGAAGACTTCATATGATGTCTAGTTTGTCCTAAATGAAAAGGGTGTTGCTTGCATATCGAGTATGGCTGTCATAGTGGTCATCTTTAACATTTGTAATTGCTTTGTTCTCCTGAGGAGAAAGTTCAGAAAGGGAAATAGAAAATTGTTGCCAATCTGACATCCACTGTGGCCAAAACAGCAGCCATCTTCCAGATCTTGTTATTGCTAATCCTAAATTAAAAATAATAATTCTATGTGGTTACTTATGATGTCTATAGTATTCGCACACCCTCCTTTTTGTTTATACCTTCATAAAGATTTTAAAAATGAAAATTGTCAAGGAGATTTAAAAAAATGCACTAAACTTAGTCATTTCATCAATTTATAATGTCTAACCTGTTTGTCACCAACTTATAGGCTTCTCAAACGAAGAGGAAGCTCTCAATGTAAACAAGCAGACAGACTGCTTACTGTCTTATTCCAGTTTCTAGAACAGTCCAATTTAGTAAAACTGTGTTATCTGCATCCAGTATTTGCAAGGTCTATTTTTAATATTTTTGAAACAATATATGAAAGGGAGTTACTGCTACTGTACTATTGTAAACATGTGTTGAAAGAGATTTAACTCCAAAATTTGTGGAATTACTGAGGCATCAATGAAGGTGAACTGTATCACATCTGTTGCTTGAAAACATAGGTTTTACCATGCAAATGTGGCAACCATGTTACTAAAGAAACTCCTTTTCGATTTGAAATGCCAATAAGTGGACAGTGTTTCAGACCCCTAGGTGACAGGTTAGAAATTATAAATTGATGACTGAAATGACTAAGTTATTTTGTATTTTTTATGTACTTGATATTTTTTGTTTTTAAAATATCTGGGGGGGTGTGTGTGCAAGCAGAAGGCAGAGTGTACAAATACTATAGTTGGTTCTGTAGTTGGTTCAAAATTAAATGGGTGCAAGTTGCACATCCAACAGTGAGAAACCTGGACCAGTTACTTACTCCTCGTTCAGGACTTTTTTTCCTATCCCCACTTTTTAACCATTACTTTTCCCCTTTTCATCAGTCCAGTGGGTTGCTTAAATGGAGTGTATTTATAGCACTTGTTACATACAAACAGGTGAGTTTCATGTGTGAAATAATATGCATTGTCATTATTATTGTTCTCATTCAGATAACCTTTATTTCAGAGAACAATGTCAGGAGAGTCTGTGGGGAAAGTGTGACCACAAGAAGATCATTTGGAACATTCTCTGATATTGCCTCTTATGTTTAAAGTACACATGTAAGAATCATTATACTTTATGTACAGTATGAAAATCTGGAACTAGCCAGTTCTAGATGTACTTATAGAGTTTGGAAGAAACATCAATCCCCATCATCATGTGAATTTTTCAGGTTTTTCTCCTGCAGAGTCCCAATATGCTTACTGCAAGGGGACTGCTTCAGCTTGGAAGAACATTTCTGTGTCCCAGTAGGATTATGGGACCAGTCTCTTCAAAGACCGGCAAAGCACCTTCCATAGGAGGTAATGAACTTTTTTGGAGTAGTTCATCTCAGAAGAACCTTCACAGTAATGTGCTGCTGCTTTCCACGAGGAAGGAAGTGCACTGCTTGTCTTAAGGTAACATGCTGCTGCCTTCCTCGAGGAAGGAAGTGCACTGCTTGTCTTAAGGTAACATGCTGCTCAGTGAGGAATGAAGTGCACCACTCAACTCAGGGTAGCATGCCACACCTTTCTGAATAGGAGGAGCAGCACTGCACTTTGTTGAGCGATGAAGATTAACTAGACTATAACACTCAGTCAGTGTCTGGCTACCAGTCAGTTCTTTATGGTGACTTGTAAGATTGTACTGGTCTCTGGCCTCTGGCCATCTTGTACCTGTGGCTGACTTTACATTGGTCATTACTCAGAGACCTCATGGTACAAGGATAGGGATCAGACCAAGTTCACCCCTATCCCCTCTCTACCTTCACACCCTATACAGGATTGGGAGTTTGCCCATTGGGTCCAGACTAGGGAAGGAGATGGATTGGTATGCCCCTCTTCCCTATTATCCCATTAAGTCTGTAATATGGTGCCCTCCACCTCAGAGTAGTTGGTCTCTTATGTCCCTCTTGGGCTACTGGACCATACATCATGAGTAGAGGTGATGCAGAGCCTCATTTTCTCCAATCACCTTCTCATCAGGTGGCATCCCCCAGGAAGGCTGAAGACATAGCATCATCCAGGAAAGATGAGCGATTTTGTCTTTCTCCTGGAACTAATATCACATAAAGCTCTTACTCACCATGATGAGATGTAGGAAATGAACATTTTGATGCCCAAACATTCGCCTGCTCAGAATGTATTAGTTGATGATGCCCTATCAATCCTCATTGACTCCAATGAGTTCAAAATAAAAACAGCTCATTTGATGCCTTACATCAGGCCCACCAGCTCTTTACAGTTGCAAGAGGAGGAGGACATCTGGTCCTTAGATAAGGCAGTTAATAAAGTTTACTGCTTTTATCTGATGACATTTGGAATCACATCAGCACCCAGTCTTCACCCAAATTATGGGGGTAGTGCATGTCTTACTTTTGCATTACTGGGAATTGTGATTCTCCAATGCTTTGATATCTGGCTGATCCACAATGTTTAGGTATAGTCCATCCATCAGGATATACTCCATTGTTGGGCCTCTTACTCACCTTCAAGAATTCAGAGCTCATTTCATGTCAGGACTTTGTTTTTGTAGGAATGAATTTCCTCAGTAACCAGAACTTAGTCCAGGTCCAAGGGATCACATAGACTGAATCCTGGCATTTCAAGAAATGCTATGAGCAAAAACATCATTGTCTGTTCATCTTTACCTATCCCTATTGAGAACCTTGAATACTGCTGCTGACATGGTTCCCATAGGATGTCACCATATGCACCCTCTGCAGTTTCTCCTTCTCATAACGTGGAAACCAAACAGAAATTTTTTATCAGCTCTGATTCTTCCAGGGCTACAATTTAATCACCATTTGTACTGGTGGATGAATTGGGACAGATTCTGGTCTGTGATTCCTGTACATGCACCTGAACCCTATCTGTTTGCAAACATGTCAGCTTATTGTTGGGGCACCCATTTATGGCCAAAGAGCATAATTCTCCAGGGTCACAGGACTCTGGACGAATTATCCCTTCACATCAGTAATCTCCTCCCGCCTCTTTTTGATGTTCTGGCATTATTGTCATCTTTAAAAAAAGATGACTGTTCTTCACATAGACATGCAAGGTGCATGAGTGGACTGTGTCCCAGTGACATTTTTCCACCCTATTGGAGAAAGTATTTACATCAGTAGAATGAGATTTTCAGCAAGAAAAGAGTAAGCTATGCAGTAGTGTTGGTTAAGTATTATATAATTAAAATTTGTTTTCCATGATCACCCCAAAAACTACACTTTGGTGATGCTCAGTGTCATTGTTCAATGTAATATGGATAGCAATTTGACATATAAAAGTCTGAGTACAGTATGATGAGGCTTACATTCAATATGGGAAGAGACATTACTGAATAGTTTCAATAATGCAAAATGAATGAGGTTTGGTTTAAAGTATGTAAACATTTTTTGAGCACATGTACTGGCAAGTTCTAAGATGCCAGTTTCGTTGAAGATCTGTTGAATTAGACATTCTCTTGATGGCAGCTGGAGCTCTTGAAGCTTATTTTAATTGCAACAGCTGTGATTGATAGTTCCCCAAAATTGTAATCTTGCAAAAGATTTGGCATAATTGACAGGTTTGAATCCAGATCATGTTACCTGCATAAAAAACAGTATTTTATGATAATTTTTAAAATTATTATGTCACTGATGCAAAACACATATGCAGATGTTTCAAGTTCTCCATGGGGAATAATGTACTTAATGTGAGGAAAAAGAAGTCTCTAAACTAGAGTGGTGCTTTAAACTTCCTAAGTAGTCCCCAGAAAAAAGACATAGTTATCTAGAGTATTAGAAACAGATACACTATTCTGGAGCAGGTTGAACTTTAGGCATAGTACCCATTATTATCTATTAATTTGTTTCAAAAATCCTCTCTTTGTCAGAAATCTTTCTTTTTAAACTAATATACATGTATTTAGTTGTGCATGTTTCTTTTTTTTAGTCCCATGTATTCTTGTTTTCAGCCTTAAAATTATGTTTCACTAGTGGACATAAGCATTTTGAATGGCAAAGCTGCAGAAAAATGGGCAAGCCCCAAAGTCTTCAATCATCCATTAAGTTGTTATTGACATAATTCAGTCATTTTTGGTTGCTTTTGGAAATTTTGGGTGATCCCCTGTGCCAGCATAGCTTAAGAATTTACTCCAGTTGAGAAACAATTTTAATATTTAGAACCAAACTTTGTGAGTTTAGGACTTTATTACATTTTTGATTGGAAAATGCATCTTCAAAAATGAAAAAGTTATGGTCATTTAGCTCATCAAAAAGAAGGCACTACATTGTTTTGGATTTTAAAAAAAAATGAACCTACTATATATACTCGCTTATAAGAGAAGTCAAACTGCAAACAACAAAGATCCTGATCTGCCATAACATCTGCCTATCAGGGTCTATGCTGTTTATTCTACTGATTACTCCCAACAAATTGCACAACCCAGACCTGCCAGCATGTTGTGCAATGGCAAATCTGGGTATGTGGAATTGGCAGTTGGACTGATTGTTTACCATCTTTATTTTGAATGGAGGAATTCTGTTGAGTATAGAATGCTATTTCTAGGCCACCAGTATGCTTTCTTGGGCATAGCTTCTTCAGTACACCAAAAAAGAGTTTCAGTTGGGAAGACAGGCCACAGTCATTTTCAAATGTCATGAGAATTTTTTTAATTTCTTTGCATTCGATGATATTTATTTTCTAATATTTATATTCTAATCCTTCTGCATAGTGTCATTTCATTTAGCTTTTACAATTTTGTCGGGGTTTCGTCTAGCTATTGTTTGAGACAAGACTGAAACCCTTTCTTTCATATGTCATGAACAGTGCCTATTCCAATGCCTATTTTGGTCTCAGTTGCTGTTTCCTTGGATTATAAATTGTGGTACCAGTCTTGCTGATAACTTTCCCTCATATTCAAATTCTCCTACAGGATGGTTTCTAAGTGGAAATGAATGGATCCAACATATATCTTTCATCATTAGACATTTCTTGACAAGTTTACCATCCAATCAGAATCTATCAGTTCACTGACTGTTGTTTCACATAATAATCATTAATCTGAAGAGCAACATATGAACAAAAGTAGGCAAATTTCCACCCAGCAGTATAGGGGGAGATAGATTCATAGACTTTTAAGATGAGGGATGGATGCAGGGTATAGAATTGAGCTTTGGGGGTGGGGTGGGATAGGGGGATAAACCCCTCATTTTTAGAAAGGGATGAATCTTCTGAATAATGGAGTGATTTATTTAAGAAATTAAAGTTGGGCTTGAAAATATAATGTGTGATTTTTATGCATTTGGTTGAATTTTTGGTGTGATATTCAGTGTTATTGGTCATAGACCAGAGGAGATTATGGGATAGCCTGTAGTCTGTCATCTGACATCCATCTGTTAACACAAACTTGTTAACATTACTTCACTTGGACTACTGGCAAGATTGCCATGAAAGTTTTGGCTGTCACTCATCCCAAGGTCTAGTTAGTTCTAATGAAAATTTTGCTGTCACTCCTCAATGACACTCCTAGGATTTTCACTTGAAGTCTTCTTAAAATGTCTAGCTGGTCCTTAATGAAAATAATGCTAATCTGACATCTTATGTGGTCACTACGGCAGCTGTTTTGACAGTTTTGTTATCACTACTCCTTCTGAATGAATGGTCATATTAGCATGGCGTTTTAGCTGAAAGTTTTCTTCTGATGTCCAGTTGGTCCTAAATGAAAATGATGCTGATCTGGGGTCTAATATGGCCACCAGTGGCCAGGTTTAAAATCCTGTTATCACTACTTTTGCAGAACGAATGATCATAATTGGGTTTTCACTAAAATGCTTCTTATAATGTTTTGTTAATCTTTAATTCAAATGGTATAGATGCGATGTCCAATATGTGACCATCTTGAAAATCTTGTTTTATCTACTCCTTAAAGGGATGGTTATTTTGCTGTGGGGTTTTCATCAGAAGAGTTCTCATAGTGTCTGCTTGGACTTGAATGAAAATGACTAACCCTCAATATCACCACCATGGTGGTTGTCTTGAAAATAGTTATCTCTTCTCCCAAATGGATGGCTGTATCAGAATGGAGTTTTCACCAATAGACTTTTTATTATGCCTATTTAGTCCTAAATAAAAACTGCGCCAGTCATACTTCCCATATGGTTGCAATGACGGCCGTCATGAAAATCTTCTTCTGACTACTTTCCCTGCATGATTATTGTAATGTAGGTTTTGGCCAAAAGACTTCTAATGATGTCTGCTTTGTCCTAGATGACAGTGGTGGCAATCTGGCATTCAGTAAGTGCACCACAGCAACTAATTTGAAAATCTTGTTATTGCTAAAGAATATCAGAGATGGTTTCAGTCTTCAGCAGTTAAAAAAGGAAGAAATTGCAAATTGATTTCACCAGTATTGCATCAGTCCCAAAACAAAAATGTGTGGTTCCAGTAACCCAACCTAGCCTATTTTAATGGCTTCAACCCTACAATTTTTTATCAAATAAAAAAAATTGGTAAACACTATGCCCCATTTTTTGCCCCAGAACCATTAACATTTTTGCAGAGAAGAAGACTGTGATACTGGATTTCATTTTTTGGTCTCTGAAAATGTTTGGGGAACAATAATAAATTACTTAAGTAGTCATTCAATCGCATTTCTGGGCGAGAATTAATAGTATTAGAGACCAACCATTTACCTTTTGAGGGGTGAGGGTATGTTTATCTATCAAATAGGTTGAAAAAAATATATTTGCACAGATTTGTTGGAAAAAGAACTAAGTTTGATGCATTATATTTGTTAAAAAAATAATTATCCCGAGCTAAAGGAAAAAAATCTCTAACATTAAATGATCAGTTCCTAACCAATATGTATGCATTCTTAGTTTCATGGACAGCATGTATATTATATAAATAATAAATAATTCATTTTTAATACAGCTTTTATTTCATTTGTAAGCAATACATACTAAAACAGACTAATTTTTATTGTCCTGTATGTGTAAATAGACAAGTTTTTCACACCCAGACAAGTGTGTCACAGGCGTTGGCCTAAATGAAATCTAGCATATTTTCAGCAAGATCCAGGATCAAGATGGTCATTCCAGCAAGGGTAATGCAAATTGCTTTGGAAAAATGCTGTCATGTGGCAAAAGTATGAGTGTGATTTGGATTTCTAATGTACCGGTAGCTTTAACAATTTTTCAGTCATATCGCTGTGATGTGTGCAGTGGGGCAGTTTATAGTGATGTCTAGCACTGGGGTATCATGCTGCAGACATGTAGCATGATGTCCCACACAGTCACATTATCCTGACACCAGGCCAACCAGTCCTAACACTAACCTCTTAATGCCGAGCACAAAGTGAGGCAGCTGTTAGTACCATTTTTATAAGTCTTTGGTATGACTCAGCCTGGGATTGAACCCACGACCTCCCACAACTGAGACGGATGTTTTAACCACTAGGCCACCAGAGCGGTCGCAAAAAGCATGAGAAAATATGCATCGTTTCCTACAAAAACTGTTATTGTTGGAAGTGTTTCAGTACAAACATGGTTCAAAATAAAGGTGTGGACATGTGTAGGAGAGGAAAATGTTGATGTGCAAATCAGTCTCAGTACAGCAGACACTACTTACAGCTTTCCAGAGTTTACAAACAAAATATTAAATTTTGAAACTATCTGCATACCATTATGTCAGGCACAAATGTTATTAAACATTTAATTCAGATTTAATAGTATTTCTGACATAAAAGTTTGATCTTTTCTTTGTAGTCCATATCAAGTTTAGATTGGAAAATAGGACTTTAACACGCAAGCTAGATTTTAAAAAATTAAAAGAAAGAATCAGTACCTACCTTTGTACCCTGTGTCACCCCCACCCCTGCCCATTAAGGGATCCACAGATATTTTTGGGGGAATGAGGCCTACCAAAGACTTCTAAAGATGTCTTGATGGTCCTTGATAAAAATGGTGCTAATCTGACATCCAGTATGACCACCACAGGAGCCAGTTTAAACTTGTTTTCACTGAAGAAGAATGCTTTACAGTTAAACTGAAGAAACAGTCTCATCTTTGGTTCATGGAAATTCTTCTTGGATGGGAGAACATCAGTCCCTTTCAAGGACTCTTGCTTAGAAATTAGCATTTATCTTGCAATTGCAAATCCTAGAATAGACACTGGATGTACAGGCAAAGAGTTGGGTATAATTCCCCACTAAAGTATGGGGATAAAAATCAGTTGTAATACAATTGTTATGTCCTAGGGGCTTAAACTATGTAACAAGACAAGGTAAAACCCAACAAGCATTCAATTTTCCAAAACATAAATGTATTTCTTTAAAATATAAAATCGAACAAAGTGAAAGAACTAAAAATAACTTATTATATGGATTCCAGTATTTCCTAAATGTGTTATCAATTTCACAGTTCTCCCAAAATGATCCAATGAAGGTTCTAATGTGCTTATGTGCTGTGCTAGCACCACTGAAGAATCACTGTCTTAATATCCAAAAGTATTGAACAAATCGAAATCATTAGAAAATATTCCCCAACATTTAAATTATTTTTATTGTGAAATATCTTAACCATCATGGTGTGACTTTTTATAATAATTGAGACAATCAAAAACTAGGGTGGGCATGGTATCTCTAGAGGACAAATGTACTCCTAGGATCATGTAATGTTAATGTGACCTCCAGTCACTATTTCATTGGCCTACTTTGATAAAAAAAAAATTACTTGTTGACATGAAATTGGCAGTCATCTTTGATTTATGAATGGAAATTTCACAACATATTTTACACATACTCTTCTTATAGTAGAGGCAAGCCATAGGATTAAAGAATTAAAAATAAATGTCTTTAACCCAACTGACTTAAATAAACACTATATTATAAATTAATATATGATATAGATATCCATAACACATTGTACTTGTAAATTCACTTCTATTCATAGGCTATCCATTCTAATTGATCATGTGATCATGTGATTGACAATGACCATGAATTTTGATACCAAACCTAAAATCTCTGTCCATCATAAGATTTTAATTACAGATTTAAGTACTGATGTTTTTGTTAAACAATAAACAGTGATGCCAATAAAAATAAAGGCATTTTTGGTACTGTAATGTCTATACGTCTTTGGATACTGTTTCGTGTTTATTTGGTATTTAGCCAAAATTATATTGTTTTGCCTTGTAATTTTATTTATGTACACATGTTTTTGGACACAAATTAAACTCTTGAGTAATAAGACAAAATAGACAAATACTTTTAAAAAATTGGGGAATAGCTTGCTTGTAATCTGAAATATCCTTGATAAGATTTTTTTTTTACAGGTGTATAACTTTTCGTTCACATATTTTTGGACACAATATTTTTAGATGTTTTTGGAGAGAGAAAAATTTAATTCTTTTTTGCCCTCTGAAGACATGTAGAAAATATGGTTTATATGTCTTCATTTGCTTTCATGTGCCATGAATTTTTGAAAGATACTGTCGATTTTTCGCAGATGATTTTCAGAATAAATACATTAAACCTATACCAGGGCACTGGCTTCAAGTATATCATCAGTATCATTTTGTTGTGTAAATTTAGCCTGCTTTTAATCCCTGCTGTGCATTTGCATCAGATATCCTTGAGCAGAACAGGGTTGTATACAGCTTAAAATGAAGACTGTGCCAAAATTATCAGAAAATGTTGGAAGATTTAATTGCCCCAAAAACTAGAAGATATTTAACATGTACTACACTGGTAGGTAATCAGTCAGCAGTACCAGACCAGAAAAATAGTGGAGGGGATAGATTTGTAGATCGTTAAATGCATAATTAAGGCCAGCTTCCCAAACTTTTGACAGTCTTTAACTTGAATCAAATAAAGCTGGAAACTCAGAAATATCCACTTGGTCTTCACTTAGTCATCCCCCTCCCACATGCTTGACTGCTAAGGTTTGATGATGTAGGTACACCTTAAATGGGGTCCCAGGTAGCAGAATGGTATAAGGCGCTTGCTTTTACAGATCATTGACGTCTCAGCTGTCCTCGTGGGTTTGAGTCTTGGAACTGGCTAATGATTGTATGTGAAAAAGCTTGCCAGTAGCTTCCTGTGGGTTGGTGGTTCTTCATGGGTTCTTCCTCAGCTAAGTATACTGTCTGCCATGTATAACCTATCAATGTGCTGAAAAATGACATTAAACTGATAAAATCAAATGTACTTTAAGTGTTAACTGATCTGGGATTTCAAGCTGGAACTTGATTATCTTGCAGAACTATTTCTGAATACAGGACCAAGATTTTCACTTGAAATCACAACTGTACTGCATGGTTTGTGGTTTTGCGGGTTTAATGTCATTTTTCAGCAATATTCATGGTGGCCATTTGCTAGAGGAAGAACAAACCCTAGAAGAACCACCAACTCGCAGGAAGCTACTGGCAAAATTTCTCACGTACCCACATTGGCTGAGGTGAGACTTTAACTCTTATAGAAGGAGGTGAGATGTGATCAGTCTGTAAAGGCGATTGCTTTAGACCACTTGGCCACCTGGAGCCACTGTACAGCATGGACCAAGATGTGTTAGTGCTTTATATAAATATGCAACAATTAATCATGATCTGTGCTGGTTGAGTATGTGTTGTACACTGGCAGATCATAATGGTTCTTGATGGTAAGGGAGATTAAGTTGTGCAGAAAAGCATGGACTTGTAGCAAATGTACATCACTGATGTGCTGCTGTTTAATCAGGCCAAAGCTGTTTATGTAGGATTTCAAAATGGAAATCAAGAGCTACATTTTGAAGAAAAGAAAACCTTTGCATTCCAATACATTAAAAGATCATTTCTCTAAACTGTAGCTGACTAGTAAAGATGTCATCAAGACTCTTGTTGTTTAAGTTGTTTCTGTTTATCCAGTCATTTATTGGACAAAATTATTGTAGCTAAGGATCCCAGGTAATCGACAAATAACAAATTTTTAAAAAAAATTTATTTCATGAGGAGTATCATTTTGAACAGCATGTTTTTCTTTGAAGACAATTGTTGACATAAGGATCTTAATTTACATTTTTTGTGTATAACGTTGTATTTCTCCAGTGATAAGCCCATGTTTGATGATACGACCGACCCAGAATTTTACTAATTCTAGCAAATGTTTGTGGAAAAATCATGTCTGATGGTAATCCCCCTCCCCCAAATTGCCACCTATTTTACCAGGCTTACCCCCTGGGCATGTTGTGGGAAAATACTTGTAATTGATTCTATGTTGCTTAGACCTGTTATTATGCTGGTGTAACATGAGACAAATTAACTAGGCATTTGATTGAGAGGTGTGTGCATGTGTGTGTGTGTGTGTGTGTGACAACTTTATCAAATATAGCTACAGCTGATAAAGAGACTTTCTTTTATCATGGTTTGGTAATATAGTTTAATCATTTCCTGTAATTACCTACATGGCTGCCACAATGAACATATTGAAAATCTTGTCACAGATTCTCCCAAATGGATAGTAATGGCATGGAGGTTTCACCAAAAGTATTCTAATGATGTCCTGCTTGTCATTACATGAAAATGGTGCAGATCTTGCATTCAGTATGGCTGTGTCATCAGCTAAATTGAAAATCTTCTAAGTCAGGAATATCAGAGATGGTTTCAACCCTCAGCAGTTAAAAAGAAGAAATGGCATTGTCTTTAATTCCTGGAAATTCTTTCCACCACAGTAGTGTGTATATCCCTTTCAGGGAATTATTGTTTAAAATGATGGGGGGAATTCCCCCCCCCCCATAAATTTGAAGTTTCAGGATAGACTCTGCTAGGCGCTTGTTATGTATCAGCTGTGATTGACCATGCCTTGCTGTCCATGTATCCATCTGTCTGTACCTTTCCATGCTTTGACCAGTGATTTGGTCTCCCAGGTAATCTGATTTACCTGTACAGAGAAGGTGATCATATGTTCCATGATGTCGGATGCAGATGAAAAGATAATGGTGAAGGTTTCACATCCTCGATGTAACCCTAATGGGTTAAGTAGACTTGGGGAACAAAAGAAGAAAGTACAGATACAGTGTGACCCCGCTATAACATGGTAGTTGGGAGCCATAGAACCCGACCGTGTTATGAACCGAACCGTGTTATAAGCAACCATGTACAGTACCAACAAATTTGCAGGGTTATCGGGGTGGTGGTGGTGGGTGGGTGGGTAATAAAAGCGGGTGCAAAAACATGTGCTTCATTGGCACAGTTACCATTTTAAATCAGTGTATATTAAATGAGAAAAACACCTGTAGTGATAACAGATTGCATATATAATATATTACTTTATTCAGAGAACCACGCATTGGTGCATACACGTGTATAGTTTATATATACATATCTAATCTATAGCATGAATAGAGTATCAACACCGTGTACTCACCCGTGAATCTCATCATATACATTGAATCCACAGTACAAATATTTCCATCGAAAATATCTGCACACATATTTAAAATATTCAGTAATTTTGTCACAGATCGGTATGCGACTGAATTCAATGGGAAAAAAATAAATAGCAAATAGTATGTAGCGAATGATGAAACGGTACGTCCGAAGGTTAAATAACGGTGTCTGTATAAATTTCATACTGCTAAATTTTCTCATCCTTGATTTGAAATACTTTGTTATTGTTTGAAAAACTCTGTAATTTTCAGCTGCTTTCTGACTACAGCAATAAACAAGGGGGTTATATTTGTAGGGAATGGTTGACATTGTTCACTGGTCAACTGATTGCATATAACAACACCGCCAAGCCATGTGCACATGTTGGCGGCTTGCATTTGTTTGATGTTTTATAAATCATTGACCCATAATTTGAGTAAGTTTAGCCCGGCAATTGACTTTGATGATGAGCAGTGTACTTAAATAATTGATTTATAAATTCAGGTGAGAATCTTTTATCAACTGCCGCATTGTTTGTTGCTTAGTTGTGAATGCAGTTTATAGAACATATGTCGGATATTGTTTGAGCAACGATTGTATAGGGAATGCATTGAAGACAAACACAAAGTAGACTTGATGGCTTCATTACTCATGGGCCAGTAATAATAACATTAACACTTATGAGCTGTCATCTTTCAACAATAAACAAAGATCAAAGTTGTCAAAAGGCCCAGCCATGGGTTCAGATACTCATATTTCCGATGTTTATTTTGGCACAAAACTGTAAGAAATTTGTTAAATTTAAAAATTTTAGGAGCCACGCCACGATCATTATATTAGAATCCAAACATGATTTCCTTCCCAAAATGATAATAAACTTTCTACACGTTATTTTTTGCACTTTTAAGAAGAAATGTTTTCTGTGTATGAGAATAATACATGTATATGATATTTCAGGAGCCACGCCACAAACATCTTATATTCAGATTTATAAGCAATCTCTTTTCCAAAATGATAACAAAACTTTATGTAATTTACTTTTTGTACTTAAAATTTTTTTTTTGTTTACGAGAAAAATACCGGTAATAAGGTAAATGAAATTTCAGGAGCCATGCCACGACCGTGTTATATCCGAATTTGTGTTATAACAGAGTGCGTTATAGCGGGGTCACACTGTATATAAAGTGATTTTAAGGCCTCCATCTTTGATAGTTGCCTTTCCTTGAAATAAAATTGCTTATGAATCCATTCATTTGCATGCAAGAAGGTTCTGCAAATTCTGCTTTATCACCACATGCATGCATACACATAAATAGAATATGGCTACACCCAAGATAATGCTCAGAATATATCATGAGTTTGCATTTTGTTAATCTGTGATGCAAGGCTTAATGCCATTACTGTTGGAATTTGATACCAGTTAATAAATTTAATGTATTTTCAGCTCCAGTGCAGAATATTGTTCAGTAGAAAGTATTTCAGAGTTTATTCTGCTAGTGCATAAAATTATTTTAATAAAAATAGGCAGTGTGTTTTAATTTAAGTTTTAAAAATTTGTGTCCATTAAACAGCATGTATGTAAACAAACACTTAAAGAAATATTGTCACAAATCAAACAGTTCATTGAAGTCCAGTTGCATCTTCTCCAGTTGGTCCATAATATGTTCAGTTATTGAATGAAAAAAGGTCTGTCATTGATTTGGACCCCATTCCCCCAATTTACACATTAAATGAACATTCCCGCCCTGGCCACCTTTTTGAAAACCTAAATGGGAGGACATGGGATGTATGTAAATATGACCTTAGTAAGAATTATGATACTATTCCTAAGGTAAGCCTCATCCGTGACTTCTGTCATGAAAATAATGACTGACTAAAATCAGGGCAGGCCTCATCCTTGACTTCTGTCATGAAAGTAATGACTAACTAAAATCAGGGCAGGCCTCATCCTTGACTTCTGTCATGAAAGTAATGACTAACTAAAATCAGGGCAGGCCTCATCCGTGACTTCTGTCATGAAAATAATGACTAAAATCAAGGCAAGCCTCATCCTTGACTTGTGTCATGAAAATAATGACTACTGGGGTAACTAAAATCAGGGCAAGCCTCATCCATGACTTCTGTCATGAAAATGACAACTAACTTAAATCAGGGCAAGCCTCATCCTTGACTTCTGTCATGAAAATAATGACTAACTAAAATCAGGGCAAGCCTCATCTTTGACTTGTGTCATGAAAATAATGACTAACTACAATCAAGGCAATGACTAAATTTAACTTGGGTAAAAATAATCTTTGACTTTTGTGATTAAAATAATAACTAACTATAATTTGATTGCTTTTCTGCCTACTTCCAAATAATTTTACCAAGTGTTCACAATCATAGATTGCATGAATATTTTGATATAATAAATTTGTCATTTGTAGTTTGGTACATTTGCCAGAGATTGTTTTTTTTTTTTTAAAAAAATTAGTTGCATTTTGCACAGACAATATCAATAATCACGAAAGCAAATTTAAAATGCAAAGCTGGTGGTGAAAATACATGAAGAGCAACTTCATTGATTCATTAATTTACTTTTGCCTATGAACATTTGTCAGAAAATTTATGAGTGTATATGTATAATGTACACTCTTTGTCATTGAATAGGGTCAAGGAAAGTGTGACTGAAGAAATACATGGAAGTAAAACACAATGAAGACATGAACCTTGTTTTGGCCATGGCATGTTTACCAATCACCTTTTTCCAATTGCACCTGGGTTTCTAATTGAAGGAATGTCCAGGGTGCAGTTAAGACAAATTTTAGAGCTTTGAAGACAAATTATGTTTGAAAATAACCATTTATCTGATGAAACAAATTCACCCAACTTGAAAACAGCTCATTAGAATATTATGTATCAGTTACATTGGAAGATTGTAATCCTCCAAGAGACAATCACTCTGTTTTGCCTAATCAGTCAAATTTAGATTGACACGGTCAATTAGTGCATACATATTAGAGTGCTAGTGACACTAGAGATTGGATTATATATTCCATAGATTTCAAGTTTGCTTATATAGTGCTTTTGAACATCTGCACATTTTTGGATGGCATGATGATCATGTCCATTTAGTGAAAACTTGTGAATAAATAATATTGTATGTACATAATTTTCTTGCATCTTCCTGTGATTAGGTTTCCTTGTTTCTAATGAACATCGATAAACCTGCTTAACCAATCATTTTGAGCCCATTTATAAGGTGGGTATGCTCATGGATTCCATGTCATTTATTAGCAGTATTATTGTATATACTCCGAGTCTAAATGCAAACAACAAAGATCCTGATCTGCCATAGCATAATGCACCTGTAGATCAGGGTCTCTGTTGCATGTTGTACTGATTACTCCTTACAAACTGCAAAGACCCAGATCTGCCAGTGTAGTATGCAGTGGAAGATCTGGGTCTGTACAGTTTGCAGTTGGACTTGTCTTCTAAGTGAGTACATACAGTATGTACAAATAAATCATTATAAGGTGACCTCACCTGTAAGGCAGCCCTTTTTATGGCTCCCAAGAACAGTTTTATATTGAGGGAGTACCAAAGGTATGCATATCCACATATATCACATTGGTTTAAATATTGAAAGTTGTTCCAAGTATATACATTGAAACTCCTCAGCACTGAAAACTTAGTATACCGCAATCATCTCAAGACCGAAACTTTTTTGGAGTCCCACATTTTTCTGACTTTAATATCATACTGAAACCCATCAATTCCGAACAGTGAAAAAAAAAATCAATCCCGAAGTTCAGTTTTGCGCTTGAAACCCCCCCCCCCTTAAACTGAAACTCCATTCAAACATGGCAGTGACATTTACCTGCTAAATTCCTGACACATGCAGTAACAGATCAGTTATGGCTGGAAGTACTCTAGTACACTTACCCATCAGAGAAAGGCCAAAATAATGTCCCAAGGGCATGTGAGGTTAAAACAATATTTGACATGTGCACAGACACAGATTAGGGTTGACAGAAGTCTAATCTGAAACTTCTGCACCATATAAATACTAAATACTTGTAGGTAAACCATTAAAAAAGATTGTTTGTATGCTTATTGTGATTGGTGCTATTCATTTGTATACCTGATCAATAGCAAATTTGTTTATTAATTAACTGTTCAGGCTTTATTAACTGGGCAAGTGGTTTAAATATTGATTAAAAAAAGTTGGTCCAAGTATGTACAGTGAAACTCCTCAATACCGAAAACTTAGTATACCGGAATCCTCTCAAGACCAAAACTTTTTGGAGTCCAACAAAGCAGTATTCTAAATATCAGATTCACTCAACTGATATACATAGAAGAAAAATCATTACACGCATATATTTGAGTAGCCATGACTGTTTTGTCTTCACCCACAGGTCAAGATGTCAGAATGACCAGATAAGAGTCATAAGATTAAAATACTGGTTCAGGATAATTTAGTCCTATCAATGACTATGAATCTCTGCTACAATGAAGAAGCTAGGCAAAAAAATGTGGCATCGGAACATCTACTGTTTCAGATATTCTAAAGAAAATACAATTCCATAAGAACTAAATTGAAAACAGCAATGATGCAAACATGTATTATGTCAAGAATGCCTGCTAATTTGACAAACTGATTTATCTTTTGTGTTAATTGTTTATCAAAGCTAGGACTAAAACATTTCAATCTCAGGCGCAGTAAAATATAATCACATCTCTCTCTCTCGTCATAGACACGCTTAAAAAAAGACATCTTTTCACATCCATAATAATCTGTTGTAAATCGAAAACCTCTCAGAAACAAAACAAATGTTTGAAGTGTCAAATGAAACATGAGATGCCATTTCCTTTCATTGCAAATTGATCTCTTTATTGCACTAATTGAATACCTACCAGTTTTTTTTAATATTTTCTAGTAAAAGGAAAGGGATCCAGGCCTAACTCAACGTTGTATGCGGGTTCATGAGTTATCACCACACAAGTTATTGAGAGAGTGCTGTATAGATGTATGTAGTGTTTAGCAGCAGATCAGCACAGTAGTGGCTGTTTGATGCCAGCTTAAGGTAAAAAAAAAAAAACGATAAGTTTTTGCAAGAAATCAGATTATGGCAAGAGAGTTTGATTGTAAAGATGATCAGGACCAGAGAATGAAGTCTAAAGAAATTACCAGAAATGCTGGTAACGGGATACTCAGGAAATGGGATAATGCATACTTTTTGAATTGAGTATTCAGACAGGTATGAAAAGGGAGGGGAACACTTCATCATGATTCATTAATGAAATTGTCCCTCTGAGATCACACTAATATTAATGCTCTTTAACTGACCAGACATCAAGGATTATACCCCAAGAGATACAATTAAGCAGTGGACCTAGAAACATATAATAGGGACAAGGCCTTCCTGAACTTACATCTGCAGATAAATCAGTTAGAGAAATTGAATATAAAAGTTTCAACTTTCACTGAGCTTTGTTTGTGGGATATAGTTATTATTGTTTTGTGTTGATATTAATAAAGAATAAATGTTGAATTGCTGACTTCCTGATTTCACAGTATCAGTGAAATTTAGGCAGGGTCAATACAGATGTTACTATGGTGAGCCTATGGGTAATTGAGAAAAAAAAATCTCTGTCATGGTATATAACAAAACTTAATTTCCACAGTTCCAATGATTGAGGATTTGCAGTGGTTAGCATGCTGGTATGGTAACCAAAGTGGGTAGGTTTTGACTCTTACCATCAGATAATCAGCTCGGTGTTGCTAATGTAAGGGACTTTACTCCATTTTTGTCGCAGTATGATAACCTTTATGTATTGTTGTGCTGTAAAGCACAAACCCAAACCCATAATCGCCCATTTTACAAAGGTTTTCTTGCCTGCAGACGAAAATATGTTTCAAGTAGGGGATTTATTGCATTGTTGTGTAATCTTGTTTACCATTGTGTGTACCTGTCCTGATTGATATAGGTGATGTATGCAGTATGCATCAGCAGATCTGTTGAAGCCCTGTGTGCTTAATGGTCAAAAAGGATTTGTGCAGTCATGCAGCTGGATCAGAATAACCTGGTAATTTGACTTACTTGACAGTACTGCTTTGGCCTATGCAAGATACATGTATGGTGAAGTGCTTGCACTGTGATTGGCATTGGTAAATCTCATTGCCAAGCATACAAGGACATTCATACAGTTGTACTTACATTTCTTAAGTGGACAAAGACCCATTTAATTATTCTAATGAAGATCAAATTGCAAGGTCACTCTGGTCAAGCAGTATGATGGCATATTTTGTAAGAGGGAACTGTTTAATAGATCTGTCCATTTCCAGTCTGGAACAATTATCAGTTACATAAAGGTGAACTCTGGGCATGACAAACCAGTTTTATCTTCCATTATTTGGTCATGAACAAACAAACAGTGCATGTATTGCAGTTTACAAAACCACAAGCCAGACAACAACACAAACCAGATTTAAATTTGTTTAAGATATTTGTATGCCTTAATAACCAGGTTGTAGAGTCACGGAAGTTGCTTGGCACCTTTGTAGACCTTAGTTCAGTTGCCTGTGCATGGGTTGATCATCTTGGCTTTCCATAGATTTAATGTTGGCAGGTGAGTTGCCAAAGTAGGCGGAGGGTTTGGGGAACCTCCCCCAATGGAGATGATTAGTTTTTGTGAGGTAGTTGGGTGTAAAGTAAAAGAAGCCAGTTAAATTACCCAGCTCCCAGCTGACAAGGAAACTCCTGATCATCAACAGTTGGTCTTTAGCTCATAGTACAGCTCTCCCCAGTTATGTGCCTCATTATAATGTAATTTCAGATATAATGCAGTACTGCAATGGACCTCATGACCAAAATGATACCCCTGTATAAAATTAAGGGTTGACAGAAAAGAAGGTCAAGCTTAGTCTTTCCTTTTCAAAAAACCATTATTTAAAAAATTTTGATAGTGCCTGCTGTACCATGGTTCCGTATCTGACACTGTTTTCAATATATCAAGGTAATCTGTGCATCACAGTTTGGTACATAACATGGTTGGCAGTGATGGTCCCTGATTATAGGATTCTAATGAGAGGGAGAGGTCATTTTTTTGTTAATGAGTATTTAGTCATACCCGTGGAATAGTGCTCCCTCTTTATAACACTATTAATGATAGTCTTAGCCTTATACTAAGGGAAGTTCCATATTACTTTGACATAACAGAGCATAAAAGTACAATAGTCTGTTTCATTAGGTAGGAACTTAACTTAAATGAACTAATTCAAGTGCCATTAGTAAAATAAACTTAAAACTGTTGAAAAGGATCCCAGATAATATCTTAATATCTTACTGCTCCAGTGGTCTGATTGGTTAAAGCGTCCACCTGGGATGCAGGAGGTTGCGGGTTCAAACCCCAGCCAAATCATACCAAAGACTTACAAAAATGGGTACTAGCAGTTGCCTTGCTTGGCGCTCAGCATTAAGAGGTTAGTATTAGAACTGGTCAGGCTGGTGTTAGGATAATGTGGCTTGGTGGGACATGATGCTATGTATGCAGCATTGATGCCCCAGTGCCGGACATCACTATAAGCTGCCATACTACAGACATCATAGCAATATGATTTTGGGTTCATGCATACTATAAGACAGTGGTATACTGAGGGGTTATAATGTGAGTGACCTTTGTATTTACTGTTCTCTGAGATATGAATTTTTTTTTCTGAGGTCATCCATCTTTGAGTGAAGCAAGGTACTAACACTTTTGGGTTCATGCATACTATAAGGTAGTAAGTGGCATATGCACACAGCCATGGCTGATTTGATCCTTACTGCATTCCATATTAAGGTTTTACTTTCTGCAGTTTATGAAAAGACATGCCAGGTGTGATATTCTGGGTGTGAATTGGAATTTTGTTTTGAAATTTACATCACAATTTAAACAGAAATGTGAAACATTTCACTAGGAAAAACTTTTTGGAGGAAGGGATGTATTGGCCTGGGAGAAACTGAAGTTAGACTCTTGAGAATGGGTTGGACATTTTGTGAGATTTTTCCTGTCCATCAGATGTCACAGATCTGTATAATGCTCTTCACTTCAGGCCATAAATCTGCAGGATTCTGTGTGTGACATATATACTCATTAAGTTGGGTCCATCTGTAAATAACATAGACGCTAATCTGCCATCGCTTAATGCAATGGCATTAAAGGGTCTGTGTTGTTTGTTATACTGATCAGCCCTAACAAACTGCATAGACCCAGATCTGTAGTCACATAATTATGTGTGTACTGTATGTACTTGCTTGTAAATCGGGTCTCACTGCAAACAACATAGACCCTGATTTGCCATCACATAATGCTCTGGCAGATCATGGTTAATGTTGTTTATTCTACTGATTTCTCCTAACAAAGTGCATAGACCCTGATCTGCCAGCACATTATGTGGTGGCACATCTGTCCCTGTGCAGTTTAAAGTTGGATCTGACTTGTAAGCAAGTATATGCTGTTAATGTCAATTCCTTCTAACGGGGAAACTTTTTTTTTATCCTAAATTGTTTCTGACTTTATACTTTTTCAGTGCTTACAAAGTAATTTTGTTTGTAATGGCAGGCAAAGTGTTGATTCACATGCAGTACAGAAGTGACATTTGTGTGTCAGACATAGTACTCATCAGTGCCCTTTTAAGTTGTTATGTACATTTTGAGTTCAGAGTATTTCTCTGGGTTGGTTTGGTTATTTCCTACCCAAGTCAGCTGTAGTAAGGTGTCAATTTCAATACTCTATAAATAACAGTATTTGATGACATTTCAGTCAGTGAAAATGTCATTAATGCCTACCTGTGGCAATGCTTGATAGATATTAATAGCAATGAAATCAGTTTTGTCAAATGAAATTGTCACACTTGTATATATTTATTTGGTTCCAGTGTAATCATCATAAATATGATATGCATTATGGATTTAAATGTGAATAATGTCAGTATAGGGGCACTACTATGTCAGAGTGTGTTTCTGTGAGAATCTAATTAACTGTTGACTGTTTTGACATCCTATTTGCCCACACATTTGTTGTAGATTTACACTCAATTAAAAACAGACCTGCTTGTATTATGACCTATATTATGGTTTTTGTATCAAGTCAAATAAAAGGATGGAATAAAACAAAAGTTAAAAGGCATGCAAATCCTACCTGTTTAAGAGCTCTTGGTCATGGATGTGTGTTGGGTCAGCTCATTTGAATTGACTGCTTGAACACTTATAAATATTGTGTAAGTTACAATTAAAACTACCTTAAATTATCCTAGTCATTCACAAAAATTATCCTAGTCATTCACAAATGTGATCAAAGATAGCAGGGCAGCCAAGCAAAAAGGTACTACCTGGTCAATTCAAAGTTTTGTTAGATAGATGATTCTTATTATGGAGAAGCGAGTTCCAAATTTTATAGTGAACTTAAAATTCCTGAATTGTCACTAAGAGATTTGCTCAAGGATGAGCAGAAGTTTGCAGGATAGTCACAGAATCAATCCCAAACCAAAGTTGCAAGCTTATTTTTAAGGTTGCAGCAAGCTTGCTGCAAGCTTGTTATGTTAGCTTGCGGCAAGCTTAGATTTGAAACCACGGCTAGCTTGCGCAGGCTTCCCTATTACTAGCTTGCGCAAGCTTGTAATAGGGAAGCTTGCGCAAGCTAGTAATAGGGAAGCTTGCGCAAGCTTGTAAATGGTAAGGTTGCAATTGGCAAGCTTGCACGAGTTTGCTATGTAAGCTTGCGGCAAGCTTAGAGTTGAAACCCCGCAAGCTTACCAATTACAAGCTTGCAAACAAATCTGACCTAACTAGTTGCATCAGAAGAACTGATATGGCATCCATTGAATTATTCTATACATGGTCACATACCTCCATTTTTCTAGCTCTTGATGTGCGAAAAGAATGTGATATCAAATATTAAAATGAAAATGTTAATATATGGTGAACATCAGTTAGAATGAGATCTTACTGTCACAGGTAAATGGAGCAACATCTCTCTCAAAGAAAAACAAAAACTTACATATTTTTAAATTTTATTTAGTAAGTAAATAACTGACAATTATTTTTTTTTCTCCTGGCAGCAGATTGCCATTGAAACAAATATATGACAATTCTTTCATAAACTTAATGCCAGAAGTTAATATTACAAGATTTACTGAGACTATATTTTAGTTAGTCAGAACTTTGCAATCAGCAAGTAATGTTTCACAGGATTTTGCTAAATGGAATTCTTTACCCAGTCTTCCATTCCCTGACAAAATGACTGCATAGCTAATTGAGTGTATAATCACTTGAAGAATTTCCTTTATGCAAAAAAGCTCAATTTTTTCTCTAACATATATAATATTTGTAAAAATTTGAAAATGAGAAAAAGACATTTGTAGAAAAAGTAATATTTCATATTTTGCCTTCGTCAAGAAATAATTCAGTTTATTTTGAAATATATTAATAATGTTCATAGTTAATTTAAACATAGAGAAATGTTGGAATAATATATTTTATTTATATATCAGCTAAGTACAAGTAATTCAAGTTCTTAGCATTTTGCAACACTGAAAATGTATATAATTTAACTCAAGTGCATTATCAGATGCTATAAATAAAAACTAGATTACCAGTAACATCTTTTAATTTGATAGTGTAGTTTCTTATACTGAGTATGATCTAGTCACAACATATATTCAGCATTTCAGGAAGTACTGATCTCATGCAGAACTGCCAACTTTCAATTTTCACGACTGATTATTGCAAGCTTACATCAAGTACTTTAGATTTTGCAAGCTTGCAGACTTGGAAAAATTCCTTCTGCAAGCTTGCGCAAGCTTGAACTTTAAATTTTGCAAGCTTGCAAGCCTGCAGACTTTGAAAAATTCTTTTTGCAAGCTTGTGCAAGCACCTTTACTAGCTTGCACAACCTCAGCTAGCTTGTCGTAAGCTTGCTGCAAGCTTGTCGTAAGCATGCATTTTGGTTTGGGATATTTCACTAATAAAACTATTTTAAGAAATCAAGTTTCAAGGTCGATGTTTCTTGAATTAAATATCTACTTTTTGCACAAAACGAATCTTATTTTCTTGTGCAAAAAGCAGTGATGTAATACACAACATTTTGCAGGTACACAACGAGGCATGTATGTACATGATATGTGTTGGAAACCTCTTGGAGTTATGTTTTTCATGATCTTTCAGAGACTGATTATCTTGAAAATAAAGGTAATTTATATCGAAAAGTGAAAAATATCATTAGGTAAAAAACTGTTTATTGACAGTTACTCCCAATGAGATTATAAAATGAGTTTAGTTTTCTTGATGTCTAGCCTGGATGGCACCCTCTTCTACATTTTTCAGAGGTTCCCTTGGTAACTTGCACCCTTGCTTATAGTATCCGGTACTGTCCATGTTTTTGGACCCCATTTTGTGTGAGTTGTCGAGCAAGAGGTCTGTTGTGTAACCATGGCATCAAGTATATAATCGTGTTTTATTATGATATGGTCAGCTTTGTGTTGAAAGTTGCAAATACAAATTTCCTAATTAACAAGGTCTAAAGTTTAAAGAGTGTTGGTTTCCCCATTTACCAATCCACCCAATTAGTACTCAGTAGGTAGGTAGGTTATTTTTTTTCTGCTGAAAAAAAATTCCAGACTTTGTTAAGCTGTATCAAGATCTATCTGGTATTTTAGCATGTTGCTGTGTATGCCAGGTACTGTACTCCCTGATCCTTACTAAAGCAGCATTCCAACTTGCTTTGGAAATTGCAACAAAGCTTAAGTTGAGTGGTGTAATGCATGTCCACATGGATCACCAGCCAGTCTCAAACAGCACTGGAAATTGATGGTTTCTATCTCAAGTGTTGGTTCAACACAAGAAAAAGAATGTTGTTGAGAAATTGAGTCAAACATAAAGAAAAATTAATTCCAGTTGAAACAAAACCTTGATGAGGTGACAATCATAACTAGATGAGATCAGTTATGACTTGGAAAAAATGCAGGGGAAAAAAATCTCCATTTTTAAGAAATAATGAACTTGTTATAAACACATAGATTTATATACTTTTTATCTTACAGTTCTAACTGAACATTGGAAGGAATGAGCTTTGTCTTTGTAAAAGCACTTAAAGTTAGAAAACTACGCACTACATGTACTGATGCCAGATTGCACTATTAAAATAATTTCTGTATTGAGGCCTAAAATAAAATAGCTTTCTTTCAGGTTTCACTATTTTCACTTGTCAACCATAGACAACTTTTCTGACCATGATTTTCTGAAAGTTGGAACAGTCAGGTTTAAATTTCAGTCATATGTAACGAAATTAGACATCTCACTCATAAAGATGATTACTATTTTTTCAAATTTTTAAAGCACCTAATTGACTTAAACTAGAAAATGTGATTAGCTGTTCATGCTGCTTGCAGATTGTGATTTGTTGCAAGTTTGCAGAAAGTTTTATCAACCAAATGCAAGTTATTTGCATAATTATAAAGATAGTGCATATCTAACCATAGTATGGCATTGTATCATTGAATAATACGAAGGAATCAAATTAGTTAATGCAACTATTGATCACTTCCAGTAAATGGAGAGGGGTGAGGGGGAATGATAGGGATTTGTGCTGTAATGAGATGGATTGATGGTAGAGTGAAGGCAAGGACGACTCTAAAAATAAAACAGAGCCACTCTACCCTCCACTTTTCTTATGGCCCAGATCTGTGTGAAAGAAAGAAATTAGCAGTAAAAACAAGCTCCTGACAAAGCTGGCCCATTTTTGAAATAAACAGAAATAAACCAATTATTCTGTAGGCCTAATCTACTGATTGATTCTAATTAAATAATGTCAATTCTTATTACCTGGTAATATACATTTATATTTATATCAATTGTTCATTTGTTTCTCTTATTTGTTTGAATCACAGTTGAGGAGTGATTTGGCCTTTAAAATACCTTTTACATCATAATCTGGCCCCAGTTTTCTTAATACAAGACATTCAGTAATAAAATTAGCATTTTGAATTCAACAGACATCAAAAACTTAATTTCAGTACTATCATAAAATTTACCATAAAATTGTCTTGTTGTAAGTGTGTATAAATTCCTGAGTTTATTCCCAGTTGTACAGAGTCTGAATTCAGACTTATTTTTATATGCAAGTTGTGCATGTTATGTTATGGCATTGTATGTCAATCTGTCCATTAAAATTTGCTTGTTTGTCCCATAGCCTTGTAACAGAGATTTTATAAAAAAAATTTTGACTATATATCATGACTAGAAAAGGTCACTTGCCAGAGCTAGTTTTCTTCAAGCTTCAGTGGCTGGGCCAAGAAGTGAAAAATGTAATTCTGTAACTTTCAGTCTTATACAGAGTATAACTTTTGAACCATTGAAGATGTTTTAATGAAACTTCATATAGCATGTAGAAATGCTGTGTCAAAAATTATAGCTACTCCCCCTGCCTCACAGTGCAGGTCGCAACAATGGAATTTCTGTAACTCATAACTTGTATCCTGTCAGCAGTATAACTTTTGAACCACCAAAGATGTAATGAAAGTTTTACCAGTCACTAGTATTAAAAGATGACTTAGACTTGTCATTGTGTTTCATACTGTAGCTATGACCCTTGTCTCTAAGCGAAGGTCACTCCAAGGGAAAATATAAATTGGCAACCTTTTGAAGTACATGTTAAATTTTTCAAGCAATGAAGATATTTTAATGAAAGTTTTGCATTTTATATTTCTTGACTTGAGAATGTCTTGAGTAAGTCATGGTCATATCCTCTATCTCAAGGTCAAGGTTAAACAAGGAATGTAAGGTAGTGGCTGTTTCTTTTTCTAAACTGTCACTGTTTAATCCAGACAGATGAAACATTACCCATGTTAACATCTTATCTTAAAATAGTCAAGTCTCAAGTTAAAAGGTCAAGGTCATTAGTAGGGAAAAGCTTATGACACTAAAATATTGCGTGTTGACTAAAGTACTTTTTATATTCTTTCCATTATGTCTATCTCTCATTGAAATTTTTTTTTTTATGAATGAGTTATGTGCATGATATGATTTGATTGGTTGAGATTGTTACCATTTTTTTTTGTTTAGGATTTGGATCAGACTTGGTAAATAGGCTTATGTCATCAAGAACTTGACTGAGTATGATTATGGGCAAAAGCAGCGCATATTAATAATGTGACTTTGCAGATGATCGACTGAGCTTTTTAACACTAACAACTAATCAGATTTTGATCAAACTTGTTAAAAGTCTTATATGATCAAGATGTTGGATGAGTTTGATTTTGAGGAAAATCAACACATATTAATGAAGTAATCTTATGTCTGATTGGCAGAGCTTATCACCATTTTGGAGACTGATTTTCATTTGGATTTTGCATCAACTTGGTTATTTAAATTTGTTTTGTAAAGTCATTGGTTTAGATTCTGTAAATGAGATACATGCATATTAGTAAAATGATCATGCATCAGATGGACTGAGCTTATTACCACTTTTGATCTAGATTTTGCTTCCAGATTTATTATTACTTGGTAAATAGGCTTATATCAAGATCAGTGACTTCAGCTATGAGCAAGAAACTATACATATTATCAATTTTACCTTTATCAGTGGCATGAATTTTTGTCTGACTATAGTAAAATGAGTATTATTGAGATGATATAAAGTTTTGGATGATGGTTTACATAGGTTGTGTTCTTATAATACTAAACAAGCCTCCTTAGTGAAATGGCCAAATGGTGAGTCATGTCCCCTTGGGCCTCTTGTTTAATATAGGCCTGAGCAGATGCACTTTTTCAGTCAGGATAAACTTGTACTTTTTTGTTTTCACTTGAGTTATCTGGTTTCCTCTCTCTGTTGTGGGCATGCTGGCTTGGGATAAAAAAAATCTGCTGGGTTGAATGATATGTGAAATATTGTCTGCCCGTACAGACCTTACCTTTTAAAGGTGCAGTTGAAACTTAAATTGAAATTTTGCATTATTGCAAATTCAACACAATATGTTGGTTTCACTTGAAAGTTTTAAAGAGGCAGATTTCTATAATGAAATTAATAGGGGTGGGATGGTGGGGGAGGAGTACAGAACCTCTTTCTGTATTATTATGAAAACTGAAGTCCAGAGGCATGTTTGAGGAGTCCTGTTTTAATAGAAATCTGTAGGCTGTATTTAAAATGTTTGGAAGTCTGTTCATACAAGAAACTAGGTTATGCAAGTATGCAGTTACTCTGAGCTCTGAGATGGGGTGGGGTGGGGTGAGGTAGTGGGGTTTGGGCTTTGTTTTCATTGTAAGATGATTAGCATTTATGAAGTCATTTTAGCAGTTCTTTATTCCATGTTTCTTCCAGTTTTCAACCAGCATTTAGATTGAAGTTTGCAATATTACAACAAAAAGGAACAACTGTCCATGTAATAATGGAGAAACAGCCTTCAGTAACATCTTTTCATTATTTCAATGAGATTTTTCTTGAATATATACAGAATGTAAGGAAATTTCGATTAGTATCAGTGAGATTTCCTGGGTTTCTTTTTTTTTATACTCTTTTTGGCCATATTTAGAGATTTAGAGTCAGAATTACAGAGTGTTCCAGATTTCAGTAGAGATGTGGCATACACTCAAACCTCTGTTAATCAGTCACTAAAGATAGGTGGTTAATCGGTCACAATCATTATGTATTATTGTCAGGTATGAACATATCAAAACTTTGATTCTTTTTTGTACTCAAGTCATGTTTGTTCCACTGATCAGCAGATTATGCTTTCTTCTATGTATTAATGTATATTCTGGTGTTCCAGTTGCATACTGGTGGGAATCATGGCACAACAATGGTGACAGTAACTTAATGCACCACTGTTGAATTTTGGTTTGAAAATCAAGGTCACTTGTTGATCTTGAGGTGGCACTTAACAGAATAATAAAACAACTATACTGTGTATTCTTGCCTTTAAGTCAAGTTTAACTGCAAACTGTAAGGACTTGGGTCTGTCATCACATTTTATGCCAGCAGATATGGGTCTGTGTAGTTTGTTAGGAGTAATTAGTTCAAGAAACAATGTAGACCGAGACCTGCTTGTGCATTATGCAAATGCAGATCAGGGTCTATGTTAATTGCAGTTGGACTTGATATAAGCAAGTTTATCCAGTAAATGTCTCTGAAGGCACCAAAAAACAGTAGCTTAACATAGGGGTCTTGAACTACAGATGGTAGTATGGAGAGGTCAGACTCTATATGACAAACAATATATTTCTTTTGTGATCTTTCTTAAGGAATAGAAAATTGCCATTGTTTTTATTGTAACAAAAAATATTGTCACATGCTATCTTATTTTGTTTCAGTTCAACTGATGGTTCGTTGGGTTAGCATTTTGCTTAAATAAATCAAGAAACCTTTGTGACTGACTTCCTTCTTGAACGTCTTACAAGACCATTTATTTGCCAGTAATATAAAATAAGATGGGTTTGTGTTTTTGTTTAGCCGGTGCAAGAGTCATACCATTCAGAAGCCGTTCAATCATTGATATGCCATCACTCTGAAAACATACAAAAGAAAATGTTTATTTGAAACATGGGGTCTTGAAGATATCCAAAGCAAGAGATTGGGGTGCAACATTAGAAATGCTTAATTTGTGTTTTGAAACTCCTACCACAAGATCCTCTTGTGCAGTTTTGTTTTTCAAGGGAGATAATTAAGTCATGAGTGAACATTTCATGGTGTAAAGTAGAATGCACACTCATTTTGGTCTGAACAGGTCTTTTATTATATTGCAGTTAAAAGGTCAAAGTCTGGACCATATCGTACTTGGATAATTATATTTAAACACAAACTGTTGCACTCACAATGGTGGTTGGATGTTTAGTGTTCATCAGCACATCAACACACACATGAATTTTGTGCAAAAGGCAATTGGAGTAAAGTTCCTAAGCCCTGGAACATATGGTTGCCTAGCTGGCCTGATTTGGGCAGGACTCAAACTTGCAAGAGCCTTGTCAGAAGTTCTGTACAGTAACCATTAAGCCACCACGGTACCCTGGCTTGTATCAATAATTAACTAACCAATATATGTTGTTTGATTGGATTCAGTAAAAATTGCTCAGAAAATTCTGGCTCAATGGTTAGCATGTTGTACTTATGACCAAAAGAGTGCAGGTTTATTTCCTACCTTCGGATTGGCCCAGGTCAGTTTCTTTGATGTGTCCTTGGGCAAGGCACTTTAGTTCACTTGCTTACTTGTACATGTATTACTGTTCCCATAAAACAGGAAGCTAGTACAATTCTCTAAATGATTGCTTGATGGTGCTGTGCACAGATCGGGGAAAACATTACAGCCAATCAGGTTAAAAGAAACATTACCCTATATACTTGCTTATAAGTTCAGTCAAACTGCAAACTGCACAGACCCAGATCTACCGTCGCATAATGTGCTGGCAGATATGGGTCTGTGCAGTTTGTTAGGAATCAATTAAAGAAAAGAAACAACATAGACCATGATCTGCAGGTGCATCATGCTACAGCAGATCAGGATCTTTATTGTTTGCAGTTATGGTACTCAAACTGTTTCTGTTTATCTTGAGACCACTCCATTCTCTTATTGCACAGAAGAAAATTAGTTTTGAGCTTGCTATGAAAGATCGGATTGGGTAGTTATTCTTCTGAATATTATTTAACCCAAAGCTTAATGGTCAAAGTATCCTGTGCAGATGAATGTAGAAAAGTTGAGTTAGTAAGCCATATGTATATGGGACCATATGCAGTTGTTCCTTGCTTTATTCTTGGTGGATTGTTAAAGTGACATCACCTGCAGACATTAAGTGTTGATGTGTGCATGTTGTATCACTAACAAGATTTTTCAATATTTGTTGAATGCCATGGCGACATACCATTGTTATATTGAAATTTAATACATTTTACCCACCGTTCCCTCCGTTTCTCTTGGTAATATACCAATATTTCATAGTAATGCAATATTGTATCTATTGCACAAATTGTTAACTTTGAAAAAGTGTAATAGTTAAATTTTGACCCTATATTTTAAGGATTTTATAGGATTAGTTTTAACCTCTCTTTTTTTTAATACCTTTTAAATCATCACCATTTTGTCACTAATCTTGCACTACATGTTTACATAGTTGAAAGGCTTTATCTTCCTTCAGTTCTTGTTTGTTTTCAACACACCTGACTTAAAGAGCAAGTGAGCTTGTGGTATGGTCTGGTCCTTTGTCATCCATCATCTATCATGTGTCATTCATTCACAACTGTTTTTTACAGCTTCTGCTTCAAACTCTGTCAATAGAATTTGACAAAATTTGAATAAAAAGTGTCCTGGCATTAAGCTCTTCAAAATTTGTTCAAATGATGGTGATTTGCCACCAGATATGGCCACCGTTACTAAAAAAGAAATGGAAGAAGCTTTAAATGACTTAGCTCAAAAACCATTCAACAGATCAAGACCAAATTTGACAGAAAGCATCAGACATGAAGATCTTTACTTTTTTTTTCAATTGATGCCAATCCACCAATACTAAAAAAAAAATAAAACTTTAAATGAATTCACAAAAACTGCTTAACAGAATTTTATCAAATTTGACAGAAAGCATCCTGGCATAGAATGGCATTCAATTTTGTATGGATGATGTCAATCCATTAACAGATATTGCTGCCATTATACACACAAACAAAATTAGAAAAAATAGAAGAGCCTAGAAATGGCTTCTCAGAAATTGCTGCAACCTGTGCATACCTCGTGATGGGTGAACCTCAACTGAAGTATTTACTCTGCCAATGTCTGCTGATGGTAGAACACGTACATGTATTAATTGAGCATATTCACTTCCAAACTGCGAGACAAAAAATTCATGATGTCAACTCAGTCTAGCAACTTTTGGATGATGTTACATCAGAAAAATCTTGAATGCAGTTTATAAAAAATAAAGAATAAAATTGATCTTGTTTTAAGGACTTTTTACCCTTTAAATCCTTTTGTTTAAGTTTAAAATACTTTTATAAAGAGAGCTTTGCCACCTTGTATTGTTTTAATAGTGCAAGAGAAATTATTTACTTTTATTCGAAAGGGTTTATCTTTCTGAAGATTTTTGCAAATTTGAATCATTATAACCATTATCCTTTATAATTTTATAACCGTTTTTAATAATCTTTGTCTTTCATCTTGAAGGACAATATATCTACATTTATTTGGAATGGTTTATTATCTTAATGTTTTCTAAATTGTTCTCTTTATATGTATTTGTTACTCTTAATCAGCATTGTACAGTATTATTGACTGCATCAGGTTCATACCATTGCAGTGTTTTTGAATAATTGCGGTGTGAATCTTCCTCGGAGAGCTGTACTGCCTGAACACAAATTTTTTGCCATACATTGGACATTTCTAATTGATGAGCTGAAATAACCCCTTGCAACAACTGGTCATATCAGGTACTTGTTTTTATATGTCCATATTTATTCTTGCAATTAATTAGTAATCATATTTTTCAGATTATTTAAGCACCCTACAGTTCCAGATGATATGGGGGATAGGAAACATTTTTGGAGGGGTTACTTTTGATTGCATCCAATCATAGCTGTTTCAGAGAGATTTTCATTCTGCCAAATGCTTAAGTGTTCAATGATATTTTCAGTTGGCTTTTTTGATGGTGCTTGAGCAGAAGGGTGAACATTGGGTTTCTTGTTGTTTTTCTTTTTTTTCCTTAATGGTCCCACAATTTTGTGGTCTGGCTCCTATTTGCTCCAAATCTCGAACTTACCCTATTTTTTTTGCAGAGGTTCATCTTTCCATGTATAGTTCAGACTGGTCTGATTAAGATCTAATGGCAAAATATCAAAAATACAGACTCAAATGCTGATTGAAGAACTGGAAATTTTAGCCTTAAAAGAACCTGGTCTCAAACAAAAAGTTTTTTTGGGCTGTATTTTGTAACACATGTAGGAAATCAGCATTACTTGGAATCATGGTAGAACTACACTGTAAAACTTCTATATAATACCATCCACTTTTGGGTATCATGAAAGATGTTGATGCCACAGAGCATGGAACTAGGGTACTACCTCAGGACACAAAAACGTGACTTGTGGGGTTAATGAATTCAAGTCTTAACATCCTTGTGATTGTTGGTAGTGAGTTTGCACATACAAGCCCTTAAAACATATATGTGACTACTGGTATACCCTATTTAGAATTATGATTTCAGCAACCATTGAATACTGTTTTGGTAGCTAGTTACCATCAGACTTGACCAAGTATATTGATTAAGTAGGTGTTACATATTTATTTTTTAAATCATAAGAAAAGCATAAAATAAAGTTGTAGGATAAAATTTTGTACTCTAATTTTTATGAAAGAATATATTTTACTCAAATTATAAAGTTAAAAGAAAAAAATGAACAATGAATAATACTGTAATTTCATTATGTCCTTTGATACAGTTACTTTTATGACGCCAAAATTTTGTAAGCCAAAGTCATAATTTTTGAAGAATTTAATTTATGCACAGATGTCTCGGACTATTTTGTACATTAGTAATGCTAAGACAGGAGAGACAGGATTGGTAGCTCTTATGGAAAGTGGAGGAATGGCTTGCTAATGATTGGAAATAGCCTTGGCAATTTTTTTTTTAATGAATTGCAGAAAATTTTTATATAACCACATTTCACTATTGATGAGATCACTGAAACTGATATAATGAATAATGTTTGTTTAAAAACTATATTACTGATATAATGAATAATGTTTGTTTAAAACTATATTACTGATATAATGAATAATGTTTGTTTAGAACTATATTACTTGCTTGTAGCCAAAAAATCAAATTGCAAAAATATTTTAAGAATGTACCGTCCTTTATTAAAAGAGGAAACTGTTGAAATCATTTGTCATCTCATAAATTTTTGTTTAATACTTCCATGATATTATTAAAACCAGTTGCATACCAGTTGTATAACTAAGAATTAGTTTTTAGTGCATATGAAGCATACACCTAAAAAAAATAATCTAGCACAGTTAAAACAGATAAATGAATTTATAAGTATTGGAATGTAGTTTAGTTTGCTGTTAGTATATACTATATATGTCACCACACAAACTGAATGGTTCATTGCTTCTGTTGGGAATATTTATAACTTTTACTCTCCCACCCACTATTGAAATAAACTGCTGCTTTAACTGCACTGTATCTGGAAAATTTCAATCATGATTTGTCTTTCGATATATCTGTTTTCATTTTGTTTTTTTTTGTTTTTTTAAATTTACAAACTCTGTGATTAGTCTTGAGTTTTATTTATGCAGGCTTTCATATATGGTAGATGATCTTAAGAGACCTAAACATGGCAGGTTGTATTGCTTTTTGTGTGAAGTTGTATTTTTTCAAATACCATGTGTACTTGCTTATAATACAAGTCCAACTGCAAACTGCATGGACCCAGATCTGCCATCACATAATGCTCTGGCAGATTCGAGTGTGTGCAGTTTGTTAGGCTAATCAGTAGAACAGACAGCATAGACCCTGATCTGCAGGCAATATAAGCTATGATATATCAGGATCTTTGTTGTTTACAGTTTGAGTTGATTTATAACTGAGTATGTACTGTAATGCCTTCATTGTCTAGCAGACACAACTTGAATGAAGTTAGGCAAGCAGTGTTGGGTTTCACCCATTAATATGGTGTGATTAGTTTTGATTTGGGACTTGACCAATAGCCTGAAATATAAGTGTGAGGTTTAGTTGCTTTGATTTACCATTCATTAGTTTTTGAAATGTTTTTTGTATGTTTTTTGACAGAAGAAGGAGTGGCTTATGCAGAAAATATGCTAGTCAAACTGAAGCAACAGCAACAAGCTATAATTTTTTCATACATTAATTCATGAAATATATCACCATTTTGTTCTTAATTGTGATAAATAATCTCTTCTGTGTTTTTATGATAAATTTCATCAGTATCAAGCAGCTACATTATTTTTTTTTCATCGGAGGAGGAGGGGTCTGGCAAGGGCTGAAAATGTTTGGAAGATGGACTTGATTAGGCATGACCTCCTTTATCTTACTCCATAAATGTAGTTGCTTCAGGCAGTGGCATGTTATGCACAAATTGCTTACATATGATATGGCAATTAGTGCAGCTCAGTGTACATGGGTCAGACAGCTCTTTAGGCTAAACTAGACAGGGAGAGACGAAAAAGTCGGTCAACTGAATGTAGTTGTATTCATCTGCCAGATATAAACATTTCATTTAAAAAAATGGGATACTCTGATTTGCAGACTTACGCTTGCATGCACACAGTTACTTGAAATCTACTATAAATCTAAAACTTTACCATTTCTTATCATGTTCCTTTTACAAGTCAGAAGAATATAATATTTGGAAATGCTCGTTTGCTTCAGCAGGTGAGTAACAAAGTGGGTTGTTTTGGGACCATTTGACATTGGTGACAAATTAGATCCATATGGAGTGATAGTTTTATGCCATTGCTGTATCATTTAAGGGTCATATAGTGTTACCTATGTCTATCTGTCATGTCACATCACATCCTGTCACATTCATCACACATTTCATTTTCTACTCAGTTACTTTGGAATGATTTGATGAAAAATTTAAATACAGTTTGATACTGTCAGTAATCGCTTATACCGTAAGTCAGGTAAAACTGCAAACAATGATCCTGATCTGCAGTTACGATGTTTTTCCATTTTTCAGCACGGTTGTAGGGAGTTATGGCCCCTGTTTTGCTTAGACCCTTGTTGCCTTTTAATTACATAATTTTAATAGCAGTAATGTAACTGTTGCTATTACTTATCCATTTTGATGTGAATACATCTTCCCCCCAGAGTGGAGAATTGTCAGTAAGACCTGTTCCACTTGTGCATTTTGCATGTGCCTGTGCGCGACAGTTGTTTTCAATTACGCCATGTTAATGGTTGTGTTGTTCATAACATGACCAGAGACAAATTGCTTCCTGCACCAAAACTACTCCAATTCTCCAAATTTCCTTGTCAGACAAGTAGTTTTCATAGCCTTAATATGTCCAGTGGCTAGTAAAGTTTCATGTTTTGCCAGTTTGAGTTCATGGGAAGGACTAGTGAGATTCAGCAGGACTTAATTTCCCAGTCTACCAGTCCCTCTGGATACAAAGAATTTTATGTTAAATTCTGGTCCTCATTGAGAAGACTATTTTTGTGAATATTCAGATAAAAAATTGGTATATGAATATTTGTTCATTTAGGTTGCAAGTTGTAAATCAAATAATCAAGACCAAAGGTAAACTATGGAATATTAAATTGGCTTACAAGGAAAGAACGTAAAACCAGTTAAATCACCTGAAATTCAAACTCTCACTCGTATGATAATTGGAATGCAAAATGTCTGAATAGTCACATTGCTCAGAACATTACCTTTTCTAATCATTATCATTCAGGAGCTTATAATCTTTGAATCATGAATAGATAACATGGTTGATAAAAAACATCGTATAGAATATGGAACATATTAATGACATCCGAGCCATCATGTAATAATCAATGTATCCAAATTGAATTAAATTAAATTTGCTGTGTGTTCATGAGGTTTTGATTGTGAACAAATCACTTCATGGAGAATTTGGTTTAAGTTAGTCCAGGTTTGTAATTGAACAAACAGTTGAGAGTTTCTGCCCTTCTTTACACCTGAGTCCATCATCAGCACCATAGGAACATTTTTTTAGTAATATTACGGAAAATAACACACATTCATTTGATTTTTGGTCTGTATGCCCCTAAAAAGGTATTTAATTAGAGTCAGATGACTGAGTTGACAGTGTTTTCAGTGTGGCTTGTTGTGGGTAGAGCCTGCATCGATGAATGAATACCAAAGAAGACAAATGAAAAAGTAAGGGTATGATTGCTTGATTAACATCATTGAATATTTTGAATATGATTCAGTGAATATTTTGAATACAATCCAAATACATTCAATAAATATTCAAATAGGAAAATTTAGGTTTTTGTTTCAGCTTAACAAGTACAGGTTGGTTCAATGATTACCTTATGTAATGTGTGTAAAATACAGGTTGTTTTAGTGAACACACGAAAGTTTAAGTTTTATTGACATTCGGATTTACTGGTCTACTTATTTTTTGTAGCCAGTCAAGGTGTTGTATTTTGTGTTAGGGACAATTATCATTAGTGGTGATATGATCCCATGGATCTTTTACTTTCAGAAATATGAAAACTATAATATGATTGGCTAATCAGAAGGTCATGACCTCATGTTGGTATCTGTCAGATCTAATTATTGTAAGTAGATCTCAGTTTTAATCAGATTGGTTTATGGGTAATGCAGGCAGATCAGGATCTATGCTGTCTTTGCTTTAAATCAGATTGAGCCACATGTACCTTTAACTGAAGGCACATTCTCTGATGGTATATATGGGTCTGCTGTGTTTTAGTGCATATTATAATGAATTAAATATAGTCATTTCCAGACATGAAAGGCCTGTATTTATTACCGACACCATACAGCCAGACTGGTTGTATGCAAATTGTTTGTCAGGATGCACATGCTTAGCCTTGATGGAGATGCATAAAGCTGTACAGGAAGAGGGGCTCAGTATAATCCTCAGAGTGCCTTATGCCATCAAATAATCCCCATATGGTGCACAAGTGTCTGCCAGTAGTATATATTTTTAAAGCTTCAGATGTAAATGGTAATTATGATTATCTTGTAATCCACTTTAATAAAGTTTGGCAGAGCAGGGCATAAAATGCACATATTGGTGGCTTCACTGTGGATTTGCATGATTTACATACAGAATGTCAATCCTCTAGAGATGAAATAGACATACAATATGTACAGGGTTAAGTAGAGTCCAACTTCAGGGTGTACAGACCCAGATCTGCAGGTGCATTATGCTACAGCAGATCTATGTTGTTTGCAGATGGACTGAACTTAAAAGCAAGTACATATGGTAACTGTAGCATAAAGAACATAAAACATTGCATTTTTATAGGTCAATAAAGATAAAATGATGTAAATAAACAGATCAAATGAGTCTATTGTGGTATGTAAACAGGTGCAGTGTGTGCCTTTTGGGTGTGTACAGCAGTATCTGTTTACAATAATATCTACCATTTTTGAATGATTAATGTCATTGCAAACCTATACCTGCAGATGTATGAGAAATAAGCACATGTGTTGATGATGTTGCTGTTGTAGTTCTTTCAGATTCAGAACTTTAATAAAAACATTCCCCAGTGTGTTAAAAAATATGGATCTGTGAATAAATGTATGCATGGTGTGTGTGATACATGCCACCAATCCAAATATTTTTTTCCATCCAGATATTTTTTTAAGATTCAAAAGTGTATTTTAAGGTTGGTGTAGGGGACAGCGCAAGTGACCCCCCCCCCACCTCTTTCCAAACTGATGTTGAATAATGCCAGTAGAAATGACAATAAATTCAAGTTTGAATAAAAGAGAAAAAAATCTGTTTTCTTTGAAGGATTTAACACACTTACAAACAAAAAATACCTGCAGACTTGGCATTGTTAAATATCATCACCTCCCTGGTTCATTGCTGAAGAATATCAAGATGATTTCAACAATTGACAGTTTAAAGGAAGAAATGGTCTTATCTTGAATTCTGGAAATTCTTTGTGGCCATTAGAGTATCAGTCCCTTCAAGGGGCTCTTGTTACAGATGACTCTGGCATTAAAAGTCTGGTCCATTGTCAAGTTTTGTCTTCATGGCAGATGTCCATCTGCAGGCATGATATTTGTGGAATTAGATCAGGGTGTTTCTTGTAATGTTCTGAACAAATTTGGATGAATATAGGTCACACTGATTTACTTTTGGGCACTGATGCTTTGTTTACAGGTTAGCCTAGTGTACATATTTTAATTTACTGGCAAATCTCCATCTGTATGTATGCTGTGTTTGTGAATCTTTGTCAGAGTCCTCCTTACACAATTCTAAACAATCCTAGATAAAGATTGGTCACAGTGACCTATTTTTCGTATGCAAATGACTTTGCTAACAGTTACAGTATAAAAAGTTTGTCTTTGTGGTAAATCTCCAGCTTTTGGTGTGGTACTGAGATAAAAATTGGTTAGGGTGTTCCTTGCATCATTGTAATTCTCCTCAAGGGAAGTTTGGTCAGAGTTGCTTATTTTTCTTTAATTTTTGTTGCAGCTTGGTTATCCCCAGGATCAAACCAACACTGGCATACACTAGCCTGTTTGTCTTTCTGACAAGAGTTGGTCATAAGGATTTTGTGCAAATTTTTTACTAATATAACATTATGAAACAATGGTGGGATTTGTTGGTAATGTAGGTGTAGGTGTTCTGTGCAGATTTACTTGTTATATGCTTTCCATAAGACATAGTGTCTTGTTATGATATCTGTTCATCCATCCATATGTAAATCTGTTACCAATTTCCTTTCTGCATAATAACTCCAGTTGTCCACTATAAGCAATTTACCAAAATTTGTTAATGACTTGTACTTGGGATCAAGAAGAACTCTATAAATTTGGGGTCACAAGATTAAAAGTCGAGTTTTCTGACACTAAAGAAATTTTTTTATATCAGCACCATGACTAGAGTTCTCCATCATCTGAATTTACCAAACTTTGTGGATAGCTTGCACTCAGGGTAAGGTATTGCCCTATTGATGTGTGGTAAAAAGGCCAAAGTGAAGGTCACTGACTGAAAGAAGAAGTTTTTGGACAGTATCATTAGTTCTGCATCACACATCTCAACCAAACTTTGTCTATCGATGGTTTACACTTGAGGCAAAGAAAAAGCCTCTAGAGTGATTCAAAAGGTCTAGGTCACTGTCTGTAAGAATAAAGGTGGTGTTTGCACACAAATTGTTGTTATTAATGTAGAAGACTATTTAACATGGAGTGGGCATGTAACATATCATTCATCACACACTGATTTATCCTTGGAGGATGTTATAAAAGTGGCAACAACTTCATAATTTCTTTGTTGAGGATGTTCACTTCGTGTAAAATCAATGCTGAACTGCAAAATGAATTTACATTTTGATATTATCGATATGTCATTTGGTATCACTGTATATCATAGCGCCCTAGTAGAGATTGAACTCAAACTTTTTTGTTTGAGACTTTTGTGATATTAAATAATGAAGAAAAATGCTTGTAGAATTCGAACATTTGTAATAACATTCTTGTGAAAGTTGAAGAAATGTTTATAAAACTTTTACAACTTGATGTAAATTGGCCATGCAGGTTTTCATTGCAGAAAATCAGCTATTTTATGGACGGTTAGTAACAAGGTACTTTTTTAGATGCTTTCTTTAGTAAGTGATTTTCACTTCCCTGTTTCATTTTTATAATAAGTATTTGTCCATCATCTTCTATTACCATCTTTTTAAACAGCATGATTTGGGGCAAGAAAGAAACCTAATGGTTGACTGAAGAAGGCAAAATTATTTCCACAAAGGACTTAAGTTGTGTACATCATGCCTTGTAGACTAAACATTTTAGATGGCTTTTGTTTTGGACAAGGAAGATGCCTATTGATTTTGGTTCAGAAGTCAAGGTCAGTGGAACTTCCAACAAGTTTCCATGGAATAATTCATGTCTTATTGCCACAATACATTATCAAACCTTGTGTATGACTTGCATTTGCAATTAGAAAGGCATATATTGATTTGAAAGGGGGGGGGGGCAAATTGGTCAGAAGTCATTGTCACCAAGACTGAAGAAAATTGGTTTCTTCAAAATAACTCCTGTTCAGCATCATTTTCCTTGAACACATTTGTGGATGGTTTGCATTTTAGTCAAGAAAGATGGTTATTGATTTCAGATTCAGTCAAAGTGTCAGGTCACTATGCCATATATTGAGTTTAGGGTTTGTTAGTAGCTTGCTTTTCTGGAACCATTTGGACTGGCTTTCATATGAGGTGGGAAAATCAACCCATTGATGTTGGAGTCAAGGGTTAGGAGATGAAGATCACAGGGACAGTGACATATTACATGAGTTAAACAAGTTTGGCATCTCAATTAAGAAACTTTGTGATGACATACCGAGAAAATCTTGGACATTTTAAGGAATGGACTTTTATAATCTAACCCTATATTGTAAGAATGCTATATTTGTACCTTTTATCTTGTTGTTGCTCATATTTGTGTTTACTTGGCATTTTCTTCCTTAATATTTTTTGTGTGTGCAATTCTCTGCATTTTGAATAATTTTTAATTAACACCATGTAGCCAGTATTGTGCTGATAACCCCATACATAACAGATATCTTGTAGCACCTGTGTGTCTGACCAGTGAAAGAGGGTTTTACTTAAGAGTGTTATAATAAGCTTGTTTACCAAAATGGGAGCATATATTAGGTTTCGTTTATGGTACTTGCATTTAAAGTGATTTTTGATCACTTGGACTCTCAGAAATGTACAATATAAATTTTTTGAAAAGTTGAAAACTCCAGTAATTCACAAACAATCAACATTATTGTGTTTAACTATTACATGCACCCAGCTGCTAACAGCATAGATAGGTATGTCATCGGATGAGGCACCTGCAGATCCAAGCCTATGAAGTTTGATGCTGATGGTTTTTATAACATCCCAGTCTGCTGAAACATTAAGATATGGCAGAGTTGGGTTTATCCAGGTTGTTCTGCTGGTATTTTTTGTATTCTGATGTTCTGGCACATTTTGAGAAATCATATTTGGGTCTGTTCTGTTTGTTCTTCTGGTGGGTTTTATAACACCCTGATGTTCTGGCACGTTGAGATATCAGATTTGGGTCTATGAAGTTTGTTCTGCATATGTTTTTATTTTTTTTTATATATATTCTGATACATCAGTACATTAAGAGAAAGCAGACTTGGTTCAGTGCTTCATGTTCTGTTGGTGACTTTTATAACATGATTTTGCCAGCTCATTAAAAGATAGCATATTTGGATATATTGAATTTGTTTTGCAGGTGGTGTTTTATAACACTGATCTGCTGGCACATTAAGAGATATATAGCAGTTCTAGGTCTATTCTGTTTGCATTTGGCTTGTTACACACTTATAAACTGGTAAGCATTGACTCGTGAAATCAGTGCCCTGTCAGATTTAAGATTCTCTCATTCCATATATGTCCCACAGACTTTGCCCATGTGAGAAAACAATGTGGGATATGCCTATTCCACATGAGTGTACTTGTTTACACTAAACATGACATTATGCTGATGGAATGATATCTGCACATTTTTCAAGGCAGTTAATGTTAAAAAGACATTTATTCTGGCATGTTTGCTGTAGTCCTTCTTTGCAAAAAATCTTTTTTGCAAATTAAACTTGTTATACTCATTTTAATGACATAGAACCTTGTGATGTTGATATTCATTAGTCCCTAATTTGTCAGCATTATTCATGTTTTTTTATGTGAGGCAGTTGTTTGTGGTATAAATGGCTTTTATTGGTCTTCGTGTTTTCTTTAGAGGGTAGATCACTTCATATCATACTCTATAACGGAACTCAAGGATATAAATTTTATGAGAAGGTAGGTCTAATTGATTACCATGTCACCTGGTGATTACATTGTCTCTTGGTAACTATGGTGACTCAGTGGTTAGTGTGTCGGACCTAAGGTAAGAGTTTGAACCAGGCTTGGTCAGCTACCATAATGTGTCCTTGGGCAAGGCACTTTACTTGAATTGACTCGACACTAAATAACCTTTCTGCACTTACATTGGAAGAATCAAGTGCAGTAGGAAATTTGAAAGAGCAGCATGCTACATGTGTTGCTTTTTCAGTTGATGTTTTTAACCCACTGTCATGTGTTGTCTATTCATATTTACTATTTGCAAAAACTGCTAGACCAATTTGCACATGACTTTATTGGGAGTATGCAAGCATCAAGGCCTTTCAAATTTTGTTAGTGGATGCTGAACTGTCATCCAGTATGACCACCATTACTACAGAAAAAGAAGCCTTGAAATTTTTTTTTCTCAAAACCTACTTAACAGAATTTGGCCAAATTCGACAGAAAGCATCCTGACATGAAGGTCTTTCAACTTAGCAGAACTGCTTTCAAATATTGCCCACATTGCTATAAACTCTTCCCAGTTCAGACAGTTGTAAACATTTGACAGACAGCATGCTGGCATGAATGACTATCAGATCTGCACAGATGATGAAAATCTGCCAACAAATTTGGTCTACATTACTACAAACTGAAAAACCTAAATGAATTCTCAAAAACTACTCGACAGAAATTAGCCATATATGACAAAAACATGATGGCATGGATAACTTTCAGGTTTGTACAAATCATTCTTTTCTTTCTTACATAGAAATTATTTTTAAATTTTAATTTTAAGATAAGACTGTTGATGTATGTAATGAATTTAGTGAAACAGTGCAGACCCTGACATGACTACCATTTAACCTCTGTCCGTTTGGGTTTGAGTCTTGGACTCGATGTTTTCTATGCTTGCCAGTAGCTTCCCAGGGGTTGATGGGTCTTCCCAGGGTTTTCCAAGATACTTCTCTCTATTTATATCATGTGCTGAAAAATGGCATTAAGCCCATAACAGCAACAGACCCTGGCCTGCTGCCATATTAAGTATAGGTGAGTGGATCAGTGTCCAAGTTGTTTTTAGTTGGGTGTATATTACATGCAGGTAAAAATGGCTGACTCTCCTATACACAGTTATATCTCCTGTTTGACAAAAACACAATTTCTGTTACCAGGAGTATTTTGAGAATGATACTGATGTATATATATGTCAGAGACATATACTGACATGGACATGTGGATTCACCTGTTTGTGTGTGAATTTGAGAGATTCTTGTCATTATTGATTTTCTTCAGTGACTGTCCCAAGCTGTCTGTAAATTATTTGGAATGCATGGAAAAAGTGTAAATAATAGAATTAAATAGTCTTTAGTGTTTTTCAGTTTTTCCCTTTTTGAATTCCTAGAGAAGCAGTTGAATATACAGTTTGCATCCAGTAATTTTCAAAGCAGATTAAGTTGCATGTTACAAGCTGAATATTTTCAAAATATTTTTCTTCTCATGGCTGTCTGAGAAATAGTTGCCTAGTGCCAGAAGATAGAATGAGCTTCTTTTGTCTACAGGGCACCTTGATAGATTAGGAACTTCCATTCTGATTGACATGTAAAAATCTGCACTTCAAACTGTGCAAGAAAGGACATGCAGCAACCAGAGCACTTACTGTAGCTACTATCAATTTCCCTATAAACCAGTAATAAAAAAATAAACTCAGTTAGCATGAATGCCTTTGCTGGAACAGAATTAGCTTCTTGTACACACATGGGACCTGAATTGCCAAACTAATTACAGAACTGTCAATCTCTTTAACAGATTTGCATTGTCTCATGTTTTCGGAGAAGTTTGTGTGACATGATATAGTCTTCTGACTGAGATGTCAGTGTCAGCTTGGTGTTGAGGTTTTCTTGCAAGCCTGTTGCATTGAAAATGGTGTGACACAGTGTTGCTCTTTGTAGCCAATATCATGTACATTGATTGCCCTCATGTATGGCAGATACGTGACGAAGGTTTGTAGCACTTAGTTGCACACATGCTTGATGTATCATAAAAATCAACCAGAATTTCATAATAATACAAATTTCATGCAACCAAATATTTAAAGCACATATCCATGTGGACCAAAAAGAAATCCTTGAGAATTACTGTTTCGAGGTTTTAGAATAGAACATTTTCTTAGTATCTGGAATCCTTATAGGTTCAACAAGTCATTGGTCTCATTACAGGTTATATTCCCACCATCTGATTGGCTAGAATCAACTACCATGCTGTGGCCTTGGGCATGGCACTTTGTTCAATTGTGTCGTTAAAAGATAACCTTGAGAGTGTTGATGTGATGTAAACTACCAACCAACCCAGGGAAAAAAAAATATTCAAAACTTTCTCAACATCTTGCTATTACAAAGGTGATTTAACGTTGTTATATCTGTTGTCTAGAATGGATGCTGTACTTTAAATGTATACACTGTTAGATGGAGAAAAATATGCTTGTCACTTGCATGCCAGTTGACCTTACACAAGATGATAGATCGCTCCACCTACCAAATCACGTGACATGACCACTTGTTAACCTCCGACAAACATGCAGTTTTTGGCAAAGAAATATGTTTCAGTTTAGGTGATACGTTTATTAAAAATAATTTGTATTATTCTTGAAAATATCAAATTACAAAGTTGCATAAATTATACTGCAGTAGACAATATTTATATTTGTAGTTCAAGTTCATATTGTAATAACCTATGTGTTTTATTCCAATAAATAATAAAAATCAATTTTAAAGCTACTCGAGAACTTATTCATGTAAAAGGAAATTCGCTTCAAAAGATGCTAATGCATTTAGTATATAATCGCATCCTTATAAATTTTATCTGGCTTATGTTTATACTGCGTTGGAAGTAAATGAATTACAAATTAATAACAAAATCCTCAACAATTACTTTTCAGAAGTATACTGTTGTACATAATTTTAAAGTTCTACTGTGTTTGACAGTTGGAGTTTGATCAGTGATGTCTGTTGACAGAAGCATGTAAATAGTGCATGCTTAATATATCGGACGATACTTATCTGAAACAATTGTTTGTGTTTTTGTTTCTTTATTATCACATTTTTGGATCCCCACCCATCCTTTAGCCTAGTGAGAAAGTAAAGAATTACTCAAGTGTCTGAAAGATCAAGATGATAAATCATTATTTTGGGACATGTCAACATTAAAGTGTAAATTTTCTAACTTCAAAATAATACAGTCTGGGATTCAGTGCTTCCCTATAGAAGAAAAATAATATACATCAAAGCCCAAAAGTTAGTGGGTTCTCCACACATATTCTATAAACATTTATGTTTACATATATTTTTCAATTTCAGTTTCTTTTTTTTTTCTTCAAGACATTGATGGGACATGCTTTTCTACATACTTTTATGCAAACAAACATGTAATTGCTATTAATTGTTTCCATATTCAGCTGATCGTACTATCGAACACAACAAAAAATCTTTTGTCTATGTTTTGGGAAAGGAATAAATATAATTCCTCCCTTTAGATGACCTGGATATTGAATATAAGAATTACAAGGCTCCCACTGACTTATTTTCACCGTTATCAATCAAGAAATCAACAAATTATTGCAAATTTGTAAGTACTTATCATAATCAGTTCATTTTTGCCACAAGCAGCTTGTCAGAGGAAATGGCGGATGAAAGCAGTGCCTGGAGGTGTGTCTAATTTATGCTCACTGATTGGTTAATTCATCAGCATGATTGACAAGTGGTGGAAGGTCATTTAACATTTCAAATGTATATTACCATTCGTACTTGCTCGTAAGTCAAGTCAAATGGCAAACAACAAAGATCTTGATCTGCTGTAGCATAATGCACCTGCAGGTTTAGGGTCTGTATTGTTTGTTTTACTGATTACTCCTGTCAAACTGTACAGATCAAGAACTGCCAGCACATTATGTGACGGCAAGTCGGGGTCTGTGCAGTTTGCAGTTGGACTTGACTTATAAGCAAGCATATATGGTAGTCGGTGATCTAGTCTTCTAGACCACTGATACAGAATTGGTCATATTGATGTGGCAAATTAACATACTGATTGAATATATTTTTGTAGTAGTCACAGACTTGTTTGCCCTCTGTTCAGGACCATTCCAGCTGTTTTAAATTTTAATCTATCAATTGATGCACTATGGGAATGATAATCCATCTGTAGAGAAAATAAGCATCCTTTCAGCTACTGTATAGTCAGCTCCAACTGCAAACAACATAGACATTGATCTGCCAGTACATTAGGCAACTGCCGATCTTGGTCTGTGCAGTATGCGCTTGGATCCAATTTGTACGCGAGTGTATATGGTATATAAATGGCAGACAAAGATGCTGTTATGAGATATAATTATTCTTGCTCCTTTTTAAATTTTGTTGTCATGGAAACTGGGACTTGAAAGTCTGGGAAGATTCTTTATTTCAAATTAATTTTAAATTAATCTATTTTCAAATAGAACTTAAATCTCTTGATGCAAAATTCCTTGGTTTTGGAAGGACATCATGTAAATAAATTAAGTAATGATTAACGAGTCATCAGTTGTTAAATAAATGTGATTGATGGTAATTTCTCTTTGCTCCATGCCAATTAGGAATGGAGTTGTTTTTATTGTTGGCACTGCATGTATACATATGCTAACCATTCATGTCTTGTTGTATTCACTGACACTATTGCAGCAATGGTGAAAGTGCTTAATAGTACCACTGGTGGAACATTAGTTCTGCTTGACACAATGGGGTCAAGTTATCATGTCAATAAAACTTGTACAGAAGTATACCTTTACTGCTATTTTCAGAATGGGTCACTTTGACATACATTTCATGTGTGCTTAAAGGCAAGCTTTGCTATTTAATATTCTTTATATGCCTGCCATAAAGTGGAGCATATTGTCTTTGCTTATCTTTTACCAGTTTTTTTTCTTTTTTTTTTTTCTGTACAATTGCTGAGTTCACCATTAGTGGATGGCTTGCACTTGGAAAGGAAGAAGCTTGTGATTTCAGGCTGAAAAGTGTTAGGTCAAGGTCACTGAGACTGGAAGAAGAAAAATTATTTCCATACATTAACATTAGTTCTACATCTTATACCTGGACCAAACATTGTAGATGGCTGCAGTTGGGGTTGTGATTCTGGGGATCAAAAACAAATGACAATTTCACTCCAAAAGAAGAAGACAGATTTCCTTAAAATAACACATTCTATAACTTGCACTGGAAGTGCTATAGCAGCCCATTGTCTTTGGTCTCAAAATGTTAAAAATCAAGATCACGGACTGATAAGTGAAAAATGGTTTCTCCTCAAGAAATATGCTAGTTCTTGACATAGTTTGTAGATGATCTGCACTTTGGGTAAGAATGGCTCATGCTGATTTGGGAATCAAAGATCAAGATCACTGATTGTAAAACAAAAAGAAAATTAATGTTGCATAAAAACATCACTTCTAAACCTCATATTTTGACAAGAGTTTGTGGAGGACTTGCATCTAAGGTATGGAAAAGATTTGTTGATTTTTGGTTCCTAGGATAAAAAATCAAGGTCATTGTGACTGGAAGAAAAATGCATTTTTCAGAATAGCATTTGCTCTCAGTTACCAAACTTTGTGGATGGCTTGCGCTTAGGGTATTGAAGAACCTGTGCCAAATGCCACAGATCCATTCATAGTAAGTCTGATTAAAACGAATGTTTTTTGCAAAGAAGGTTTTCTTCGAGACCACATACTGTGATCAGAGGTCCAGGTCATTGAGACCCATTGGTCGAAATAATCTCTAGTGTCAACCAAGCCCTACTAGTGCCTACAAAGAGGACAATTAAAAATCTGTGTATATAATGAGCCATTCAGTGATTCATTATGCTTTCTTAGGTCTACTATTCATATATAGACCAGAAAAGCTTATGAGGTAGTATCCATCTGTTGGCACAAGTTTATTACTGCTGCTCCTCCTAAGCTAATTCCCATGAAACTTTACACATAAATTCATAGCATGGTCTAGTTTGCCCTAAATCAAAATGGTGCTGCTTGGGCATCCAATATGGCCACCACTGTGGCCATCTTGGAAATCTTATGGCATCTTTTCCTGAATGGACAGTCATGTCAACATGGGGTTGTGATTGAAAGAATATTTTCATGTCTAGTTGGTCCGAAATGAAAATTGTGCCAATCTGACATCAAGTTTAGTTGCCACAGCAGTCTTGAAAATCTTCTTGTTGCTACTCCTTCCACATCGATGATCATATCAACATACTGTTTTCACTAATAGACTTCTCATAATGTGTAGTTGTTCTGGAATGAAAATAGTACTGCTCTGATTTCCAATGTGACTGACAGCAGTAATATCGGAAAATCTTGTTATTACTAATCCTCCAGAATTGAAAGTCTAATCTTATAAATATTGCTATCTCAACTCCTCCCAAATTGATGAGGTTTTCACCAATAGACTTTTGACGATAATTAAATGGTCCTAAATAAAATGTACCAATCATTCACTACTCCAGTGGCCAGAGTGGTTAGAGCTTCCTCCTTGGATTTGGAATGTCATGGGTTCGAACCTGACTGAATCATACCAAAGACTTCAAACAATGGTACTAGCAGCTGCCTCACTTGGCACTCAACATTAAGAGGTTAATGTTAGGACTGGTAGGCCAGGTGTCAGGATACTGTCACTGGGTAGGATATGATGCTAGATGTCAGCAGCATGATGCCCCAGACATCACTATAGACTGCCATACTGCAGACATCGAAGCAAGATCACTGAAAAATTGTTAAAGCTACGTTAAAAATCCAAATCTCTCTCACACACATGCGCATACATGTACACAGACACACATACAAACAGCAATCATACATTCAATATGGCTGCAATGATAACTCTCTTAAAAATCTTGTTGTCACTACTCACCCTGAATGGATGATCATTATGACATGGGTGTTTTATTTGTTCCCTGTCAGACCACGTCATTTTGATGTGATAGGTCATTTAAATATTGATATTTTGTTTAAGCTCAGTATTTTGATTACTTGTATTTAAAAAAAAAATCTTGATGGTGGCTATCACAGCTGTCATTAATCATAATACAACATCTTGCATGATAGGTCAAACCTGCTGAATTCTTTTTCATCAAACTTGATTTTCAGGGCCTGAGTAGTATAGTGATCACATACATGTTTTGCAACTTGGCAATTCAAGGTTCAGTACCTGCTTCAGGCATGATTTGTAATAGTAAGTAATAGTATGTGACTGCCCACTCCAGGATGCTACAGCATGATTCAGAATGGATAGTCATATTGACATGGGGTTTTCACCAGAATACTTTGCACAATATCTGGTTGGGCCTGAATGACAATAGCATCAATCTGATGTACAGTATGCCACAGCAATGACCATCTTGAAAATCTTCTTATAGCTACTCCTTGTGAACATATGGGTCCCTGGGTGGCCAAGTGGTCTAAAGTGCTTGCCTTTACTGATCACTGTCATCTACCATTGTCTGCATGGGTTTAAGACTGGTACTCTCCCAATGTGAATATGTGAGAAAGCTTGCCAGTAGCTTCCAATGGGGTGGTTGTTCTTACCAGGGTTATCACAGGTTCATCCTTCACCATTTATACTGGCTGCCATGTATAGCCTATCTTGCACTGAAAAATGGCATTGTAACAAAAATGGCATCCCACTGAACAGAAATTCATATTGACATTCACAAGAAGACTTCTCATGATACCTAAATGGTCCTAAATCAAAATATTATCAGTATGGTGTCCTCTATAGTCACCATAGTGGCCAACTTGATAATCTTGTTATCATTACTCCTTTTGAATGCAAAGTTATGTTCCCCTGAGGTTTTTTGTGAAGACTTTTTATGATTTCTAGTTGGTCCTAAATGAAAAGGCTGCTTGCACATGGTCACCACAGAGGTCATCCTGAAAATCTTGTTATAGCTATTTTGATGTGATGGCAGATCAGGTTATATGCAGTTTGTTAGGAGTAATCAGTAGAATAAACATTATATAGACCTTGATCTGCAGGCACATTATACCTCGGCAGATCAGGGTCTTTGTTGGTTGCAGTTTGACGGAACATATAATCAAGACTATACAGAAATGTCAGGGCATAAAGAGGGAGACCAACAAAAATGACATTTGGGGATATTTAAAAAGAATTCTTGGGAAAGTGGGTACCAGAATGGTACCCTGCACAAGTTTTTACAAAAATCAAAGTTGTACAGAATGAACAATTCGCAGGAATTTATTTCTGAATAGAAAATTTCTTCAGTCAGTCCATCTTTGGGTTCTGAAGTATAGGTCCAGATTTGATTCCCAATGTTTTGTAAAATCAGTACTGAAAATTAGATATCAGCATTGTATTCAAATTTGACTTAATCATTTATGATCAAGCCAGATGTGGGCATTTGTTTTTGTTTGTTAGATTTATAATCCTTTTAGATGCACTTATATGTAGATTGGGTTTAAAAGGGTAGAAAATTAAAAAGTAAATAAGCCCCTGATATTAACACAATATATAACATTTTTTATGATCAAAAGGAATTTACTAGCTATTACTAGCTGTAGCATAGCTATTTACTAGCACTAAGAACTTGATCAAAACATGCAGCCATTCTCAATACAGAACCATCAGTATTTTAAGAGCACTTCATGTTTCTGTTTCTGACATTTTTTACTGAAGAATGTTAGACTATTTACCGTAGAAGGCGGTCCACTTATCACTTCCACAATATGAAGGACTAGAGTATTTTTGTTGATTCTTTTTACCGTGTATATAGTTGATTATAAGATGTATCAAACTGCTAACAATCAAAATCTTAATCTGCCTGCATAATGCATTTGCAGACCAGAGTATATTTTATTTGTTCTACTGATTACTCCTAACACTTTCCTAACACAAATCCTAAATTTGGATTTTTAGTGTTGCTTTGACAATTTTTCAGTCTTATCACTATGATGTCTGCAGTGTAACAGTTTGTAGTGATTTTTTGCACTGGGGCATCATGCATCATGTCTCACCCAGTTACATTATCCTGACACCAGGCTAACTATTCCTCACAATAAACTCTTAATGCTGAGCACCTAGCAAGGCAGCTGCTAATACCATTTTTATAAGTCTTTGATATGACTCTGCAGGGCTTCAAACCCATGACCTCCTGAATCTGAGGTGGATGCTCTAACCACTTAGGCCACTGGAGCGGTCTCTTCCAAATATTGAAATGTGTCACTGAACTGAATTTTTCAGAAAATGATACCAACCGTAAATGACTTTGACTAACATTTTATTGAAAAGCTTCAGTTTTCTGTAATTTATTGTTACTTTTATCTTTGGGCTGGATTCACATATTTTGCACAGCATGTCAAATGTTATCCCATTGGGTAAATAAAAAAGACATATCTCCATATGGTTTTCTTTTTAAGCTTTATTGGGATTGCCTGCTGTCTGTCTGTTTGCACAAGTTTATTATTGCTACTGTACCTAAATTACTTGGAGGATTGCCAAGACAGATATCCATGACAAGGTCTAGCTGGTCCCAAATGGAGATGGTGCTGCTCAGACAGCCAGCAAGGCTGCCACCCCCAACAAACATGACATGAAAATCTGATTACTATTCCTCATAATTGGATGGTCCTATCATCTTCACTAGCCAAGGTTCTGATATGATAATCTGATCTACACTTTGGCTGATTGAACAGATATAGTGACATCTATTGGATTTCAATAGTTGTGTCCCTTAGTATGTAATGCCAACTAACCAGTAGCCTTGTGCATTGTAAATAGCCAAAAATGGTGGGAGCAATTGGATACCTCGGAAGTTTAACATTAAAAGTATGACTGTGTACCCGGGGGAAGCCATCATAGGTGTATTTGAGTGAAAGGTATTTGTGCAAACATGGACCAGCACTGGAAAACTGATTATTTTTCAGTCCATTCAAGTTGTGTGCTCCCCTTGTCTTGATCATGTAGGAACAGTGTTCATATTTTATTTTGATTGGATGCGGTAGCTTGCCACCACATCCAATGAGATTCATAGACCCGAAGCACATAAATATCTGCTCGATAAACCAAGGTGTACATACAGTTATCACATCAGAACCTTAGCTAGCAAAGATGTGGTCCTGTCAACATGGAGATTTCACTTGGAGACTTCTTATGATGTCTGACTTGTACTAAATGAAAATGGTGCCTATCTGATGTTCATTACAGCATCACAATAGCAATCCTGAAAATCTTTTTATAGGTACTGCTGCAAAATGGAGACCCAGTTTGGCTGAGTGGTCTCAATCACTTGTCTAAAGAGCTCACCTTCACTGATCACTGCCATCTCACCTTTCTCCACATGGGTTCGAGTATCAGGCTCAGCGAAGGTGGGTATATGAGAAAGCTTGCAGTAGCTTCTGATGGGCTGGTGTTTCTTCAACAGTTTGTTTTCCCCGGTTCTTCATGCACCAGTTATACTTGCTGCCATATATAACCAGTTATCTTGCGCAGAGAAATGGCATTAAAACCCAAAACAGCAGCTACTCTAAAATTGATGATCATGTTAACATAGGGTTTTCACCAAAAGACTTCTTTATCTTGTTTGTCTTAAATGAAATAGTGCCCAACAGACATATAATATAGCTGCCACAATGAACATATTGAAAATCTTGTCACTAATTCACATATTGGCATGAGGTTTTCACCAAAGTTTACTTGTGTTGTCTTAGTTTGTCCCAAATGAAAAGGGTAGTGATCTTACAGCAGTATGGCTGACACAGTGGCAGTTTTAAAATCTTGTCTTTCACGAGGTTGTTTCAACACTAGGATGCTAAAGAGAAGAAATGGTCTTAGCTTGAATTCCTGGTAATTCTTTTTGGACTGTAGAACATCACCCCCTATGAGAGACTTGTGTTTTCCTTGAAATGATAACCACAAAAAGAAGTCCATCTTGACAATCATTCAGTTTTAACACGACTGTAAGAATCCATTTTGTTAGTTTTTTTTAAAATAACTTTTATATTCCAATCTATCAATCAATATATTGCAACTTTATGCCAGTAAACTAGAATTATTAATATATAGTAGCAAAGTTTATGAATTTAAAAAAAGAAAAATTATATTTGAAAAATGATTACCTTGAACACAGTGTTAATATTTCATACAAGGACCCATGATGATTAAGAACCTGTCAATAATTTATGGATATGTATGAGCCGAATTTAGTTGAGGCCCACTTTAATGACAAGTGGGACATAGCTATGTCTAAAAATGGTGTCATCATCAATATTTACGGTTTGATTAAGTTTTTTATTTGTATATATTTTCTCTACCCCTTAACAGACTTGTATCATACTAGGCATGAATGATTATGAAATTCAGACAGTTCATTGTATGACATGTTTGCATGCCCCTTTTACGTTGAGATCAAGGTTTCAGTCATAGAAAATTCATGTTACAGTTTCAGTTAAGGTTTTATCATTTTCTTGCATTTCTAAATTCCCTTAGGATTTTCTTCATACTTGGGATGAATCATTATGAAGCTATGGCCTCTTGCCCGTTGACCTTAGTGTCCTGCAGTCATAATACAGTGTGCATTAAAGTGTTTGTCTGCTTATATTTCCTAAAATCCTAGATGGGTTTTCTTCATGGTTGGGATGAATTCTTACTAGGTTGAGACAATCCATTTGGTGTCATGCCTGCTTGCTCCTTTGATCTTCAGATCAAGGTCAAAGATATATAACATTTCTGTCATGGTTTTGGTTAAATGTGTTTTCATTTACAATACAGTATGTATTCAAAACTCCTGCATGGATTTACAGTCTTGGGATGGCTCATAAGAAGCTGAAACATTTCATTGGGTGACATGCACATTTGCTCCTTTTACCTTGGGGTTCTACAGTCACAGAAAATGTGAGCTAAAGTTTGGTTAAAAACACTTTCATTCTTTCGTAACCATTTGGTGGATATTGTCCATACACTTGTTGAATGATAATGAAGCAAAGACAATTAACTCTGCTTCATATTCATTGTTCCATGTTGACCCTTGGGTCAAGGTCATGTATTCCATAGTTTGAGATACAGTCCCTGGCCTTATTCTTATCAAACAGTAAAGTTTCTGATTTTAGCACTAGTATTAATAAATCAGAAGAGCTTATGGGATGGTATGTTGTCCATCATCTGATGGCTGGCTGGCTGTCCATTAGAAGTTTAATATCACTGCTCCATCTTTGCTTTTAGGATTAACATGAAACTTTATATATACATTCATCCCATGGTGTAGGTGGTTGCACATCAGATATGGCCACCACAGTCAAAAACTTGTTATCGCTGTTCCTTCTGAATGGATGGTCATCTCGGCATTTACTAAGGTTTTTACTAAGACTTGTGATGTTTAGTTGATTTAATGAAGATGGTGCCAGTCTGACGTTCAGTATTGCCACAGCAGGGATTGCCATAAAAATCCTGTTATGGCTACTCCTTCTACATGGATGGTCATGTCAGCTTGGAGTTTTCACTAAAAGACTTCTTAAATAAGAATGATGGTTGATCTGATGTCTAGTATGGCTACCATGGCAGCCAGTTAGAAAATCTTACTGATATGAAGTCTACATTGACATGAGTTTTTCACCAAATACCTCAGTGGCCATCTTGTAAGTCTGTGATTGGGGTTACCTGTAGATGTGATTAGTAGCTTTAAGATTTTGATGTGAACTCTGGTGTATAATTGTTTATAAAGGAAACAACCTTTTAAAAGAATTGTATGCCCACAATTATCTTTTGCAAAGTCTGTTTGCCCATTTATTTACTAATTTCATTTCTTGTGTGTGTGTAACTTGATTTCTCCACTGAGTGGATCATCATATCAGTGTGGGGTTTTCATTATGAGACTCGTGATATCTTGTTGCTCCTAAATTAAAATGGTGCTATCTTACATTGAATATGACCACCTATCTTGATAATTTTGTTATGGCTACTCCTCCAGTATGGATTGTCATATCAGCATGGGAATTTTAATAAAAGACTTCTTATAACATCTAGTTGGTCCTAAATGAAAAATTATACTGTCCTGACATCCAATATGGCCACCATGGCAGCCATTTTGAAAGCTTGTTATCACTACTCTTCCTTGGTTTTAGATGAAAATGGTGCCAATCTGATATTGATTATGTGTACCACAGCAGCTAATTTGAAAATCCTGTTATCACTGAAAACTATTAGAGATGGCTTCAACACTCAACAGTTAAAAGAAATGGTTTTGAACTCCAGAAAATTCTTTCACACAGTATACATCTTTAGCTAACTATATTTAGCTGATTCAGTTTGAAGCAACACCATCCCAATCTAGTCAACTTTTTACAAAACTTTAAATTACTTCTTGCAGCATCAATGAGATCTTGTTTTTGTTACGATTTCAGGATGTTGAAAGCTAGAATACAGTATTTAGGACAGAGACTTGATATATATATATATATATATATATATATATATATATATATATATATATATATATATCCTAGAGGGAATTGGGGTAGATTAGTTATTTTGTGTAACTAATTGAGTTGTACCCTTGTTAATTAGCATTTTTTATTATTATTATTATTATTATTATTATTATTATTATTATTATTATTATTAAAACAAGTACAGGGACATACTATAGACAGTGGGTCTCTGGATTATAATACCCCATCCTGTCATAGGTGTAAAATTCGAAGGAAATGTTTATGAACTTAAATGTGGTCATGGCTAAACAAACAGATGAACTCCACAACAAAACAGAGAATGTCCCACCTAATGATTAACATATGTATTTCAAAAGCTAGTGTTTTTATTTTTGAAAAATTGCCTAATTATATAGGGCTTTTAAGTACATTTTGAAAGTCTTTAGAAATTGGATGAGAAAATGTCAAACTTATAAGGAGTTGAAATTGTATATGTTAATATCGTAAATTCTATCCAGGTGCTCTACTTGAACTAGCAAGATCTTGTCCAGCCACCTGATGACAAAATGATTCACACCTAGCTGGAGATGGAATTGGTAAGCAGTCCATTGGAATCTCTGTATATGATGTTTGATTGACAGATATCACTTGCTGCAGAGGGGTCAATTTTTTCTTGCTGCTGAAGGTGAGAGGTTACAATTGGTGTCAAAATCATAATAGAGTTTATGGATCCCATTAGGAGCTATGGTGACGTAGTGGTTAGTGTGCCAGACTATGAGCCAAAAGTGTGTGGGTTTGATCCCTACCATTGGATCAGCCTGGGGGAAACTACTGTGTTGTGTCCATGGACAAGTCACTTTAACTCTAATAGCCTCTGCACTAAATAACCTACTTCAGTTTTTATGCTCTGAAACATCAGACTTGACCAAATTATAGGTCTAATAAGTACCTATTTATGGGGAAGTAAAATATCAACAGAAGCACTTCCTATATGCTTTAAGTTTGTCACTTGTATGCTTCTGTCACATGCTGAAACTATATGATGAACATTTGTACTAAATAGCAAAGCCATTTTAGTGAAGTCCAGGTTTTTCTTTTGAAAATTAAATCACTTTATTAGAGATACTGTTCCAGTTGATCATTCCTTTTTTACACAGTTTAAATAAAACATAATATAGTTATAATATGAATTGATGCATGCTGTATAGTGAAAACTGTTCAGGTGTCTAACCATTGGAGTAATAGACACCGTCTTGGACACGTTTTACGCAAGAGATGTCATTGCATGACCGATCACACTTGGCTGCCAATTTGAATTTTTTTAATAAACAATTTTCTAACAGTCAGTTGTAGATAGGTGGACTTCGGGGATTTATCAAAAATATAAACTAGTTAATAAATTGCAGAGAGCTTAATTTGGATCTCTACTAATTTATACATCTTGAAGTCGTGATCAGCTGCTGTAGGCTGATCAGTATTGGTGTGCATAATGATGCATAGACACATTTTTGTAAAGAAAACTTTATAGGTGATCTGTTACTTTTGTGACAGTAAAATTTGTTTATAGGTCTTTTTCTCTCTCACACTTCACACACACACGAGAATTGGATGAATTTGAGAATTATACTCAGAAGTTGAATAATTTCTTCATTCCATTATGAACACACACACACACACACACACACACAAGAATTGGATGAATTTTGAAGTTGAATAATTTGTTCGTTCCATTCTGAAGTCAATTCATTCAGGACATTTGTGCAGAAAAGAATTTACCTTGAGAATTCATTAGAGTTGTTTACCAGTGAAACTGCAGTACAGCATCTGTATCATAATTAGATAAACTTGATTTGCAGTAGATAAACCTGACTTGTTGTATATAGACCTGATTTGCAGTGAAGCATAAAGAAGAAAAAAAAAAACAGGGAAAGGAGTACAAAGATGTCATGAACAGAAGCAGAAATTTGTTTCAGATGAAAATAATAATCATCCAGTCAAAGCAATTTGTTCATGTAAAAATTGGTCTATGTCCATTTTTGTCTCTGAAGATTCATGCCATAAAACATACCCAACACTACAACATAAATCATGCATTCCAACTTGTCATTGATAAATGGCACTCCATGAACTCCTTTTCTCCTTCCATCTGTGGCAGATGCCATGTTTTTATTCCTTAATTAATCCCTCTTTAGTGTACCAAATTTAGACCACTAACAGAATTCATGAAGGGACAGTTCACACAGTGTTTGTTCAAACCATTTTTCAAAAGGGAAATTTATGTAGGTGATTATTCAGAGCTTTGGATGTAGAGTAAATTGAAAAGTGTAAAAGATTTTGTACATTGGAACATAATGTTATAGATATATTCATGACACAGTATTACACAAAGGATCACAAGGACATTCTGTCCTGCTCCCTCCAAATCTTGGGCATATGCACCTTTCTGAGGTACAAACGAAAATAATTATGCATAATGCACCGGTATTGCTATAAAAATGAGATGATCTTTATTGCTTCAACAGTTTTTCCACCTTCACTTTGTGGTCTGCATTGTACACCACTCCCTTGATAACCCGTGCCCTGATAACTCATGAACCAGCTTATAACACAGTGTCTGGTGCAGATCCTGTTTTTGTACCAAAGAAAATACAAAAAAATTGTCCCCTGTGTATTGAATGTGAAGAAAATTGGAAACAGAATTGGTAAATGAAACTTTGATATATCACTGCTTGTATCATTGAAAATGGCAGTTTGTGCCTTGAAGGTTAGATTTAGCATGTAAATTTTGCAAGTTCACATATTTTGTTAGATTTTATTGGAAAACTATTGCTTAGTGCACTCTAAATAATAATATATGGTGAAATAGTGACCAACAAAAAATTCTGGTAAATGCTAACAGGTGGCAACATGGAAAGAAGCACCAATTAAATGTCTTGAAAGGTGAAATTCATGTTTTAATTCTGTTTCAGTGTGAACAGTATAATCATAGCATGTTCTCTGCAATTAAAACATGAAAAGAGTCAACTAACTGTCACATCGATACCCAAAAGTGCTTCTTTGAGAACCTAATTATATGCCGGCTGTGTTTTGATCTGGGGGAACTGTTGAGTTTTTTTTTACATTTTCAAAATTGTTTAAATGAGAACTGTGTTGTTTTATCACAATAAGTAGGTTTTTGTATCAAATCAAGTAAGGGAGGTACAATAAAATAGTTCAAAAGCTTGTAAATCCTACTTGCATAAGCTCTTGTGATCACTATTGTGTCTCAAAATCAATCCGTTTATATATAAATCAGTAATGTGTCATAATCATTTGTAAAAGTGATCATGGAGAGTAAAGGAATCAAGCAAAAGGTGAATGAAAAGCTGTGTGTCATCGATAGGGTTTATTATGGTGAAACAAAATTGAAAATTTGTTGTGAATTAAAAATTGCTGAGTCATCACTGAAAGATTGGCTCAAACATTAGCTAGAATTTTGGGATTACTTGCATTATGTTAATTCCAATGTTGGATTCAAACAAAAATGGATTGCAAACGATACGTAATTAGACGATGATGTACACCTGGTTAACAAAGTAACACGAACATGGTATTCCTATCTCTGGAACAATTCTCAAGGCAGAGAAAATAGCAAAAGATATAGCTAATAACTCTGATTTCATGGCAAGCCATGGATGGCTTTGGAGATTCCAGCACTGACATGGAATAAAACAAAAGTCGTTGTTGGGAGAGAATATGCTCAGCAAATCAGGCAGTGAAATGTGAAGTGATATTTGTGAAGTATGTCACAAACTGCAAATACTATTGTGTTCTTATTGCATTTTTTAACATTTTTTATAGGCCCGTTAAATTTATGTATGGTATTAATTAACCTTTGTGAACTTTGTTTTTGTATTCCATTGTAACTAAATCTCTCTGTCGATTGATTGATCAATCTAGTAACAGAATGACATTTTGTCAATCTTTTCATAATAAGAAATCTTTTGAACAAACAGTAAAACTTGAATGTATCGAATTCAGCACAAAAGTAGTGACATAATGTGAAATAATATTTTTAATGATCACTTAGATTTTAGTTTATCCTGAAATTAAAGGTAATTTATGAAGGTAAATAAACTACACCATTATAAAGAAATATTCATTCACAGTTAATTTCAGCATGATTATAAAATTAGTATTCAACTATGTGACCTGACAATCCACCCCACACCTCTCTACTTTCATTTCCTTCTGTTGATTTCCATCCTTTTATTGGGTTTTTTTATAGGTCCCTCAGTAACTTGTGTTCTCACTTATAGTGCAGTCCATGTTTTTGTACCCCATTGTTCATGAGGTATCAAGGGAATGGTATATTATCATTTTTTCCTTGAATATTTATATTATTGCAATAAAAGTTATATCATGTGTTCAGGTAACTCATGAAAACATTATCTGGTTCACCTGAAATAAGCTGCACCATGGAATTGTCAATTCTGGATCTTGCTGTCTTATTTACATGTAGTGTACAATTACTGTCTACCAGCATTTATTATAATAAAAAAAAGTCCCTAATTACATGACAAATAAGGTATTTTCATAAATTTAGTAACTTTTGTCAGCCACAAAATAAATCTTTCTTGCCGTAGTGGCGACTTTAACATCAAAATTATATTACACTAATGGCCGTCAAACACTTTATATTGTCATTTGGCCAAACATTGAATACTTTCATTGCCAGATACATTGTTTTAATTGTCTTTGTTATGTTTTATCATCTTTTGCATTTTTGGGCATTTGCTAGTGCCAGTAGAGACATGGGTGGACATCCACTAATGAAAAGTTGTGGGCATATTTTTCAATTTTTTCTGTCAAAAAGGTATGCCCAGGAGGGTGCACAAGGTCAGTATTTGGGGGATATGGGGGGAAAATTTGCTCACTGTGCAACAGTGATGACAGGTTACTTTTTAATAATGTAGTAAAATGAGAACTCAGCAGTGTCTTTGGATCTCACATAAAAATTTGTACATTTTGTTACCCCACACCGTTTGGGAAAAAGACAAGGGTTATATCATTCTGCCAGTTCGTACCTCTCTCTCCATCAATCCATCCAAGTTGAACATGCAAACCTGAAACTTTGGATGTGATTGTGGGTAATCTGTAAATGTGACCAATGGTTTTGAGATTTTGATATGAGCCCAGGAGGTGCATTTGCCCAGTTTCTTTATGCTATGATGTATGTGTGTGCGAATGTGTGTGTGATTTAGATTTTTAACTTAGCTTTAACAATTTTAGTCATATAGTTATGATGTCTGCAGTGTGGCACTTTATAGTGATGTCTAGCACTGGTGCATCATGCTGTAGACATTTAGCAGCATGTCCCACCCAGTCACATCATCCTGACACCAGACCAACCAGTCCTAACACTAACCTTGTAATGCTGAGCGCCATGATGCTAGGCAGATGCTGGTACCATTTTTATAAGTCTTTGGTAAGACTTTGCCAAGGTTCAAATCCACAACCTCTGGCATCTGAGGTGAGTGCTCTAACCATTCAGGCCACCAGAGTGGTTTGCTGTGATGTTATTTGATGTGCCTGTTGCTAATATTGTTTCTGCACAGTACCTAAAGTTCACCACTATCTACTGTTATCAAACTTTGTGGATTACTTGCACACCTTGTGCAAGGAAAAAGCCTCAAGATATTGGGATCAGTAGTAAAGTTCAAGGTCACCATGACTGAAAGAAGAAAAATTGTTATACAGAGTAGCATTAGTTCTGTATCACAGACCTGGACCTAACTTTACATGACTTTCACATAGAATAGGAAAAACAAATTCCATTGAATGGATTAAAATGTGAAAGGTTAAAGTGACTGACACTAACAATGAAACCTTGTTTCCACACAGTAAAATTAGCTCTACAATACTTCGAAAAAATTGTGTGGATGGATCGCACCTTTGGTAGGTAAGAAAGCCATTTGATTGGAGGCATCAAAGGTGAAGGTCACTATGGCAGAAAAATGAACTTGGTGTTCAAGCTAATTAAAATTTCTGTCAGCCAATGAAATAAATCATCTTGATTGTTGATTCTTTGGCAATGAGCACACTCTATTTAGGGGTCATTGAATTCACTCAGTTCAGGCTAAAATCATCTGAAATGATGTTTTTTAGTCTAATTATTTTCTTCAGTCTTTTTATGTGCTTTATGGATGCCATGGAGGAAACTTTCTTGTGCCCAAAACAACAAATAAGGTTTATTGGTGAAAGGGAGAAGCCAAGAATGAACCCAGCATTCTGGACCAAACACTGGGAATGACTTGCACTTGGCTAACATAGAAGTCTCTTAATTTTATTAGTCAAAGGTCAGGGTCAGAGTCACTGTGAATGAAGGAAGAACTATGATTTCCACAGAATAATATTAGTTCTAATTAACATGGATTAAACATGATGTATATCTTGCACTTGGAATGAGGAAAAAGCATGTCATTTTGGGGATGAAAGGTCTTCGTCATTGCGATGTAAAGAAGAAAGTTGGTTTCTGCACAAAATAACATTAGTTCTACTTCACAGACTCAGATGGGTTGCACTTGGAGTAAAGAATAAATATATCAGTTTTAAGGTTAAAGTTAAGGTCCCTATGACTGAAAGAAAGAAAATGGTTTCCACACAATAACATTAATATAGACCAAGATGCAGCTCCATAGTTAGGGACTTGTTTGAGTATAAATTTGTAACTGGATCTCATGTAAAACTTTGAGTGTGGTTAGAATCAGAAAGATCTCAGGATTATCTATCATTTGGATGGCTACATATGTACTAAATTTCATGAAGATTAAGGAACTCCAGCTATGATTTTTAATTGTTGACATTGAGTTTGAGTCTACATCAGTGTTGAGAGCATATGAAGGGAATGTTTGTACATTGCAATATAAGCTTGCAATGTTCTGTGCACACACAGATACTGGAGTTGTCTAGACACATTGATAAAGGCAGATATACTTTGACAGTCTTAACAGGTATTTTGATAAGTACAGGCACATAGGCTTGGCTGCTGCCTTCCTTTATTAATGGACATGGTGTAGTTACAACATATCTGATTACTTGAGCAATCTTTCCATAACCCATGAATCATGAAATTCTACTACTTTAGTAGTCAACAGACCTCACACAGGTGAGTGGATCTAATTTGATATACTGTATATACTTGCTAATAAGTCAAGCAAAAAACACTGCAAAACAAACAGATTTTGATCTGCTGTAGCATAATACACCTGGAGATCAGGGTCTGTGTTGTTTGTTTCTACTGATTAGGTACTCCTAACAAACTGCACAGACCCAGATCTGCTGATGCAGTTGGGCTTGACTTATAAGCATGTATAGATGGTGTATATGCATTCTCACTAACATGACACTAAATCACTAGAATATGCATTCTCACAAACATGACACTAGATCACTAGCATATGCATTCTCACCAACATGACACTAAATCACTAGCATATGCATTCTCACAAACATGACACTAAATCACTAGAATATGCATTGTCACCAACATGACACTAAATCACTAGCATATGCATTTTCACACCAACATCACTCTAAATCACTAGCATATGCATTCTCACCAACATCACTCTGAATCACTAGCATATGCATTCTCACCAACATCACACTGAATCACTAGCATATGCATTCTCACCAACATGACACTAAATCACTACCATATGCATTCTCACCAACATGACACTAAATCACTAGCATATGCATTCTCACTAACATGACACTAAATCACTAGAATATGCATTCTTACTAACATGACACTAAATCACTAGAATATGCATTCTCACTAACATCACTCCAAATCACTAGCATATGCATTCTCACTTACATCACACTAAATCACTAGAATATGCATTCTCACTAACATCACTCCAAATCACTAGAATATGCATTCTCACTAACATAACACTAAATCACTTGAACATGCATTCTCACTAACATTGCTCCAAATCCCTAGAATACTAACATGACACTAAATCACTAGAATATACATTCTCACTAACATCACACTAACTCACTAGAACATGCATTCTCACTAACATCACTCCAAATTACTAGCTTATGCATTCTCACTAACATCACTCCAAATCACTAGAATACTAACATGGCACTAAATCACTAGAATATGCATTCTCACTAACATCACTCCAAATCACTAGAATATGCATTCTCACTAACATAACACTAAATCACTAGAATATGCATTCTCACTAACATTGCTCCAAATCCCTAGAATACTAACATGACACTAAATCACTAGAATATACATTCTCACTAACATCACACAAACTCACTAGAACATGCATTCTCACTAACATCACTCCAAATTACTAGCTTATGCATTCACACTAACATCACTCCAAATCACTAGAATACTAACATGGCACTAAATCACTAGAATATGCATTCTCACTAACATCACACTAAATCACTAGAATATGCATTCTCACTAACATCACTCTAAATCACTGGCATATGCATTCTCACTAACATCACTCCAAATCGTTAGAATACTTAGATGACACTAAATCACTAGAATATGCATTCTCACTAACATCACTCCAAATCACTAGAATACTAACGTGGCACTAAATCACTAGAATATGCATTCTTACTAACATCACACTAAATCACTAGAATATGCATTCTCACTAACATCACTCTAAATCACTAGAATATGCATTCTCACTAACATCACACGAAATCACTAGCATATGCATTCTCACTAACATCACATGAAATCACTAGCATATGCATTCTCACTAACATCACATGAAATCACTAGCATATGCATTCTCACTAACATCACAGTAAATCACTAGCATATGCATTCATGCTAACATGGCACTAAATCACTAGAATATGCATTCTCACTAACATCACTCTAAATCACTAGAATATGCATTCTCACTAACATCATTCTGAATCACTAGAATATGCATTCTCACTAATATCACTCTAAATCACTAGAATATGCATTCTCACTAACATCACTCTAAATCACTAGAATATGCATTCTCACTAACATCACTCTAAATTACTAGAATATGCATTCTCACTAACATCACTCTAAATTACTAGAATATGCATTCTCACTAACATCACTCTAAATCACTAGAATATACATTCTCACTAACATCACTCTAAATCACTACAATATGCATTCTCACTAACATCACTAAAAAAATCACTAGAATATGTATTATCACTAACAGCATTCTAAATCACTAGAATTCTCACTAACATCACACTCAGTCACTAGCATATGGATTCTCACTAACATCACACTCAGTCACTAGCATATGGATTCTCACTAATATCACACTAAATCACAGCATTTGGCTGAAATATGAATATCAGTTCTTATTTGCATGTTATAATTACGTTGCAATAACTATGAATTTGCAAGACAGATGCAAACTTGAATATTACAAATTTAATTTTATCTCATTTATTGTTGTGTTTGAACAATAAATGGTATTCTTTGGGTTCTAAAGCAGTATTTTCATTCTTACTTTCAATTAAAAAAGTCAGACCAGTTCATTCAATTTTGAAAGGTGTCTAGCTATAACAACTTAAATCTATTAAGTTGTAGTGAAAGTTTCATGGGCATGTATTCTAAAGAAAACTAGAGTTTCTGTCTTAGTAGCCAGTTTAGGCTGGATATTTTCTTTATAGTTCTAAATTGAACTGCTATGTACCTTTACATTTATGGGTCAAATTTGGTTCTACTCCTGCAGACAATATTATGTACAAGAGTAAACCTATTACCATAAAGTACAAGAGTAAACCTATTGCCATAATGTACAAGAGTGAACCTATTACCATAAAGTACAAGAGTAAACCTATTACCATAAAGTACAAGAGTAAACCTATTGCCATAATGTACAAGAATGAACCTATTACCATAAAGTACAAGAGTAAACCTATTACCATAAAGTACAAGAGTAAACCTATTACCATAATGTACAAGAAATGAACCTGTTGCCATGTATCAGTATTGTCGCCAAGAGTAAACCTGTTACCATAAGAGTGAACCTATTACCATAATGTTCCAGAGTAAACCTATTACCATAATGTATTAGAATGAACCTATTAGCATAATGTACAAGAGTGAACCTATTACCATAATATACAAGAGTGAACCTATTACCATAATGTACAAGAGTGAACCTATTACCATAATGTACATCAATAAACCTATTTCCATAATGTACACAGTAAACCTGTTACCATAATGTACAAGAGTGAACCTATTACCATAATGTACAAAGTAAACCTCTTACCATAATGTACAAGAGGTAATCTATAACCATAATGTTTAAGAGGGAACCTGTTGCCATAAATCAGTAGTGTGTGCAGGAGTGAATCTATTACCATAATGTACAAGAGTGAGCATATTGCCCTATATCAGTATTAGTGCTGGGTACCAAGAAAATTGTTGTACTGCATGCAGTATACTACAGTATTTCTGAATGTACTGCAATATATACCATGGTGTACAGCAATGTTCTGGGTCAGGGGCATGACACTTTTTTGCTTTATTTCTCTCTGTCAATATTTGGAAAAATATTTTGCCCTGGTTTATAGCAAAATACCATCATATTATATCCACGATATTATTTGGAAAAAAGATAATAATTATTTGAAGAAAATAAAAGAAAATATTTCAGCTCAAAAGAAAATATGGTCCAACCCCCCACCCCAAAAATTAAATGGCCAACACCTTATAGGACTTGAATTTGCTGTGTGTAACTGTTGTATAAGTCTAAAAGCTGTAACTAAAGTGGGATTATTAAGCTGACACTAAAGACCTTTTCAGTAACCTAGTTATCTCCCTCTTGTATTAAGTATTTACTACATTGGGTAGATAATTAAGCTGCTGGACAAGAAGATAACTGCTATCATCACATACGAATCCATCTTTGCCAAGTGTTTTGTATTTAGTTATGTTAATCATGATGCATGAGTGATTTCTAGCCCCTCTCACAGTATACAATTACTATGGGGGAAAGGACTGGGGAACTACATATGTATACAGCAACGAAATGAAGAAAATCTCTCTCTCTCTCTCTCTCTCTCTCTCTCTCTCTCTCTCTCTCTCTCTCTCTCTCTCTATATATATATATATATCTATATATATATATATACAGTGTGACCCTGCTATAACACTGCAGTTGGGAGCAATAGAACCTGACTGTGTTATAGACCAAACCATGTTATAAGCAACCAGGTCAGTTAGCTAAAGAAAATGATGCATGTACCCCAAAAAATTTGCAGGGTGTGTGTGTGGGGGGGGGTAGGTAATAAATGTGGGTGCAAAAATACTGCTTCATTGCACAGTTACCATCTTAAATCGATGCATATTAAATGCAAAATACACCTGTGGTGAAAACAGAAAAGGCATATGTAATATTTTACTTTATTCTGAGAACCTCGTAATGGTACATAAACGTGTATGCTGTTTATATATACGTCTAATGTATGGCATGAATAGAGTATCAATGCTGTGTACTCACTCGTGGATCTCATCACATATATTGACTCCACAATACAAGTAATTCCATCAAAAATATGCACACACAGATTTAAAATATTCAGCAATTTTGTCACAGGTCATATAGATCCGAATTCAGTGGAAAAAATAGCACAATCATGTAATGAATGATGAAGCACATTTACTTTTCAGTACGTCCCAAGTTGGTAAAAGTTAGTTTGTTTTTTAAGCAGCCGTTGGTAGTGTTCGTAAGCATAAACTTTTATCCTGCAAAAAGGAAACTTTCACGGTACAGTAAATGTGTTCCAGTCACGTTAGAAAAGGAAACAATCCATCAGATTCCATCGCTTTTATTTAAGTTTGGTACTGAATTCTTTGAAGAAAGGTTCTTCGTTTTTATTGAAGATTGTAGTTGGTTTTCTTTGATGAAGGGTGCATGCATTATTGAAGTCACCACTAAAGGACAGCTTTGGAGAACCAAACAAATGCCTGTTTCTTATTATGGTGGTAACATCAAATAATTGTTTTGCATGATTGAGACTGTTTTATTTTCCATTTGCTTAGCACGTTTTCATAACAATTGGTGCTTCAAAGGTAATCTGTATTCTTTGAAATTTCAGCAAACTATTTTATCTGGTTACATTTTAAAAAAGGAATTGGCTGTCGTTGGTCTACTGTAGTTAACTGTTCCTCTCTGCCTATTGAATAGACCAATAAGTAAATCTTTCTTTTTTTTCTTTTTTTGTTTTCTTTTTTTTTTTACATTTGTGGTAGCAGGGTGATGTTGCTTTCCGCGCATGCATCAGAAATTTAAAAAGTGTCAACAGACAATAGAGATGCTGGTAATCTGGTCTGATGACAGGGATTACTAGAGAAAACGTGAGTGTTCTGAAGGATTTAATTTTGAGTAAAAAGAGGAGGAATTTTACTTACCATCCACATACAAATGTCAGTCTACATGCGAGCAGCTGATCCAATGAAAGATAGATTATGAGACAGTGCCACATCCGGTTGATCTCTGCTACCAGAAATGTCAACAAAAAAAACCCCCAGATATCTCACAACATACAGTACTCATGCCAGATGCCAACAAAAGCAGATTATGATACAACAGTGCACTGTTAAGATGGTTTGTCAGTATGGACAAAGAATTTGTTTATGTAACAATAGATAAATTCCAGTGCATTTTATATCAAGTTTGCGGCTTCCTTTCATGGGGCCTCTGAATTTCTCCAATCCAAACCAATGGTTGTAGAGTCCTACCCACTTATATCGACATCACTTATGTCGACAAGCCGCCTATTTCGAGAAAAAAGCAAAGTCCCAGTCCCTTGGTCTACTATTACTACCAAAATTGTCATGCTTATGTCGATGTCGACAGAAGCCCTTGGTCCCAGCTTGAACAAATCCTTTGTTTTCTAATCATTTATGTTGACAAGCTGCCAGTTCCAACCCATACTTTGTTCAACAATTAGTTGATCTTGCCGCCAGGCTTTAATTTTCCCACCTAATCATTTATGTCGACCAGCCGCCAGTTCTGACCCATACTTTGTTCAACAATTAGTTGATCTTGCCACCAGGCTTTAATTTTCCTGCCTAATCATTTATGTCGGCAAGCGGCCAGATCTGACCTGTACTATATTCAACAATTAGCTGATCTTGCCGCCAGGCTTTAATGTCGCAGTTGGATAAAAAAAACCCAGGCTTTTGTTTGGTCCTATAAAGTTGGCCTCTTGTGGCGATTTGAATAAAAGCAATGAAATCTGATCGATTCTTGCATTTTCCAAAGTGATCGGTGATTAAAACAAGTTTATTGTGCTGTGAAAGTTTCCTTTTTAACTTTATTTATATTTATGATGGCTACCAACGGCAGTGTAAAACACAGATTAAATTTACAGTCTCTGGAAACTAAATATCTGTCTGTTAAGGAAGTTGAGGGTGGGGCATCTCGCAATGATGTCTGTGAAAAATTTGGTAATATCGGAAGAAGCACATGATCACTTGGAAAAGTTGCAGTGTCTTCTCCAGAGAGAACAACTATATTGGCTCAAACAGAAGAAGCTTACATGAAGTTCAGAAATGCATGTACTCTTGTTATCTCCCATGCCCACTTGTGCTAACAACATTTAATTTTAATTATTTAAATTTAAATTAAATTAAATTTTATTGTAATTTTATGCATTGATTTTGCTATAGATAATAATCTCAATTACATGTATATGTATTTGTCATTAAAATCTTTTACTGCTACATGTATTTGTATTTTGAGAGAATTCATAATTTGTTATCTTCAGGACGTATTTTAAATGTACACCACTTGAGCTGACATTGTTACAATATTGTATTGTAAGAATCATTTTCTTTTAATACCTCATTAGCATGTGTCAATGTGTACAATATCATGCCTTCATTATTCATATCAGCTGTATATCTCTTGTTCGCTTTTATGTACTTTTCACGATGACTTCTGTGACTAAATACATGTACTGTTTAAACCAACTTGTTGACAGGTTTTCATTTCCATGTGAATAGCCCCATCCGCTTGGTAGCTTCAATAAGATGGGAACATACTGACCAAAATCTAGGCCAATTGAAGTACATGTACTTGAAGCATGTAAATAACAATTATGCAACCATGTGCTAATGCCGACATTGAATATCGTAGTGAATATTTTTCATATCAGGATGTGACCGATGCAGTATTTTATTGTGGATTTTATTACACAAAGGTAACCAAAATGTAATTTGTCAATATACAAGTGTATTTCACACTGGTTTTGTCTTCATGTACTCAAAATTTCCATTGTTTGTTTTCTCAAAGCGTAAATGCTACTCACTGACGACAGGTCACCCCTTACTGACGAATTTAACTTGTATCTTTTTTTCAACCAACTCCCCCCCCCAACACTTATCTCGACATCCGCCTATGTCGACAATATTTCCTCGGGCCTGAGGATGTCGACATAAACGGGTAGGACTGTATATACAAGTTTAAACAGCCAACAATGTCGCCAATAACAAAAATTGCCAGATGGTATATTTTGCAGCCAATAAAGCAAAAAAATCGCAATTCGCGACATTTGTGGAGCTCTGTGTGATCCCTGAATAAACTTTTTACACCTTATTTTTCGTACTTTTAAGACGAAAAAACTATTTTTTCGTGTACAAGAAAAATATGCATAAAATTTGAGGAACCATGCCACGATCATCTTGTATTATTCATATGTGATATCTTCCCCAAAATGATAATAAACTTGTTACGTTTTTTCGTACTTTTAAGAAAGAATTTTTTTTCGTGTACAAGAAAAATACATGTATATGAAATTTTGGGAGCCATACCACGACCGTGTTATATCAGAATTTGTGTTATAATGGAGTGTGCTGTAGCAGGGTCACACTGTGTGTGTGTGTGTGTGTGTGTGTATGTATATATATATATATATATATATATATATATATATATATATATATATATATATATATATATATATAATACTATGTACAAAAATGCCAGTATCACAACACATAATTTTATACAACTATTATACCTTACACTTTTTTTCTTTTTTGTACGCAAATAAACAAAATAGATTAAAAACAAAATGTAATGCAAATGAAAATATATAAAATGGTCATTCCTAACACAAACACAATATTACATGATTAAAACAATATAGCATACACATATAACACACACAATACAATAGACTGATCCTTGGTCAAGATCATTAACATTTAGGGACCATGATATAGAAAGCAGTCACAGGACCTAGTGTCTGAGGAAGGAAGCATATGTCATAAAGAAATATACTGGAAGGAAAACAAAGCAACCAGCTCCAGGGAAATTGTCAGTATGACGCATTGTAAAATAATAAAATGCAAATAGCAATGAGCAACCCCTGAATAAGAATAATAAATACTTTGTTTTTTAAAAATTCTTTTTGATTTGTTACAGAAAAACAAACAACCACACTAAATAGGGGATATGGAAACTCATTAAAGCCGTTAAAGTGCCAACAAATAAAACAGTATACAGCTCACCGATCATAAAATAATTCTGATAAATGGTCCAGCTATTGTGGAATGTGATCAGTGGATTATAGATAGGTATGACTAAAATACGTGATGAAAAAATGGAATGCAATCAAAACAAATAAGCAGTGGAAATTATTTTTGTTGTTAATGTTTTTCACCGAAAAAAATCAAAAGAAGTTTTTAATCATCAGATGCATACATATCTGTTTGAATTGCACAACAGAAAATAAAATTAATTTTCAAAACTGATGATAATTGTATGAAACGTACCCTTTTGAGAAAGTATGCAATCGTTGTAAGCAAATGGAAATTATTATATTAAATAAATTTCATTGCCAAATTTTTGGATAGTATAAAGCTTTAATGCAGTGGAAATAAAGTACGCTGTGGAAATTATTTGTTTTATTTTTAAATGCTTTGTTTCATTAAGGAAGGTTAACAGAAGGATTTCATCATAGGTGTTAATTCTAAGCGTTTTGCGTAATATAGAACATCATCATGAATGAAGGTTCATAATTGACTTACTTAAATAACATACCCATTGATATATGATTTTATCCATTGTGCCTAACAATTATTCGTTAATTACTTATTGCACATTGATTCAGGGCATTTAATTGAAAGTTTGCCCATGGCACAAAATATAATTTCATTCACTTCATTCTGTTTTGCAATGAGTGAATGTCGACCAGCAGCAATACCTTCCAGAAATGCTTCGAGCACAACATCCATACACTAACGAGCTCGGAAAGAAAGGGCAGATAATGAGGTTACCGAAAGAGGCTATAGCTGATACTGTTAAAGACATCGTGCTGACATTTGAGAGCCTGTTGATAAAAATAGAAAGTGTTGATACTGAAGCCAACAATGTAATAGCTATACTGTTGTTATAATAGGGACAACACAGTAAAGATGAAACACACTTACTCAAAAACAATAAATTATTTTGTGGATTTGAAAAAAATATGTAAAGTTCATACAGTAAACAGGTGTGCCCCGAAAATCGTAGAATGATTAGCAGCCTTAGAAAGGAATACATACACTTAACACATTCACATATGCTAGCAAATAACTAAAACATCACTTTTTTATCCAAAATTTTTGCGAAAGTTGCATTTGGCTCAAATATATTTCACAACATTCCATTTGGCCACTGCATTGGCATACATGACACATGTCAAACATGTGATTAAAGGAACATAAATATATAGACAAAACTTAATATGTGTGTTTTGTTCCAAGTGGGCAGATAGAACAAGGTTTTGATGTGGCTTATGAATATGTCAAAGCTGTCAGGCCAAGATGTATGTTCCGATACCATATCAAATTAGTTCTTTTCCCTGACTTGAAACAAAACATTTATGTGGTTTCGTATTTATTGCATATCCTCTTTTTAGTTGTACAGTCTTTTTAATTTTTGTAATGTATACTTTAAAAAATATGAAATAGGCATTTGTCATTTTATGAAAAATATTGTACAACCTCTGAAAAATCCCTCGTGATGTATGTAACTTGGGCTAGGGCTACATATATACTGTGCGGTTGTGTAATCAGTCTGTCTGCATTGCTGAGATGGTGATTTAGACTTAAGCTTTGAATGTTTCAAAAATGTTGCATGGGATATATGAATTAATTTAAACTGCAGTCATAGGAAAGTGGATTTTTCCTTATTTCGCTAACTGAACATAGGTTTTGGACCAGTAAGTGACTCTTTATTTATACACCATACTTACTGAATAAACACAATCTACTTCCAAGCAAAAATTTTGAGGCAAATTGCACAGAATAACAGAACTTAAATACATTTAATTTAATCAGAAAGCTCATTAATTTACAGTACTTTCAAACTATTTTTATATTTTCATTACAACAAATTATTGATGCGTTGAACTAAAAGCATGTATTTTAAGCAAAACGAAGATTAAATCTCATTCTAACAAATGTGGACTAGATTGTAAAGAATCTGGAGGATATTTTTTAAAAAGAAAATTCTGAACAATATTGTTCTGTTTTCTACATGAACAGCAGCAAGAATTTAAAATGTTAGCAAACCTGAGATTTCCCAGCATTTGTCCCAGTAATGAAAAAGTCTCAACAACAATAGCTTAACAAGATGTAATTTTCTATATTTTTGCGTTTTATTCAAAACAGCTGCTGCTCTGTGTGATATGTCAACCTTCATGTTGCAAATGTTTTATCTTAGGATTTACCCCTGGACCAAAGTTCTGAAACTCAGCAGTGGAAATGATTTTTGGGTGGTTTGGTTCTTAGATAATTTACTTTATGGAATGTCTCTTCTCTGTGTCATCAGTACTGCAGCTGGGAATGCAAGGCATGGTTCAGATTTTCTTTCTTCACTTAAACCTTTTTGTTTAAGGTTGTTGCTTCCAGAATTTAGCACTTTGTGGCAATTAGCAAACTCAGTTGAATATGAAATGCTGTTTGGCCATAGTTACTGCCCTTTAGTAATCTGACTATAGGTCTTTTATAATTATTAAGACTGGTTCAAGGTTCAAACCATCCAGTTTCATTAAAGTAATCAGTAATCACCAGTTTAAGTATTTAATTAAATGGGGGTGAAGTTTTCTCCAAAGGTGGAGGCATTTCTGACCATGCCTATTATCTTGAAATGACTCTCAAAGTCTTTTTGATTTTCAAACTTACAATACAAGATTTCAATGGCAAAGTGGTCTCTGCATCTCTATCATGTTTGGTGTCACTAGGAAATACCAGCTTCATATGAGAATTCATTGTCAAACATGTTTTCCAAGTTGTCAATCTCATCGAACTCTAATTTCTCAGCGGTAGATACTCATAAACTCCCTGTCACTGCTTATTGTACTCCCCTATTATCCTTAGCAGCAAAAGTACCATTTTGACCCAATATTAAAATTACAAATGCATGTTTACAAGGTTTAACAGTTTAAAATATATAACAATAAATTATTCCCAACAGTTATAAGGGGACTATTCTTGAATTATTTCAAGTTGTAAATGGCAGAAAGAATGATTTGGATATGGCATAGGATTGTGAAGGCCATAAGGAATAAAAATGGGGGTCAAAGTTTTCTTCAAATGTGGGTCCTAAGGCTTTCTTACTTTGTCAGAATTTTTAAATACAGAATCTCTCTCTCTATCTCTCTCTCTCTCTCTCTCTCTCTCTCTGTTGCTCTGTCTGTCTGTCTGTCTCTCTCTCTGTCTCTCTCTCTCTCAACATTCTGTCAAGATATTGTTGTCCAGCTCAGCTAACTCTAATTTCTCGGCCTAGATTCCTTGCAATACACATAAACTGCTTGTCGCTTCTAATGGTACTCTCCCATTATCCACAAAAGCATCCATTTTAACCAATATGACTGCATTTCTTAAAATTACAAATATGTTTCGTCATTTTTGAATAATTTCAAATGTGTAGCAATAAATCATTCTGGATATTTTATTAGTGGACTATTATTTAATATTTTAAGTTGTAAAGGAAGAAGTAGTTTGAAGCTATGTGTGCAAAACTGAACTTTAGGTGTGTGATGCAGAATGTCAGATATGAGTATCTCTGTCCCATACCAGATGAGCAATTAAATATTAATTTTATATTTAAATATTTTAAAATATTTTTGTAATATTCACCATTAGTATGTGATGGATACAACCATTTTGTAAAAAGCAAATTAATTTGTTGAGCTATTTTGTCATGAATTATAAAAACAAGATGTTAATATCCTTTAACAAGATCCCTTGGGAATTCCTGTACATTACTTATTCACAGAAATTACTGTCATACTAGTACAGTGAAAATGTACTGTGGTATATACCACTGGAAAAATTATTGTGGTATACCAGCAATACCATGAACCTCTAATCAGTATTATGTACAAGAGTGAACCTATTGCCTTATATCACAGACAAATTTGTTTACTTGTACTTATTAACCACCAAACAATACAGTTACTGGTACAGACATGATCACACACAAGGGTGCAAGTTATTGAGGGATCTCTGAAAAATTAAGAAATAGATTGACACTGACAGTGTGAAAGGGGAATGGGTTTAAAGTGGTTGAATACTTGTTAAAAGCAGCAATACCTTACCCATCGCTCTTGCATAACTTTTACTTGTATGTGTTAAGAAACTTTGTTCAGTGTAAGTACATCCTCCCACAGGGTGGAAAATTATCAGTAAGACAACTCGTACACCTCAAATGTCCATGTGCAAAACAGTCATCTTTTTCAGGGGTGACATGTCTTACAAAACCTGACCAGAGAAAATTTGCTTGTTGTGAATTTAAAACCACAATGCAGTATTCTATATTGTGGTACAATTTATCTGTCTTGTCTTCTGTTCTGTTTATAACCTCTATCCCTCTTTGGAAATTAGTTCTGGAAAGGATGTCTTATGTTACCACATTGTATCCCACCCTCTATGTGGTCCAATCTAGGGAAGGGGATCAGATTGGTCTTCCTGCCCCCTATTTTTCCTCCCATATTAGCCAATTTCAGAGTAATTGGTCCCTTATGCTCTCTTGGACTATTTTTTCCTGGATCCAGAGTAGAGTGATGCATAGTGATGCTCAGCCACTCTCCTGCTGGAGAGTACTTGATGATGATACCCTGTTTAAAATATCCTCATAGAGTCCAATGAATATGACAAAAAAACATTCATTTGAGGCCTCCTGTCATGCCTACTATTTTTCTCACAGCTGGATGAGGAGAAGATCTGGCCCTTTCATACAGCAGTAAATGAAGTTTACACCTCTTACCCGTGGACTTGTGCATGAAACCATCAGGTGCATAATCCCAAAAGATCCTTTCTATTTTGGAAAAGATCTCTGGGACTCGACCACAACCAGATTTCTTGCTTCTTCCTCATTCCTCCACAACTGAGGAAATATCCGAGTATTTTGACAGGCCAAGATATCATTTTGGTGACATAGAGGGTGGTCTGTTCCTTCCACTACTTTGAGACCTATGTTCTCTGCTTCATTTTGCTGGTACTATACCCAGAATGACCCATTAAACCTTCCCATTTGGACATCAGTTCTTCACAAATGGGTATCTCATCTGGAGCCTGAGGATGTATTCCCATTAAAGCAATTCAAGCTATTGAACAGACATCTTGGCCTTTGGTAACCATAGCTTCCCATGCTGCCTTCTCACTTACTTTCTTTAGTGTGCTAAAGGAGGCCACACTGAATCCAGCAGCAATACAATGCATGCTGGATGCAGTGGCCAAGATATCTTGGCATGCACCTTCTGGCGTTATGGCTTTATCAGTGGTCTTCAACACAACCACAGTGACTTAGTCCTAAATGAAAATGGTGCAGATCTGAAGTCTAATATGTCTAACACACTGGCAAGCTTGAAAATTCAGTGCTTCTCCATGATCAGATCATCATGTGTTTTCACTGCAAGACTTTTTACAATGTTTTGTTGATCTTAAATAAAAATGGTGGTGATCTGACTGCCATTTATGTGACCATCTTGAAAAACTTGTTTTCTCTGCTCCTTTTATTAAAGGGAAAGTCATTTTGACACTGAGTTTTCGTCAGAAGAGTTCTTATGATGTCTACTTGGTCCTAATTAAAAATGACTAACTCTTAATATGACCACCATGGTGGCTATCTTGAAAATATTTTCCCCACTTCCAAATGGATGGCTATATTAACATAGGGTTTTCACAGATAGAATTTTTGTTATACCCCATTGATCCTAAATGAAAATGATGCCAATCAAACATCCAGTATGGCTGTGATGATGGCTGTCATGAAAATCTTATTGTCACCACTCTCCCTGAACAGATGATGATTATGAGGTAGGGTTTTTTCCAAAAGACCAATAATGATTTCTACTTTGTCCTAAATGAAAATGGTGCCAATCGAACATCCATTGTGTGTATCACAACAGCAAATTTGAAAATCTTGTTTTCACTGAAGAATATCATAGATGGTTTCAGCACTTAGCAGTTGAAAGGAAGAAATGGTCCTGTGTTGAATTACTGGCGATTTTTTTTCACCCAGTAGAGCATCAGTGTCTTCAAGGGACTCTTGTTTCTCAAAGTATTGCCACCAGTTGGCATGAGTAAAATTTTGATTGATCAGATTTTGTCTTAGTTTGTTATTTATAGTTTTCTTAGAATTCTTTTAATACAACTCATTAAAAGTTGTGAATTTCATGATGTTCATTCAGATTATTAGTCACTAACCACCAATTTTGAGTATTAAACAAGCAATATATCAAGTTTCATTTACCAATTTTGGTTGCAATTTTATTCATGTTTAGTAAAAAGAGGCCTAATTTTGGAGTATTTTTGATTAGTAAAAAATGGAATCCATACCTGTCTCCATGTTATAAGCATTTCCATGAGCTATCTGGGTATGCTATAACAAAGTGTGTGTGTGTGTGTGTGTGTTGTCAGAGTTTTTGAAATCCTTTTTTTTACTGGACATGTCTGGTAGATGAAATGTTTTGATTGGCATATACACTGTAACTCAGAGCAATACGATTTTTGTCATAGGAGTTCTTATATCAATTTGTCTTTGATTTGATTATCCATTTAACTGCCAAATAAGAACCGTAATGGAGTATAATTCAAAGGTGACTAGGTTTATTTTAAAGATTGTTTCCTTGTTGAACAATCAATCAAAGTGTTGCTGGCCAGGTTGAATTCAGAAGTGACTAGTTCTAATTTGAACATTGTTTCTTTTTCACACAATAGAGTTTTTTGGTCATTATGCTTTCCCAAATTGTTTAAGGCAAAAGAGGGCCTTGGGGAAAAATTTACGAAGTGCTCATCCAGGGAACAGATGACTTGCAAGATATACTTGTCCTTGTCAGAATTTTATCCACTTTACTACTTATTGTCTTACTAAAAAGCCACAGGTACCCAATGCAAGTTTAGTACTAAAATGGGTAAAAGTCACAACAGTATTAAGTTTGGACTGAAGAGGGGAGGTTTAAGACCCTTGGAATCCATGACCCCATTATATATTATATATAACAAGAGACAACATTGTAACCCAAGAAATTGCAGTTTCATACCTAGCTGGTGATTTCTTAATGGTATTTGCATTCACAGGTAATTTGTTCAAATGTTTTACCCATGTCCAGACTGTACTGCCCGTGGCACAGATCCCATTTATTTTGCAGACTGTGCAGCTTGATACATTGTCACGTCAAGTCATGACACTAGCAGATAAGTAGGTAGCAAGAAATGCTGCTCCCCACCTGAAATCAACCTAATCACAGGGCCCCCTTCAAATAAAATAAGTTTTGATTGGAATTTTGGACATGTTCTAGACTGCCAACATTGGCAAAATTATTCAAGCGCACATATTTATTGTTAAGGTGTGAATGTGTTTATGCTTAGTCCAGGGTTGAATAAGTAGTCAAATTTTTCATGTGAGTGTCATCTTTTACCCAGTCAGGATGAGTGTTTTTTTTTTCTTAAATATCTCTTGGACTTGTAAAAATTCACTAATTGATCAATTGCCACATAATCTTTACTACAGACATATTACATCAGTGACTCACACCACTTGATTTTTGTTGCAGTGTCACATGACTAAGAAACTATGCTGTGAACTACATAGTTGAATTTGTGTTTCTTTAAAACAAAATGTTATTCATTATAGTTTTTGTTAACAAACATGAAAGTAAATACTGTAGTTCAGGGAGACATTTATCAGCATTATTAGTCAGTCATATTGATGTGTAACATTCTGTAATGTACAATAATGTTCTTGTCAGCTTTGGCTTCTTCCTAGCAATGCCACAGTGGCACCCAGCATTAAGAAGTTACAGTCTTAGAACTGGTGTCAGGATAATGTGACTGGGTGGGACATCATGCTACATGTCTGTGGCATGATGCCCCTGCTAGACATCACTATAAACTGCCACACTGCAGACATCGTAACGATATGACTGAAATTTTTTTAAAGCTATGTTAAAAATTCAAAACACACACACACACACACACACACACACACACACACACACACACACACACACACACACACACACACACACACACACACACACACACACAGTTCCTGTGTCAGTGACCGTGGCATGAATGTTCATTTGCTGACTTTGTAAACATTTACAGGTATTAAACTAAACAAGGTTGTTTACACATTTAAACATTGCATCCTTGCAATGAATTTCACAGCATTGCTGTCTTTATATAGACCAGTCAGTTACAAAGATTAAGTAACAATGTTGCTAAGTAAATGCTGTTCTAAATTGGCTGTTTAGCATCACACCTCTTCCTCAGTGGAAGTATGGCCTGTAAAATGTGAACATGGACTGTTATGATTTTTGTCACTAAAGTGTTGCATCTTTAGCATGGAGTCAGAGTTGTCCCACAATTTTTGTCTTATGCCCCATCCCCCCCCGTTTTTTTCATCAGGGAAGAAATGGAGAAAATATGCCTACATCTCTAGAAAGCATAGTATTGGGTTGACTTAATCTGTTGCAGTAAATTACATTTTCATCATTTTGCTAACTGTTCGACCCTATCTGAAAGCTATGCAAGTCCATTTTGGTAGTGCATCTCAGTGGGTTTGTCGTTGTTGCCAAGGTAATAAGAGGAAGTAACTTCTTTGAGACACATGTTCTGGAAAATAACAAGAATAACAACAATCACATCTACTGCTACTACTGCTGCTACTGCAATAAAAATAAAAATTACTAATAGTAATACTGCCTTTGGAATTGTACACCATCTCCTCTCCATCCATCTCACCCACTGGTAACTAAGATCTAAACTAGTATTTAGCAATATTGAAGATCTACCATCTTATCCACTAATCTCCACCTCTCCAGTGGCCTGGTGGTTAGAGTGTCTGTCTCATATGAGGGAGGTCATGGGTTTGAATCCTGGCCAAGTCTTACCAAAGACATAAAAATGGTACTAACAGCTGCCTCATTAGGTGCTTAGCATTAAGAGGTTATTGTTCAGGTCGGCCTGGTGTTAGGATAATGCGACTGGGCAGGACAGGATGCTAAATGTCTTCGGCATGATGCCCCAGTGCTAGACATCACTAATAACAGACTCACTGCAGAAATCATAGGAACATGACTGAAAAATTGTTAAAGCTATGTTAAAAATCCAAATCACACACACACACACACACACACACACACACACACACACACTGATTTCCACCCAAGTTTATGAAATTTTCCATTCACTGTTGAAACATGCCATTGTTTCTTATGCTCTTTGTTTGGGGAAATTTGGCTGTCTGAATCAGAATAGTTTTTTTTTTTTTTAATTTGAAGGTGACATGTCCATTGTTCACAATGATCATGAAGAATTTGCTTAACTTAAAAAAAGAAATATATACCATGCATTTTAAGCTGGTAGCAAAAATGACAGAAAACTATATACTACATTTATATCCACCACCACTGACAATTTACATGAATGGGTGTGCACGCAGTGGCAGTTGGACTAAGGCAGGTACAAAATATAAAGGTGAAAGAAATAATTTTTCAGATCATCAGGGCTATGAATTTATTTAGTGACAGGATGTGTATTTAACAGCTTAATTTTTCAAGGCTATGGGGAAATATTAAATGGTATTAGCTCTTGCACATTGGATATCATTTGGTTCTAAAGTGTTGCAGGTTGAAATGAAAGCATATTGGGACCATTGAAGTAAAAGGCCTTGGAGAAAACACAGAATTATTATTGTGCTGATGTGCCATTAAAAGTTTGATAATATATACTTATATTTAATTTTAACACTGAAGATATTAAGTTTCTTACTTTATCTTCAGATTGATGTTAGATAGTGAAAGATATGTGGTATATTCATATCGACTATACATAAATAGAGACCAGTGGTTCCAAACCCATGGTCATGTCGACAGTCTGGAGGGTTGCCATGAATTTATGAGGGTGACAAAATTTATTAAAATGTTGAAGTGGTTTTGTGAGGTTCTGAAAAAATATTTTTGAGGGTCACTGCCAAAAAAGTTTTAGAACCACTGATTTAGACTTGTGGGCATGGTAGATGTAATAACACATATCAATAGCTACCACATATACTTGGTTATAAGTCGAATCCAACTGCAGATGTGCAGGACGCTCACTTTTTTATTGTTCTACTGATTACTCTGAACAAACTACATCAACATGGATCTCAGGGTACATTATGCAATAGATGATCTGAATTTACCATCTGTACTCGCTTATAAGTCGAGTCGGACTGCAAACAACAAAAATCCTGATCAGCTATAGCATAATGCGTCTGCACATTAGTGTCTTTGTTGTATGTTCTGCTGAATACGACTAACAAACTGCATAGAACCAGATCTGCCAGTGCATTATGCTATGGCAGATCAGGATCTTTGTTGTTTGTAGTCTGACTTGACTTATAAGTGAGTATAGACAGTATGCAGTTGGACTTGTGAGTATATATCGTGTGCCACCTTAATGTTTGAATTGCTCAAAAAGTCCTTGATTTGAAGCTCAAAAATGTCACAAAGAGTATCTTGTCTTGTTATTATTAGGACTGTTTGTTGTGTATGTTAAAGTAGTCTCACTTTTTTGGTGCTATTTTCTTTTCATCCAACCTGGACTTTTTCCATCATTCCAAGAATGTTAACCTTTTAACACAGTTCACAAACCAGGTGAAGGTTGGTGTCAGCATTAAAAGAAATGCTAAATTATTTCTTTTGCCAGCAATTATTTTCATATTTCAGGAAGGTTTCCATGGAAATAAATCATGGAAAATATTGCTGTTATTGCTCTTGACAGCTTATGTATTCACTGTATTTAAGTTCATGGAATGAGTGCTTATAGTTGATGGATTTTGCAAAACAAGTTGGGGTTTATTTTCAAGAAAATGGGGGTGGGAGAGTTCTCTCCTGGTGTGTGAGGAAAGGGGGAACAATTTTTTGTGAATATACAAGGGATTTAATCAAGAAATAATGCTAGGGCTTGAAATTATGGCATGAAATTAGGGCTTGAAATTATGGCATGAAAGTATGTGATGAAATTAGGGCTTGAAATTATGGCATGCAATTTTTCACGCATATTGTTGATCTTTAAGCAAAACTGAGCATGAATCCTGTAATTGTGTATCCTGTAATAAACCTTGATATGCAGCAAGTTGACTTGAAAATTTTGGAACAAGTATCAGGTAAAGAAAAGGCATTCTTTGTCACTGCACTTTTAGGATGTAACTATCTGCCATCTTGAGCTCTTCCCCTGGGATAATATTGGGTCCTTAATTCCATCCTACATTTTGTTTAACATGCAGAGAATGGTAATGATGGCATCATATCCAGCCACACCAACAAGAAAAATTGTACACATTTTGTAGCCATGTTCCAGTCTTGTAAATTTTGTATTGAGAATCTGTTTTGTAAAGTGCTATAGTTTCTGATCTAGGACTTGAAATTTTAAAATTTGGTTTTCAGTTTTCAAAATTTCTAGCATTGCAAGACTTATAATTTTGTTCTGCCTGTGATTGAAAAGTCATGGGAATCTCTTCACCAGTTGCAACTGAATTGGTGTTAACAGTGCTAAGGTTCCAAGTTGAAAGTTTTTGGAAGTGTGTCTTCTGCATCGGTCACTGTATTCAGGTAGAACATGGGTACAATAATACATGTATATATGCCTAAAGGCTGTGTGCTGATATGCCAGGATTTAAGATGTCTAGACTCAGTCATCTTGACCCTGATCATAGGTGAGATAATTTGTTCTGTAGAACACTTATTTAGGGATAAATATGGCCAGGCCTTCTATTTTTAAAATCCTACAGGGAGCAATGCTGCTATTTTTATCAGATAAATATTCCAGAAGCACACCCCATAAACAACTTCAGCACTGCACCTGAAGACTGGGTGCAGATTTCAGTAGAGCTCATTGTTACAAGTGGGATGTTTGTTACAAGTGGAATGTTTATATCATTTGTTAGAAGAGGAGGATGGGCTGTACAGTGCAAATACAAGATACATTTCATCTTGGGTAATTGAATAGACTGCAAGGTTTGGATCATGTTACAGATATAACAAATGCAGCTGTGCATATTGGTTCAGTATGTACTTTTTAATTCACATAACTGAACAAAAATACTCACTTTTGTGTTATCAATATACAAAGTTCCAGTTGACGTGCTTGAGCTTTTTTTCTAAAGTAGTATGAAATACATAAATACTGTATACATTTTTTTTTAGGCATTTACAGTCTTTAGATGCAGTAAGAGCTCTTTCGTAAAGATTTCTGCAAGATTGTCTGATAAAGCTGGATTTTGTATGGACTAGAAACCAGCCTAATTCAGTGCCTGAAATGTCAGATTTATATTAGAGAAAATATTAATTTATGATGTATACTAAATTAGGTGTCAAGCTGTACCATATATGCATAATGTACTGGCAGATAGGGTGTATGTTGTTTGTTCTACTGATTAAACATAACAAACTTCCTATACCCAGATCTGCAGGTGCATTATGTGACAACAGATCTCTGCTGTGGCAGTTTGCAGTTGGACTCGGCTTATAATGAATATATATGCTGTATTTTTGGGGGTCAGTGTATTTTGCTGGAATTCAGTTATGGGCAGTGGAGTCTGCTTAATTAGAGTAGTGAGCACTTGCACAGTTAACATCAATTATAGTTCATACACATTTTATTTGGACTACTCACTCATCTGAACCAATGGAATGTCTTTGGTCTGTACAGTTTGTCCATTATATTATTATCATTTATCTAGACACTCGATTAACTGAACAAAATTCTTGTACCCTAAGGAGTCTGGATAATTAATATTTGGCTGTATTAATATACCTTATATATACACCTTATAAGTCATGTCCAGCTGTAGACTATGTAGTCCCAGATCTCCTGACACATAATGTGCAGGTAGGTCTGGATGTATGGAGTTTGTTAGGACTATTCAGTAGAATAAGCATCATAGACCCTGATCTGCAGGCATATTATGCAATGGTGGATTAGGGTCTATGTTGTTTGCAGTTGGACTCAACTTGTAAGCAAGTATATACATTATACAGTGTAGTCTCAACCTGAGTGCATACCTGGTAAGTCTCAAATGTTGGTGGAACACATTTTTGTTGATTGAACATACACATTGTGTGACAGATTGTTTTATGTGAGCTGGATTGAGAATCATTTTGATTATGTACTTTTTAAAAAAAAAGACAGTTGATTCAATTTTTGTTTTAATTCAGTCTTCTACAATTCATTTATTTCACTAGTATTTTTATGTATCTTCTAAAGAATTTTAGCATCATCACATTTTATCTTTTATCTTGCATGAAGGAATAAATGTTTATGTTTATTTGGGTGGCTTTCATCTTCCTGAAGTTTTTGCAGTTGATACCATTATGTTTTTGGAAGTTTACTTATAATTGGACTGCTCCGGTGGCCTAGAGGTTAGAGCGTCTGCCTCGGATGTGGGAGGTCGCGGGTTCGAACCCCGGCCGAGTCATACCAAAGACTTTTAAAAAATGGTACTAACAGCTGCCTCACTTGACGCTCAGCATTAAGAGGTTAGTGTTAGGACTGGTCGACCTGGTGTCAGGATAATGTGACTGGGTGGGACATCGTGCTACATGTCTGCAGCATGATGCCCCAGTGCTAGACATCACTATAAACAGTCACACTGCAGACATTGCAGCGATATGACTGAAAAATTGTTAAAGCTACATTAAAAATCTAGATCACACACACATAATTGGTACATTATTATGATTGTGCTTATGTGCATTTAAAACCTTACATATGTGAATACTCAATACAACTCCAGAAATTGGAATGATTTCATGTATGACAGTTAAAAAATAAAGCTGCAGTGGTTCTGTGGCTGGTGTGTTGGACTCGTGTCCAGATACGTGCAGATTCAAATCCTGTCACTGGATCAGCCTCGGTTGGCTGCTATTAACAGATTCATGTGCTGATGTGCAGTAAAAAAACCCAACCCCAAACCCAAAACAGTGAATTAAAGAAAACCATTTTAAAATAAAGTCTAATTATTCGACAGTCTGGTTAATAATCTGGCATTTACCATATATACTCGCTTAAGAGTCCAACTGCAAACTGCACAGACCCAGATCTGCATTTACATAAAGTGCTGGCAGATCTGGCTTTATGCAGTTTGTTAGGAATAATCAGAAGAACAAACAACATAGACCATGATCTGCAGGCACATTATGATAACAGCAGATCAGGATTTTTTTTGTTTGCAACTTATAAGCAAATATAGATGATATAATTCGCCTCTTGAGTACCTTATTGTAGTCTTTCCCACCCTTTAGATCTTTTATATACCATCAATCCATAAAGGACACTATTTTCCTGTAAATATTTAAATTCAATATGGAGATTTTGCTTCTTATTCAAAATTGGCAAATGTTAGGTACTTGAAAATAATATTTTCTTCTTTACTTATACAACTGAAAAAGGATATGAAATATCACAGTTATTATTGTCATGATATATTAGAATAGACCATAGTTTTTATTTTTTTCTCATTCTAGTTTGATAGTTTCCCAATGTGGGAAAGTTATTTAGGCATTGCCTGTCTGTTAAATAGGTGTTACCTGTTTTTTAGGCATTGCCTGTTTGTTACAAAAAGGTTATTGACAGTATTAATCATGTTGTTGAGGACTTTCAGAAAGATAATTTAATAATATAGTTAACAAAATCAATAACATCACTGAGTTTCTTTAAAGAGTCTGTAGGCCATTGATGTTAGGGAAGCCACCATAATCACATTACCTCATTGGTTGTCAGACCCGATCTTGTGTTTGAAACCATACAGAGATATTGCCAGATGATATTATTCCCATATAACTGAAACAGTATGTAAACTGTAACAAGTTTAAGACTGGAACTTCAAAATCCATCTGTCTGGTCTGATGACACAGTCATGTATACATTATTTAACTCCAGTCTAGCATTCCCCAGGTCATAATGTCACCATAAGCCAGTAGATTTCCAGTCTTCGTAGCTTCCATTATCAGACAAACAGATTATGGATGATTTGTTTATTCTTTTTTTTCTTTTCTTTTTAGAATTTTTTAATTTATTACTTGCATTATTATTATTATTATTATTATTATTATTATTATTATTATTATTATTATTGTAGACTGAGTCCATCTCATATGTACCATGATTTGCATGAAAATTCACACATACTACTGTATTTGTGTGTAGACTGATGTTGTTGTTGTTGTAGGGTTTAACGCCATTTTTCAGCACAAGATAGGTTATACATGGCGGCCAGTATAATTGGTGGAGGAAGAACCCTGGAAAACCACGGGAAGAACCACTGACCCACGAGAAGCTACTGGCAGGCTTTCTCACATGCCCACGTTAGCCGAGCCTGAGATTCGAACTCACGCAGACAGAGGTTGTGTGTAGACTGAAGGTCGTCAGTAGTTTTTGGAATCATTACAACAACCTAGTATTCAATAGATTTTTCTGTAAGGAATATAAATTTTTCATTCAGACAGTTAAGCAGGTTTCAGAATGAAAAACTGCTTATGGAAGAACATTTTGTCCCACAGACAAACATGACATTCTACTTGGCTGGCACTGAATGCTTGTAACTAATTCTGAAAGTCAGAGGCTTTGATTGTGATCAATACATTTACACTAGTAAGGCAGTATTTATAGTCTGGGAATAATTGTCTTTATCATTTCATTGCAGCAAGCTGTTAGTCTGGGTCAGAATGCATGTTGGAATAGATAGGTTGCCTGCCAGACAACTGTGACTTGAGGTCAATTAAAGCAGTACAGCACTCTCTCATTATAACACTTGCCATGGCAACCATTGAATAAACCCCCATATAGTGAGACTGCCTCCTAATAAATAATAATAATAATAATAATAATAATAATAATAATAATAATAATAAAGACTTTATTTAGAGAAGGTAACTCTGTTAGTTACAGAACTAATCTACCCTGAGGCCTTCTGTCTGTTATGCACAATATATACAGTATATACAACATGATGTTAAGAACCTGGCTTGACACTAAATAATTAAGTGATTTTGAAAGTCAGAGTATCAAGCCTGGAACACATGCACAGGCATACCAGTGGACCAGTATATTGAAAACTTTTTTTAAACAATTCCTTCTTTGGCCTTGGCATAATGTAATTTTTGCTTCTTATGGACCTTAAATTTCGAGTATCATCAGCATCTCTTTGGTGAAAGATGGTGCTTAGACAGGAATGGCTTTTCTGGAAAGTACTATGTATATAATAATAAGGTGTGCGTGTGTGTGTGTGTATATATATATATATATATATATAATTGTAACTGTCCATTATAGCTATAGATTGTATCACCTTATAGTGACACTTCTTTATAATGAAGTACTTGATACAAATAATCTATAAAATATCTAACTCATTCTTTATAGCAATGTCCTGGAATATACCACCTTGTAATAAGACCATCTTATAATGAAGTAATTGCTAGATATACATTTATTTTGCTACCTCTGAATGAAATTTGATCCATGACCATACTAGAACTGGAACCATTTCATAATGAAGGGCCTTATAGTGAGGGAGTGGTGTACTGTATTTACATGTATACAGCACACACTCAGCTGTGAACATCATAAAACCAGATCTGTATTTTGAAATAAAATGGCTGGACTCCCATTCAGTAACAGCTAATGAGTATGTAATTGGTAAATCCAATAAAATTCTCTATCTTTCTCATTAATATTGCTACAAGAGAGATTTGTATCAGATTAGAAGATATTAATTATCTGACAAAGAATACAGTTTTTATTGCGTTCAGATGGGTTACAGTTTATAGAAGATTAGATAGTAGCAAACGCTTGGCCTGTTAGCGTTTTGAAACCAGAATGTCCAGTTTTCTCATTTTGTTAGTGTTCACATCTCTTCTAATCACTGTATACATGGAATAGGAACAAGACAAGAAAATAGGAAAGGATTTTATTTTCCTAAAAATTTATGCATTTTTACAAAGCCTAGATATATAATTAGAACAGATGAAAAATGAAATCTACAATGATGCTGTCATCATTCTTATCCAATTCAAATGAGACTACATTTTTTCATATATCTGATCAGTTATTTCTGTAAACTGAAGATACTGGTAATAGATAAGATTGTTTCACTGCCTAAACCAGGTTATTGTTATTTGGTTTAGAGCAGAAACCAATCCTTGCACAAAGTGTCCTAAATAGGACTACCAGTATATATTTTCAGTCTACACCCTTGGCAGCTTGTATCCCCTCCCCCTTGTTGATTTAAAAAACAAAAAAGCATCAGAGATATAAAGAATGCACAATAGTTGCTTATTTCATTCATTGATTTATAATTTCTAACTCAGTTGACACAAAACAGACCCTAATGCTGTCACTTCTTGGTGTTTTAAACATAACAGATATTCAACACCAAAACTGCATCCTATTTGTGTAGGCAAGTCTGTGCTGTTCACTTAACAGCAGTGATGCAGTTCAGCTCCGGATTAATCCATAAATTTCCGTTACATTGAAACGTAAGGGCATATTTTTTCCATCTTGTTTTCCATTTTGGGGAAATATTATTAATAGAAATTGCATATATTGGAATCAGATGACAAAGTGTTCACCTTCTATTTATATGTAGGCCTTGCATACACCACTTCACCAAAATGGAGTTTTACAGCACTCAGAAAATTAAACTGAGCAGGCTGCTTGATAACACTGAAAACTTTATTTGGTTTGAAATGCAAAGATGAGAATAATAGGGACTGCTAGGGACAGTTGAGTTAGAAATTATAAATCAATGAATGAAATGAGTAAGTTTTGAACATATTTCAGAGCCTTGATGCTTGTTTTTAAAGTTGGTATGGTTGTACAAGTTACTGGGGTTTAGACTGAAACTGTACTAGTTTGGACGCTATTCTGTCCTCTTATGATGCATCAGTAAATCGTAGTCACTGCAGTTTACAGTTGGGTACATGAATGTTATGCATTAGAAAAGACAGTAGAAAAGTGCAGAGAGAGATTGCATGCACTAATCTTGCTTGCAGGCAGTTAAATTGCATTTTGTTACATGGGAAATCCTCCAGCTATTACTGCAGCTGCTGATGCAGAGCTAGCGCTTAGTGCATCATGTAAACTCCTAGATGCTGCAGAAGCAGTATAAATTGGATAACAGATCTGTAGGATTTACAGAAAACTGATCCTATGTGAAGTTACCAGATATATGAATTTTCTCCAAAAGCTGCATTTCCTCATATCGGTGATATTGGACTGAAATAGTAACTTGTATTTATGAAGTTTCCATGTACCATAGAGATGAATCTTGTTTTGATCTATTTTTGACCAGATTGCAGTGCAACTGACAAATCCCTAAACTCCACCTGTCTACTATCCACCCCCACCCCCCAGTCAGTCAGTGGTTTAAAATTCCAGTGGGCCACATAGCCAGTCTGGTCCACCCCCCAGGCAGCATGCCAAACCATGATCTCATAACACATGCTGAGCCAAGCTTGGTTGACTGAGACCAAACATGCTGCTGCCTTTTATAGTTAGACACCTAGACAGTTTCTAGTATATACCATAACATACATAAAGTTATAATTCTTCATAATCTTTTTTCTGTCTATGATTACTGTGTTGGCAAGCATTAGTTATAGAATGATGTACAATAGAAGTTTGTTTTGTTTTTTAAGCCAGGAGAGATAATGAAATCTAGAAGATGATTCATTGCCAGGATCATGATGCAGCCACACAGTCCTGCACACAAATAAGATAACAGCTGCACAGTAATGTGCACTGGTACATCTCCCAGGAAAATATACATGCGCTGCCCATAGCTGAAGTGTGCAAATTGTAAACATGGTAATATTTCAGCCCTAGGTAGACTGGATAGTGTATGGAATTTGTTTTATTTGCTCTATGCATGTGCAGGCTGCAGTGAAAATGCAGCTGTTCTTTGTTGCTGAGAGATTTATCAGAATTATGAGTCAACTTTTATTTCTCTCACAATGCAGTCATTCAAATTGGATTCATAACCAAGGTGTTGTTTTTTATGTATACTCAAGAACTGAACAGTTCTCTGCTCTGTCTCGAAACATATACTTAAATTTCTCAATGCAGTGAAAGCTAGAAATGAGTTTCAGGCCCTAGCAATCATATATTGTCTTTCCCATTTTATTGCTTCTTGGTAATAAACTTTTTTTTATACATGTATTTTTATCATGTGACCTTTCTTGTGGTGCTGTATAGCCGTATAGTGTTTGTGTGCTGTAAAATCCACAACCAACCAACCAACCAACCAACCAATCAGTCTTTCCCATTTACTTAGTAAAAGAGTAAACTTGTCCTCTCTAATAAGACTACCTGCCAGTATAGACCCTCTTTTCCCAAGCAGTCCATTCATTGGTTTTAATTGTGAGGTTTAACTATAATTAAATGAATCAGCAAGAAACTGCAATGGTTACCAACATTTGCTTTGATAAGCTTCTAGTAAATTATGACATCTCCAGTCAAGTCTCATTAACCAGCAAATGAACTTTGGGCCAAGTGTGGCATCATCAGTGGACCATTGCATAAAACAGATTCCAGTGGACCACTGACTAATTCAGTCATTAACCTGTGACATGTTACAGTACCCAGTGGTTGGACAAGAGCTTGTCTAGCCATAAATAGAACAAATAGAGACAATTTACTGTATAGAATATACAAAATCCTCACTGTATAGAATATACAAAGTCAAGTCTTCAATACTTCAACATTGTACATGCAATTTTCATGAAATTTTAGCAGTATATATAACAAATCATGTTTTAAATTGCTGGTAAATATTTCAAACTGGAAGGATGGGTTTCACTGTATGTTTGCTCTAAAAATTTCTCCTAACAAACTGCATAGACCCAGATCTACTGGTGCATTATATGATGGCAGATCAGGGTCTGTGCAGTTTGCATTTGGTCTGTCTTGTCACCAAGCATATACAGTATTAACCCCAGTCAAAACATATTGTCGTTTTCAACTGTGTTTAACTAGTTCAGTTTTTCTGATAGATCATTAATATTGCATGCTACTTATCCTGATGCCATGGTATTTATACTGAAGCTGAGTCATTTATCCTGATGCTGTGGTATTTATAATGTTACTGAGTCATTTATATAGATGCCAAAGCTATGGCATCGCACAGAAGCGATTGCACAGTTGCGCTGCATCTGTGCAGTACTTAGTTTGATCCTGGTTTAAAACATGTACGGATCTACTATTAAACAATTGCTCATGCAGACAGCTTTTATTTTCATTGGGTTCTTAAGTTCACTGCATACTTTATCATCATGATACCATCATTTTTATGTCCAGTTACAACAGTGCTAGTAGCATCTAGTTTTACTCTTCCCGTTTGTATGTCCATCACACTTTAAATAAGTTTTATGTTTAGGTCACTTTTTAGTAATTATGGTGGGGCATCCATGTTCCATGAACACATCTCAACCATTGTGGGTATGTAAGAGGGCTTGCCAGCAGCTTCCCATGGGTTCTTGCTATGTGTTTCCAGGGTTTCTTCACCAGTTGTACTGGCTGCCTTGTATCCCATCATGCAGTCAAAAATGGCATAAACCCCAAACATCATTGTTGCAAGTATTTTTCCTATTATTAACTGTTTTTATAGGCTAACCTCAAGACGGAGCACATCATAACTACGATGTTGTGCATCTGTCTGTTCCTTATTTTTTTTTTTCTTTCTGCATAATGTCTCTCATTTACTAGCATGCACATTACCAGACTTTATATGTAACTTGCATTTGGGTCAAGGAAGAAATCTATCAGTTTTGGGCTCAAACAGTCAAAATTCAAGGTTACATGTACTGAAAGAATTTAACTGTTTCCATGTAACAACTTGTGTATCAAAAACCTTGACCAAACCTTGTCAGTGGCTTATATTTAAGATATGATAGAAATTTATTGATTTGAGGGTCAAAAGGTAAATGTCACAGTGACTCTATGAAGAAAAGTTTCTGCATAATATTGTAGTCATTTATCACTTGACCAGACTTTGTTGATGGCTTGTATTTTAGACATGGAAGACTACTATTCATTTTGGGATCAAATGATGAAAGGTCAAGGTCACAAGGACTGACACAATTAAAAATTATTTCCATAGAACTACTTCAGTTCTGTGCTATATACTTTTAGTACATTTTTTAGATGACTTGCATTTACAGCAAGGAAGAGGACATCTATTGATATGGGGGGTTAAAAGGTTATAGGTCAAGGTCAGAAGGACTCTAAGAAGAAAACGGTTTCCCCAAAACAACTTGAGTCCAATGACACAAAGCAAATCCAATTTACCTTGTGGATCATCTATTGTATATCTCATATGAAATCTAAAGATTTCCTGACATATAAACAGCATTAAAAGTACAAATAGGACAAACTGTACGTTTTTAAATAATCCAGCAAATGCCCTAGACCAGCATAGTAACCAATGAGAGTTCTCACATTTACGCAATTTTGTGGTCACAAACTATTTGCAAATTTAGTATGACAACTTGGTTTGTGAATTTGTTTTCACATTCATTTTATTTTACAGGGTGATTGCTCAACTTAGATTTGTGGGCAGAGTGATATCTGTATCCATAATTCATAATTACCTCATACCTTAAAAGAGTCAGAGAGGGCAGTTTCTAATACCTACAGTGCTTTGTGGGGTTTAATGCCGTCTTTCAGCACATGACAGGCTATACATGGTGGCAAGTATATTTAATGGAGAAAGAATAAGGAAAGACCCCAGGAAGAACCACCGACACACAGGAAATCACTGGCAAGCTTTCTCACATACCCACTCTGGTCAAGGCGAGACTTGAACCCACACAAACGAGAGGTGAAATGATTTAGTGATCAGTAAAGGCATGTGCCTTAGACCAATCTGCCACACAGGGCCCCTTAATACCAACAGACAAACTGTGAAAGAAGACGGTGTTTGGGAGGGCTAAGTTACTGTTCAGTCTGATAGAAAGTCGCTGTTGTACAACTGTAAAAGGTGGTTATCAGTGTAATGATCTCAATCCCTAGAAGTGAAAATTTAAGTAAAAATAATAGAAAGTTGGATACTTTCAAAGTTGTCTGATAATGCACTGTGCATCAGAACATGGTATCACTCATAAGCCTAGTGGCATGCTAAAGTGTAAATGGCACCTGGGATGACGATGATGGACAAAAACCTTGGAGCCTGTGGTTTTAGTGCACCAAGACCTGTGGCACCCAGGGCAACTGCCCTATCTTGCCTCCCCCCCAGGTTAATAAAATAATTTCAGATGTATAATTCAAATGAATTTCACAACTTTAGAAAAAGAATTTCACATTTTGGAAATATAGATTTTTATATATAATTAAAAGAACAAAAATCACGTTTACATGTAAAATACTACTTCACACATGAGTAAACTAAATACGTAGGTTTTTTTGCATTTTAAATTATTATGTATTTACAATTCTTTTCTGCATTCTTTTCTGCATTTATAAAGGAATATTTTATGTCAAAATTAATTTGTAAATTGCATTATTTTTTTGCACATGTGATTTTAGGTTAAACAGTTTAATATAAATTTAAAATTCTTTTTCACAGATATAAAACATCCATAATAAATGCAAAAACCAGCTTGCAACTGGAATGCTTGGAATGTTTTTCACTCTCGTGGAAGCTAATTAAACCTAAGATCATCTATCACTGATGTTTGCCTTTCCCTTTTCTATTTAATGTCAAACTTAATTCTATATTTCTGTTGTTATTCTGTGGATTGTTTTGCTGTTGTTGTATTGACTACAGAAGAGAAACAAATTTGTCATTCCGCCCCATCTCACTTCCAGCCAGATAAATTTCCATTCCTAGTGAAAAGTGTCAAAATGTGTCACAGTTAAACATGAGTACATTTTATTTATTACAAGTTGCACATTTGTAAGATACATCCATGCCTGAGTTGTCAGTTTCATTCACCTTACAACTGATGACAAAAGGTTATATTGGTGTGTGAATATCATAACCCTAGCAAGCCAATTACTTAATGTTGTTTGATTGTTATAAAACAAAATTAATGAAAGGGATATATTTTTTATTCATATTTTGTTCTCTCAGTCACTTATTATTTAGACAATGGTGAAAACTATATCAACACACCTAGGAGAGATACACATGTATTTATTAACCCCACCCCGCCCCAAAGTCCCATAAAGCTTTATGACCATTTCTAATTATCACAGATTTTGGAAATACAAGGAGTATAAGACATAATTCAGCATACTCTTCATTACTGTGAACACTTCATTGTTGTTCCATTTGACCAGAAACAATATGGTGGTGCACTCATGGTATTGGGAATAATTGACATTATTTCTATTTATAGAAAGGCTTTCAGAGTTTAATGCCATTTTTCAGCATATGACAGGCTTTTTATATGGTGGGGATATTTCGCTCTACTGGTCATAGACCAGAAGATCTTATGGAATGGTCTGTTGTCCTTGTCCAATAACAGTATGTCCATTAGCACAAGTTTGTTATGTGTGCTCCACCTTCATTACCTGGAGGATTGTATTGAAACTTTATTCAAACACACAGTCATCCTGTGCTCTAGTTGGTCCTAAAGAAAATGGTGATGCTTGCAGATCCAATATGGCAGCAACAGTGGCCATCTTGAAAATCTTGTCACTCCTTCGCCAGAATGGATGGTCATATCAAGACTCCTTATGATCTCTGGTTGGTCCTAAATGATCTGTTGTCCAATATGGCCATTGTAGGAGCCATATTGAAAATCTTGTTATTGCTACTCTTCTAGAATGGATGGTCATATCAACATGGAGTTTTCACTAAAAGGCTTCTTATGAAGTTTTGTTAGTTCTCATTGAAAATGGTGCCGATGTGGGGTCCAATATGGCCACCATAGTGGTCATCTTGAAAATCTTGTTATTGCTACTTCTCCTGACAGAATGGTCATATCAGCATGTAGTTTTCACAGAAAGATTTCTTATTGTGTCTAGTTTGTCCTAGATGAAAATGATGCTGATTGCAAATTGAATATGGCCAGCCATTTTGTAAATCTTAATTGCTACTACTTGAATGGATGGTTAGATCAACATAGGGTTTTCGTTAAAAGACTTCTGTCTAGTTGGTCCTAAAAAAATAAGGTGTCAAATCCAATATGGTTGCCATCCATCTTAAAATTCTTATCACAACTCCTCCTGAATAGAAAGTTATATTTATCTGAGGTTTCCACTGAAAGACTTCTTATGATGTTTAGTTGGTCATAAATTAACAATGGTGCTGATCCTTGTCACCCAATAGACTTTTGGTACATTCGAAGGACTCTTGTTGGTCAAAGAACTTAGCACAAAACCTGGAAGAACCACAGGCCCACGGGAAGCTGCTGGCAAGCTTTGTCAAATACCCATGTTGGGCAAATCAAGACTCGAACTCACAGGGACAGAGGTGAGATGTCTGTGATCTTTAAAGGCAAGTGCCTTAGACCACTCACCTGCCCACAGCCCCTTATAACTTTGCCCTAAAGTCAAAGGGCTGTCAAAATAGGGAGAAGTGAATATAGGAAAGTCAGAATTAGTATAGAAAAGTCAGAATTAGTATAGAAAAGTAAGAGTTAGTATAGACAAGTCAGAATTAAAATGTTTAAAATAGTCACTTAAAACTGGCCAGTTAATAAACCTTAGGACCAAATACTTTAAAAACAAAATAAATTCTTGTACAAGTTACCATGAAAATAGATCACTGTTATACACTGGATTACAGATAACACTGTAGAAGTCCTCTCTCCTTTCACAAAATGGAATTGGAAATAAACTTGTTTACTGTTACTCGAATCAGCCTGTAAACCTCGAATTGAATTTCTGGCAGGAATTTCATACATGACATGGACTTCAGATTAATAATAATACAATAGTCCATTACATATGTATACATGACATGGACTTTAGTATTAATAATAATACAATAGTCCATTACATATGTATACATGACATGGACTTTAGTATTAATAATAATGCAATAGTCAATTACACAAGTATACATTACATGGACTTTAGTATTAATAATAATGCAATAGTTCATTGCACATGTACATGTTTATGTATTTGCCAAACAGATGATATTAAAAATTCTGTGTTGCAGGAAAGGTGGTTTTACATATTTGACAAAATTTCTGTGATGAAAAACAATGGAATTTACATGATACATATCATTTGCAGAAGCTTGTACAATTTGTTAAACAGAGATCCCAAAAACTATTCTTTTCTCTTTTCCAGCCGTGTGCAGTTTTACTTACTCCCAGAAAGACCAAATCAAGGCTTTGTCGCTATTGTATCAACAGAAGGGATACAGAAAATGTGAATATAATATTAAAGCACCTCGGAACAGTTACATAGAATTGAATCTTACTAATTTAATTGGATTTTGGTCCCACCCCTCCATGCCCCCTGGGAAGTTACAGACATCATCATATTTTGACCCAAATGTTTGTTTACTGCCAGAGCTAGTTATAGAGGAAGCGACAACAACAACAACGACGGTGGTGGAACAATATGATTCAGGAGTTGTGAAGATTTGTAAAAATTCAAATAGTTATCAAAGCCCAAAGGTCTTTCATTCTAAATTAAACTCGTTGAAAATAACTTTTAGGTGGGTGCAAGATCAGTCTAGTGGATTTACATTAGAATTCGATTTTCACCAACATAGAAGTAAGTATACTTTTGATTTTTAACTTCGATTCACTTATATTTTCCATCATTTTATCCCTTTTTATGATTTTTACCATGATAAATTTATGATGGATTTTTCAACCAATGCATCAGCATGACCAGGGTTTCAAGTTGATTATTAGAGGCCATTAGGTCAGTAACCTAATTGGAATTTTCAGAATTCATTTCCATATGTCTCCATTACTCTTTTTGGTCAAATAAATTTGCATACACCTCTCCCTCAATAACGCACATTGGGGTCCAGAAACAGAGACTGCTGCATAAGCAAGAACATGAGTTACCAGGGGTCACCTTTGAAAAACAAAGGGATGGAGATAGACAGAAAGAGATGAATGAGGTGGGGGGCAGGGTGGGAGGGAATGGATTACATTGTTGAATACTCATTTTATAATTGTGCTAGTAACAATTTTCTTTATAAAGTATCTCTATTTTCAAGAGAAATGATCTTGAAGATCATTAAAAACAGTATTCCAAGACATTTAAACATGTATGTGTTTACAGGCAAACACATTGTTTATTACATCACATTTTATTGCATGTAAATTGGACACATTCAGGTGTTACTGTTCATTCAAAATACTTATGGGTGTATGAGAAAGCTTGTCAGTAACTTCCTGTGGGTCGGTGGTTCTTCTCAGGTTATTTACAGGGTTTTTCCTTCACCAGTTAGACTGCCTGCTATGTACAGCCTGTCATGCACCAAAAACAACAACAATAAGCCAACAACAATAACAACATTCCAAGTAAAATAAGATTTTTCCTTTAGAGAGGTAGACATTAATCTTGAGAAACAACAACATGAAAACTTGTACTATTTTTATTTTTGATTCTTCTATCACATGATAGATAGGTAGATATGTTTGTTTAGAATGTACAACAGTTAACAAAATGAAAACCGTTACTGAACATGAATTGAATGGGTCCTAAATTCAGAGAATATGATATAAGTAAATAAAAAATGCATGAATAAAAACACAACAATATTTGCAGTTTCTCATACACCTAACAAATATCAGTTCAACATTTTGAACAATAATTCTGTAATCACTTTACTTTTCTGCCTCTGAGCAGAATTTCTCAGGTTTCTTAACTGCATGATTTTTACAATTCTTTGGGTCTGCAGCCACCCTGTGGCATTGTTGATAGATTCAAGTGCTTCCTGCGCATAAGGTGGAAGGGGTGCAATAGCTGAATCAGCATTACTCTCAACACTAACTGTAGTGTTCAGTTGGGATCATCTTCCACTATGAATTTGTTTGCCATTGAATCAACAATTTACAGTATTCAACCATTTGATAGTTACTGTCAGCACATTTCCACCATTCCACATCTTTGCAAGTAAGACCCGTCTCAAAACCATGGGTCTTTTCAAATTGTCCCAAACACCCTTTGCATAAATTACTTCTGTTTTTCTGAAACCTTCAAAGTTGTTCTCATTGTCACTACTCTATCACTGACGTACTTTACATGAATGGCGGTGCCAAGACACCACCTCCAGCACCCCTTTATTATCATAGGGGTGACAGCTCTTCTTGCTTGACCATCAGTGAATATGGTCTCTTTCAAACTTGCACTCTTGATAAAGGTGCTAACACAATTTCCATTGTCCTACATTGACTGTATTAACAGCCAATGGTAGTCCTACCTATAACTACTGATTATTCCCATATCTAATGGCTAGATCAATGAGATGTTTGAAGGGATACTGTATATTCCACCTGGATCTTTCCATCTCATTGTGAGAGAATCATCAGTGTGGTGGGCAAGCACTTATTTCATTGCAGTAAAGGTTCCTCCACAAAGCCTCTAGCTAGATCAAATGTGGTTTCTGACAAATACTGCAAACATCTTGAAAAAATCGCTTCGTAAATTTGCACTCGGCCAAGTTACTGCCCCAGTTTCTATATACAAAATGGAAGGCTGGCTATGTTAATGTGTTGGAAACAATGTGGAGATTTGTATTTGCCATTACATAATAGATTTCATTTTGTATTGACCTGTTTTGTTCATACAAAAGAAAAATGATTATCTTTTTGTTCTGTTTGAGGCCCTTTTTCTTGAGCGTGTCGTCTTTGGCAGGTAAGAGTTTTGTCAAGCATCATTTGACAACAGAAACCAGCCTCATCACTGTTGTAAGCTTGGTCTTGTGTGTATACGTTGCATAGGAATTTCTCTTGAATTGGTGTAATTTATGCTGCCACCTGATTCTCTAAACATATGACTATGGAAAGTCATCTTTGGCTTGCTCTGAAATCAGTCATTAGGCAACCAAAAGAATGTGTGTGTTCTTATTGCTCTGGTTTAAAATTAGGCAAGGTAGGTAGGTGTTTCTATTATAAACATTATATATATTATAATGATTAATATATAGAGTCTACTAAGAGCATCAAAGTATGGGGCAGAACTGGCTCAGTTAAATGCACAAATCAATTTCTGGTTTAAAAAAAAACTTTAATTTTTCTTTTTTTGTATGTGGGGGGAAAAAGCGCTAGGGTCGGCAATGAGACACAGGAACCGTCGGCCAACTGGAAACCCAATTTTTTGGGGCGTTATCAGTATTTTGACATTTTTTTTCACCTGGGCCTTGAGGATTGTTCCCAAGATCGGAACACCTTGTTGACATTGCTGTGTGAACCAGGGGTATATAGCATTAACAGATTTTGTATCTTTTGCAATCCATACCCATTTCTGTTTAATTGCATCATCCAAATCAACATTATGCAACCAAAACTGGCATCTTGTGAATTGTAAAGTTTGCTACAAACTGTTGATCTCACTTCTCTATTATGAACCTTATCGTTGATGCAAAGTTTTTCAATAGTATGCCTATCTAGTGGGTCCTTTACTCTCCATGGTAACATTTGCAAATGATTAAGATAAACTACATACAAACACAAACTACAATACAGTAAAAACTGTCATGAGCGACCTCTGCTGTGAGTGACCACCTGTCATTTCCGACCACAATCATAATGCATGGATCGATTTTATTATATAAACGCTCTGTTATGAGCGACCACCTGCTGAAAGAGACCAGCGACCGCGATGTCTTGGCAAAATATGCATTTCAACACTGCTATGAACATCCGCATCGCAAAAACGAGGATAAACTCCACCGACCTTTATTTAATCCCTGTAAGAACGACCGCTCATACTGTTTTAAATAAAAGCAAAAAAATGTAAAAAAATAGGCTGGCTACCGATGTGTGAATATTTTAGCTATGCTAATTGTGTTTTATAGTTTCTGTTGTAAACCATACTAAAGTATATGTAGATTATTTCCTAGTCTGGTTCCCTACTTCGTATGCTTCTGCATTGTTCTCCACTATTCGTATAGGGGTGAGCAACACAGGGAGCATACAAAGTAGGGAACCAGACTAATTATTCCCACACTTAGTCTGCTTCCCGGCCTTAATCGCAGGACCCAACATCAGTGTGAATGACCGTATCGCGAGAATAGACGGACACCACTGACCTATATGAAATCAATTGTTACAACGACCGCTTGATTAGTAATGATTGTTCTGATCAAAAACGAGCATAAAAGGAACATAAAAAAAAAAAGGATTGTTGCTACCGGTGATGGATGCTACAGTCCATAAACCAGGCTAATGTACATGTCACGAATTGCCGTTGTGGTGCAAAAGTTGACGTAGTGGTTGCGTATATTGTTTGTCTTTAGAGTTAATCCGTATTGCCAGTGGTGAATAAGTTCATTGTCTGTTAAACCAGCAAGAGAGAATCGTTTGTGGGATTCGATTGATAGTGTTCAAGACTTGTGATGTTTGTTGTTTTTCCCCCTGATGTTAAGTGATTACAGCCCAATCAAGTTGGTGCGACCGCGTTACACACTTAGCTTATAGAGTTAATCCTAGTATGTCATCTTTGAATGAAGCCGTTGACTTTTGTCTCTGAGTAAATGGTTCTGTTTCTGGATGAGATAATTGTTTCTTTTTATTTCATTAATTGTTAGATATGCAATGCACAAGTATAGATTTTTCTTATTTTCCCAAAGCTCAGTCAAAACCGTCTTTACGTTCAATATTACAACTGAGCACTAATAATTTTAACACCTAGAACCTTAATGACAATGGATGAACCTCCAACTAAAAAGAGACAAATTTTAAGGCTGGAGAAAATAATTATTGTAACTGAAAGAAGTGAAAAAGAGCAGACCACTCGCAAAAAAGCAGTTTAAATGTCGGTAAAACAAATTTAGGTTGTTATAAAGAAAAAGAAGTAATTCAGAAACGATTTCATATGCTAAAATATGTGATCTTCAAATGTAAATGTGATTTCATGTTTAATGACAGAAGTATATCTTTATTGCTATATAATTTTGTTTTTAGATGAATGCATACAATATTTTAGCAAGAAATATTAATAAAGAATGGAATGTATGTACAGTGATTATGGTTATTTTTCTTGAAATTGTTCTGAAACTGGACCTTGGAAACTGGTCTTTTTGTACAAGCTTGCTATGAGAGACCACCTGTCTTGAGAGACCGTTTTTGTTGGCAGAAGGGGCAGTCTCTCATAACAGGTTTTGCTGAACCATGAATATTAATTAATCCAGACATTACTATAGTTTCATTCCTCACAGTATTGCGAATTTTATCCGATCTGTAACTTAATCAGTTTTCAGTTCAGCTTAATTAAATGTAGCTAAAAGTACAGAATTCATTTAAAATCCTTCGTTTCAAACAAATTAGGTACTTTTAATTACATTTAATGATCCTAACCTGAAAATTTGCTGAGTTACAGATATGATAAAATTTGTGGTGTTGTATGGAACGAAGTGAAAAAGATGAAGATGAGGCATTGATCTGGCCTTGTCTTATACACAGCATCAACCTATATATGGATGAAGGATGGAAAATTTACAAAATTTGCTGATTCAACTTATACTATGCATCGACTTACAGGCCAGCAAATATGGTACAGTTCTTACAAATATACCCATACAACATAAATTTTAAATATAACTATAAAGAGTTACATAAGGTGAACAGCCCCTTGAATAATCAGTCAAGAAAAACAGCTTAAAAAGTTTACAAAGAAGCAAGAAAGAATTGAAGCAGTGGGCATATTGATAACAAAAAACCCCACACACAGACCAAAAATCATAGTGAAGGTCAGAGTATGTTTCATTTTGGAATGTGAAGTACAGTGAAGTTCTATAAAGAAAAAATAATCTATTAATTTGCATTAATCCACCTAGGCAGTAACTGCTATCTGTTATTTATATTTTTCGACATATATTTCATCTCCACAGGAGAGGCATAAAAATGATTTTTTCTATTAAAAAAGCCTGCAACACTAATGCTGAATAGAATTTAACCAAACTTGATAGAAAGCATCCTGTTCATGCCAGATTGCATGCAGAAGCAAGGGAAGTGACTCATTGGGACTATTGAGAATTACATTTCCGAGGTTATGCACAGTTCTCTCCTTGCAGTAAACAAAACAAATAACTTTAGAATACATTTTAATAAAACAGGTTATTAAAATTTGCACACAGCAAATACACGTTAAGGATTAAATCAACTAGTCTGTAATTTGAAGCTGAAGAAAAATATAAAGTAGAAAGACTCTACATAGATAAAGTAAATTAGGGATAAGATTAGCATGGAAAATAATGACGTGTATGCAGACTTGAGAGTGAAGTTCCTTATACTGTGTATATAAGACATCTTGCTCCCATTGCCCAAAAAAAACCGAACCAAATCCACTAAATACCTCTGAATGGTATTGACATATTAAATGTCAGAAATATTTGATTTTATAGCATTTCATATATTAACATCTTTAGTCACAAATTCTTTTTAATTAATATTTGGTATGTTTATCTTAAAATTTAAAAAAGAAACAAACTGAATATGCTTCACTCCATAAACACTTTAAAATAAAAAAATCAGTTATTACTGTTATTATTTAGATATCCAGATGCTCCATTTTTCTGGACCCTGACCCCAGCAATTTTCCATCCAAAGAAAAGAATTTGTTAAAATCTACATCAAACAAAATGAATTGCAGATTTTCTGTATGCTGAGACTAAATTGCATTTCATTTCATTCATAGGCAGCAATATTAGACATTACACTCACAAAGATGCTTACCAGTTCTCCCTATTTTTTTTGTGCACCTACTTGACACAGACTAGAAAGCTTAATTCAGTAATAGCTATCTTTGTGTAATCTTTGCCAGTTGTGATGAATTAAAAGTTATATAAAAGTAAATTATTCTTTTAATTTGTACACGCCTGCTATGAGAGACCACCTGTCTTGTGAGACCGCTTTTTGTTGGCAGAAGGGGCGGTCTCTCATAACAGGTTTTACTGTACCATGAATGTTAATTAAACCAGACATTACTATAGTTTCATTCCTCACAGTATTGTATAGTTATATAAAAGTAAATTATTTAAGCAACGATATAGAGCTTGTACATGTAACTATAATTTAACATCATGTTGAGTAATACGGACAAGATCCTTTGTCAAAAGAAAAAAATTCAGTGATGTATCCATGGCTTACTTTTAGTAAATGGAGGGTGGAAAATTAGTTTAAAAAAATCTTATTCTGTCCAATCTACCCGTTTTATTTTAGCATGGACCTGAAACAAAATGCATACTTTTCTAGGCCTAGTAGACAATTAGCCAACTAATTGCTCAAAGTTTTGTTTCCACTCTACAGTTTCAGTGCATTTATGAATTTGCTTTTAGAAGCTTGCATATGTTAGTTACCTGAGGTGAGCAATATCATGCAACCTTGGGTCTCTTGTTTAGAATTTAGCACTGGTATTGAAGAGAGCAGTCATAAGCTTCTGGGTAAAAGGATACCCATCACTTGTTTGCAGTACAGTCATCTGATTTATGGAAGTAAGACCCATCATGAATTACAATGCTGGTAAAGGAAAAACAGCTGTACTTTGAGTTGTCTTGAAAAGGCTAGTTCACCACAAGGTTAGCAGGAGTTATGGTAGTTTCTTAGTTCATGAATCTAATGCATCTGTCACAGTGAAAACAATGCATTCAGTCTTTGATGCTGAACTAAACCTAATATTTGTTTCAATTACATCTTCCCATGCTAAGCCAGGAAATAGACCCACACATTTTTTAAAGTAGTAATGGTTAAATGGATCTACGCATTTTATTTTATGGACCCAGGTTAAAGAAAAACCATAATGCCATACCAGAATCTTGCCTCCCACCTCAAAGGTCAAGGTCACCATAAGGAAAACTGATACAGTAACCTGTTACTTTGTCATGGCTGTAACTTCAAAACATGTTGGAGCAGAAAAAGGGCAACTTATTAGATCTTTACATATTGGAAAAGAAGAATATGAGAGTTGTAATGCATGCCTCAGATTGAGCACATCGTCGTGCTCATTACAGAATTTGTGGACTTTATGATCAGTCAGTGAAAGTTAGACATGTAAACTAGTTAAAGTGAGTGTTATATATAAATAATTTATCAGTATGTTTTGTGAGTGTTATATATAAATAATTTGTCAGTATGTTTTGTGAGTGTTGTATATAAATAATTTGTCAATATGTTTTGTGAGTGTTATATATAAATAATTTGTCAGTATGTTTTGTGAGTGTTATATATAAATAATTCATCAGTATGTTTTGTGAGTGTTATATATAAATAATTCGTCAATATGTTTTGTGAGTGTTATATATAAATAATTCGTCAATATGTTTTGTGAGAGTTATATATAAATAATTTGTCAATATGTTTTGCTTTTGAATTTTGTACCAATCCACATGGATTTTGCCTGTTTGTGACAAGAATTTTAACCAGCTGCAGATCCTGGTTAGTCTCAAAAATAAGTGTCAATTTTTCACACAGTTTCCTGTAATTAAAGCATGTAATATATAGATTACACTTTTAGTGTGCACATTATGATTTTTGCACTTATATTAATACTAATTACACTTATACCTATCTATATGAATCACTATTGTAGTTTAAGTTTTTGACATGGTTCAGTTTTTGACCAAGTGAACAATTAGTTTAATAATTTCATGTATGTAGGGTAATAAAAATGTATATAGATTGTGCAATGGAAGTTACATATCTCCTTAATCACTACAGGTACAGACAACTGCTACAGGGACTTGCAGGAGATCTTACAAGTGATGAAGTCAGAGAACTGGTATTTCTGCTGAGATTGCATATTAAAGGGAAGAAAATAAGGTCTGATATAAAGTCAGATGCTACAAAACTGCTGACTGAGCTGGAGAACCTGGATTGTATTGGAATTGATAATTTAACTCTTTTGCTTGAATTATTTGAATTGGTTGGTCGTACTGATTTAAGAAACAGAATTGTAGAAAAGCTAGGTCACAGTTTCCAAGTTTCTGAACATCAGATTAATGAATTTATGAGAATATTATGGGAATTTGGACAGAAGCTTGATTCAGAGGATTTGAAGAGTGCCAAATTTATCTTAGGTTGGACCCGAGATAAAGAGAATATAGAAAATGTTTGGCAGATGTTTGAAAAAGCTTTTGAAAGAGGATATTTAGTAGAGAATAATATTAATTCAATTAGGAATTTAGCTGAAAGTATAAAGCAAACAGAGAGACTAAAATCGGTTATGAATCAGGATCCATTCATGTATACTGGCAGCAATTACACTCCAGGCATCACCTCAACATCAGGCATGTCACAAGAAGAGTATCTATATACAAGAGTTGGTATAACACCAAGGAAGGAGGAAAGCCATTCTTGGTCACCAAAACAACCTCGGCCAGAAAATTATTTGCCTTATTATTCACCCTATGTTGGAATTAACCCAAAGCAGTCTCAAAGCAATAACCAGTATTTTCAACAGATCAGTGTTCCTCATGTAGATGATATGTCTATATCTCCTTCAGCAGCATTTAGAAATTCAAATGGGGCAAGAGATTCACATTTCCTTTTACCTCTTGAAAAACCAGCAAGTAATATAGGAGCCAAGACAGATCCTTATGGCTTGATAAATGAACCAGTAGAAAAATTTCAAAGGCAAGATGCAAGTGCTAGACAGAAAGATGCAGGCCATGAAACTCATTTAAGGGATATTAATGAACAGATTGCCAGTTTAAAATTATTTGAACCTCAAAAAACTCTTGATGAAATCAGAGAAGGAAAAAACTGTCAGAATGAAGTGACAGATGCAAGAGAAATGGGTGTTACAGGCAGTTCATCAGATACTGTAAACTTGCCATCAGTGCAAGCTGCCTCTGCTGGAACTCAGTTCAAAGGAGAAATTGATAGAAGTAATTTAAATACCAATGAAGATCAAGGATCTGAACAAGCTTCCAGAAGAGACAAACGGAAAGAGGCAAGCAAGGACGTTCAGACAGGAGGACAAAGTGCCGAAACTGAAACTAGAAAACTCAGAGGTACATTACAGGGTGTTATTAATGTAGAAGAACCAAAATCTGAGCAAGCTTCAGAAAGAGGTGAACAGAAAGAGGCAAGTTGGGAGATTAAGTCACATGGTAGGGATGAAAAACATATGTCTGAGCTGAATATATCTGGGTCTCGTCCAGACTTTCTTGATGAAGTAAAAGAAAGAAAAAGCATCCAGAATGAAGCAATGTATGTAAGAGATATGGCTAATTCAGGCATTTTAGGAGCTACGTCACATGTTGTAATTAATAACCAGAATGAGGCAAGTCCAGATATTAAAATGAATATTATTGAGAATCTAAAAGACATCAGAGAAATGCCTAATACAAGCCAATCACCTAGTGGTGAAAACTTAACATTAGGCCAAACTATCCAGACTGAAACAGGCAATTTCAGTGGACCAGTTGATGCTTCTACACATATTTTCAGTCTAGACTGGAGATCTAAAGGAGCTTCTCAAATAGCTGAACAGAAAGGGGCAAGCCAGGAGATTATTTCCAGCACTCTCACTGAAGAAAAGATATCGAAATTGAATTTATCTAAAGAAAGCAATGCCAGCTCGAATGAAGCCAGAAAAAATAATGTTTTGATTAATTCAGAACATGTAGACATAACATATGGACAAGATGAACAAAATGAAAAAAGAATGCCTGGTAATATAAACCAATCTAATAATGATGCAGCCGCAGAATCAAAACAAGATTCTGTTGAGCAAACCAGCATCTCAGATGAAAATCATGTAGGGACTGGGAGAGAGGGGCCCAGTTCATTTGGTACAAGCCTGTTTAGCTCAGGTCATGCAAGGGCCAGTGAAAGTGAGGGAGGTGATGCCAATGGAAAACAGGAAGCTATAGATGGGAAAAGCACTGAGTAAGTTTATGCACAATTCTGTTTGTCTAGAGGATCCATCTTTTGGGTCTGTTCATTTCACAGCTTGAAGGTTTTGTCAAAAGACAAGTAGTTTTTCCAAAGTACTCCTTCCATTGAAAAGCTGGTTAAACAGGCACACTTGCCATGTCATATGAGAAACACCCATTCAAAGCTCATGAGATTCATCACCTAGATGATAGTTGATATAAAATACAAGTTCAGTAATCAGAATCAAAATCTTGTCTATTGGTTGCATTCTGCCAGCATTTCTATTTTCCAGCTTCTTTGCAAAACAACTGGGACAGTTTGACTCAAATATTAGGACATGATCTTCCGAGGTTTAGTGTGACTTAAATTGCAACCAAAATGGAAAACCTATCTTTGACTTCTTCTCCAGAATGGCCAAGCCAATTTTTATCAAGCGGAGTAATAATGTCTTCAAGGATATGCTGTATAAAATTTTTGTCTATGGTGACTCCTCTAGCGAGTCTGTCTTCCTTAGTTACTGTGAAAAACTTCTTTCCCACTTCTTCTCTTTAATAGTTCATTATATTTCTACAACAGTTTTGTTTGGGATTGCTCCCTTAGCACCAGCGTGAGTTTCACAGTAATGATAGGCAACCTATACCATAATGTTTGAGTATGTTTTGATCAAACATAAAGTGAATGTTTGTTTGGATGTTTTCTATTAAAGTTGTATCATGATGGCTTCCTTTGCAACCATGTGGAAATCCTTTTTTTAATTTGTTTGGAACAGTTGAACCAATTTCAGTAAGATGTAATTGGAGTGTTTCTTATCACATGCTGTATTAAAAATATGTCTGAGGTGGTTTCCACAGCAACTTCTCAGCATGAGTTGGCCAGTTTTAATATAACTTGGTTGGAAGTTTTACTAGAGCATGCTCATTCAACATTTTATTGGAGGTGACATTTCTGTCATTGGTGTGGCTTTCATAGAGCCAATTTTGAGCCAGTTTGAACAGACTTAGAAGGATTTCTCTTTCTTTGTGTATAGGGTGGTTCACTTTGCAGCATCTTGGATTATGTGGAGAATTATCCATATAATATTTTGTTTGTTTGCTAAGACTGGGAGATTCAAGATGTTGATGTTACTAATTTATGTTGGTCTTTATTAAAGGCAATAAAGACTGGTAGCTGCTCCTAGAAATTTCAGTGAAATTTTACTTTTTTTGATGAAGACAATATCAGCATCGTCATTATCAACATAGAGATCACAAAGAAAAACTACTTTCTTCTGATATTATTGTAAAGTGTTTTGTAATAGTGTTTTGAAATACCAATATTTATTTCAGTGTTATATATATATATATATATATATATATATATACACACACACACATGTATATATAAATACAGTGGTCCCCCTCTTATACAGCCACCCCTTCTGCAATGGGAAAGTGGCCCTATAAGACAGGTGGCCTTTCCAGAGGGGGACTAAATTTTTTGTGAGAAGTATATATAATGTATGTAAATTTTTTGTGAAAAGTGTATGTAATGTACGTAGTAAGAAAGCTACATACTTCAAAGCATTTAATATCTTCATTTAATATCTTCGTTTAAAAGTAACATTAATTATTAAAAAGTTCTTATTATAATAATAGACTTATTTCAACTGAATATACATTAATAGTTCTTATTCTTGGCGTAAGTGTGATATGTGAGAGGGTGTTGTTGTCATGCACATTGCAAAACCATTCAGAAACGTCATTTAATTCTTGGTACATACATAATTCTCTTTCCATTTGCTCCATTTTCCCACTGCTGCTGAATGGCCTCCTTATTGGTTATGACATTGTTTATTTGAGTCTTTTCAAAATAAAATTGTTTTATTCAAGTCTTTTCTACATAAAATTGTTCAGCAAGTCCCCCCTCTCCACCTCGCCTGATGTCGTCGAGTAGAATAACTGACTTTCTTCTAAAATAATACATCTCCGTTTACGTGATGACATGTTAATGTTTGGTAATGATTTATTCAGATGTTGCTAACTATATGCGATTTAATTATGCAGATGAAACTTCTGTAGATTGGACAAAATGCCTTCTTCGTAAAGGAAGTGATAAATGTGTTGTCACATGATTTTTCGGTCTTTGGCTGGTACCCTGTTTTGTTCAAGGTTAATTTCTCTGTGTGTGTGCTAATGCACAAAATCTATTTTTAGCCTGTGCTGACCCCTTTATGATCTTGACTGTTACGTCCAGTTGTAATCATCAAAGAGAAGAACTTGACAGATAAGTCAAGCCCAATACTCAATCATAACATTGTTGGGCCCATTTCCTGTAAACGTCGGCTTTTATAGACAATGATATAATATTAATCATAGTGTTACATGTACTTTAGTCAACACTTCTTTCAGTAATGGAAACTTGACATTGGGAGACATATATCGACGATAGAGATAATCTGATTACTTACCTTATGTCATGATATGAATTAATTTTTGGTTCTGGATACATTTGAAACAAAAATTGGCTGCTTGTGAGGGGAACATTTTATATTTTTATCCTAATATGCTGGCCACTGGTCGCGTTTGAGGGGTGGCCGTTCTTGATGGGTACTTTTGAATACAAACTCGTTGGTGCCAAGGGATTCTGGCCGTAAGAAGCAGGTGGCTGCTGGTCAGGGGGGCTGTTCAAGAGGGGGACTACTATATATATATATATATATATATATATATATATATATATATATATAAAGGCTCATGGTACCAGGCAAAGTGGGCGACTAAGTCGCGTTAAAAATGAAAACTTCGCCTTCTTTTTTTAGGTAAGCAGAAACAACTGTGCCCTGTGATTTTTTAGATGTACATTTTGATTGATTTAACTTTTGAGATGCTCCCTGGCCTTAGGCAGTTATTTCCGTGTTGTTTTATCTCAAGACGAAACGTAGGCATCAAGCCATCAAATTTCAATTGCGCAGACAAAGTCTTGCACATTAACAAGCATGTGTTTTGATAGCTGGTTGACCATTAACCCTTTCCCAGTCATATAATATGGTTACAGATAAGCTCATTAAAACTTCAAAGGAAATCTCAGGGGCTACTAAAGTAAGAAAGGCACTTCGTGTGTGTGTGTGTATGTGTGTGTGTGTGTGTGTGTGTGTGTGTGTGTGTGTGTGTGTGTGTGTGTGTGTGTGTGTGTGTGTGTGTGTGTGTGTGTGTGTAGTAGTAGTAGTAAGAGGTAGAAGAGGGAGAAAAAGAATTCTTAATGTCATTTTACACCAACGGTTATTTTAGGCAATATGACATTTCACGCAGACGAGATAAAGAACATTACGTATCTGTATTGTATAACATCTGTATTTCCCATGTTCTAAATTCTGGTAACCCAAAGCTGTTGTGTAAGTATATAGATGAAATTATGGGCATTAAACATTCCTAAAGTGCTGTCGATCTCTTGATCAAGTACCATTTTGTCGCCCAACACTAATAAGTCTGACCGCTCCAGTGGCCTAGTTTTTAGAGCGTCCGCCTCGGATGTGGGAGGTCATGGGTTCGATTCCCGTGCGAGTCATACCAAAGACTTACAAAAATGGTACTGACAGCTGCCTCACTTGGCACTCAGCATTAAGAGGTTAGTGTTAGGACTGGTCAGCCTGGTGTCAGGATAATGTGACTGGGCGGGACATCATGCTACATGTCTGCAGTATGATGCCCCAGTGCTAGACATTACTATAAACTGCCACACTGCAGACATCGTAGCGATATGACTGAAAAATTGTTAAAAGCTACGTTAAAAATCCAAATCACACACATACACACACACCTTTCCCAGTAAGTTAGAGCTGAGATGTGTTTTATATGTCTCTGGTTATAGCTGTTGTCAATGGCTGATTTCTGCAAGTCGCCATTTATTAAAAAAAACCCCAAAAAAACAAATTTGTGTTTTGAAATTTAGACATTAGTATGTAAATAGCAGTTTGTGTTATAACAGTATAATGTGTGATCTGAAGATTTTAACTGCTGCCATGTCCATTATTTTCTTCATAAAATCAGTTTGAAACTAAGCGAACCTATCAAGGCGGGGAAGGGTGGGAATTGTTGCAGACATCGCCGTGTCTGAGAAGTACCACTCTATTAGATTGTTTGTTTTTGTAAACATTTGGGCAAATATAATGAGGAAAATATTCAACTCATAGAAAGCAAAGTCTGAATATTATTTTATTGAAGATCTGGCATTAAAATGCAGTTATGTAGGTCCCAAATGTAATTGGGACAATGCTATGTTGTGGAATTTGAGAAGCGCTGCAAGGTCAAGGTTGTTTTCACTCATTTTTGTGAAAATATGAGGGAAAAAAGCTATGAGGCAACTACTATTGAACCAATGCCTGATGTTACTACACATACGTAGACAGATAATAAAACATAAATTTGTAATCCTATCAATGAACTGTTGTTACAAAGCTAGAATTCCTGTAAGAAATCCATCTTTCTCAAAACAGATGCGCTCTCATATTGGCTGTTTCAATTTGGTTGGAAAGAAGGTTTTAGTTCATTCATATACCAACTGTAATGTTTCAGTTTGATGTTTAAGAATAGTTCCCGTAATGTTTTATTGGCAACAAAGAAATTGGGACAAGCAATATGGTATAAAGATGTGTACATTTGCTCTCATGTACACGTTACATGCATTGGGTTGTTTCAAAATATGTTTACATTTCTTCAACTGCCATTTTATAGTGAACTTTCATAACGTAAAAAAAAATAATTCTTGTTTAAGGGTATTTGATTAAACATTTTTACTAATTGGCACTACTATCAGTTAAAATTCATTACAATGTAAATTTTCTGCAATGCTCTTTTAAAGCCATATGGTCAAAATACACTGCATATGAATATGATAATTTTTTATTCACATACAAAATGTGTTTATTATGTACATACAACTCTGCTTGAAAATAAAATATTGCTTAAAATTAATGTTAATTGCAGATATGCATACAGAGAAGTAGAGGGCATAATTCAAATAATAGAACAAAAACACAGAGAGAGGCACACACATACACATATCTTGCTTTGCTTCCATTTCTCCCTGTTCAGCTCTCTCACTTCTCCCTGTTCTGTCAAAAAGGAGGTCACTTCTCCCTAAAATTCAAGTCTAGCTTGACCCCTGTGTGTGTGTGTGTGTGTGTGTATGTATATGTATATATATATATATATATATATATATATATATATATATATATATATATATATATATACTTTCAACCATTGATATCTGAAAAAGGGTGATTATTTAGCTTGCCTCTGCTAAAGTAGATACTGTAAGATCTATTGGACTAGTCTTGGCAGTTGCTTTAACATCAACACAGATCTATTGGACTAGTCTTGGCAGTTGCTTTAACATCAACACAGATCTATTGGACTAGTCTTGGCAGTTGCTTTAACATCAACACAGATCTATTGGACTAGTCTTGGCAGTTGCTTTAACATCAACACAGATCTATTGGACTAGTCTTGGCAGTTGCATTAACATCAACACAGATCTATTGGACTAGTCTTGGCAGTTGCTTTAACATCAACACAGATCTATTGGACTAGTCTTGGCAGTTGCATTAACATCAACACAGATCTATTGGACTAGTCTTGGCAGTTGCTTTAACATCAACACAGATCTATTGGACTAGTCTTGGCAGTTGCTTTAACATCAACACAGATCTGTTGGACTAGTCTTGGCAGTTGCTTTAACATCAACACAGATCTATTGGACTAGTCTTGGCAGTTGCTTTAACATCAACACAGATCTATTGGACTAGTCTTGGCAGTTGCATTAACATCAACACAGATCTATTGGACTAGTCTTGGCAGTTGCTTTAACATCAACACAGATCTATTGGACTAGTCTTGGCAGTTGCTTTAACATCAACACAGATCTATTGGACTAGTCTTGGCAGTTGCATTAACATCAACACAGATAAAGACATATTCACTATATAGTAATTGCTCTTTATTCCTAGAAAACAGTTTGAAATGAATTTATAGTACCTACCCCCTGGGAGAGTGCTGATGGGACTAACCTTTGTATATATACATGTGCATTAGCTTTGCATTCTTAGTTAAGTTGTTGCATTTACAACTGAAACAGTTGATTCCTTCTCTGGATAAGTCATGATTATTAGAATTATCCCTTATTCAAAGCATAAATATTGTAAGACCTTGCAGTTTTGGAGTGATATATACATACCTGTATACAATATACATTATGCATTCAAACCACCCAATTCAGTCTTGATTTTTTTTAATCAATGCATTTCAAGTGAATTTGTTAAATGAGTTGACATTAATAGTTTTTCTGGTTCTATGTTCTGTTTACTTCTTTTAATAATTGTTAGCTGGTATGGTCTACATGTTTTGAGTTAACGAAAATAGGGAGCATCAATGCCAGTGGCTGGCATCCCACTTTGCACTATAGCCACTAAATAACTGATTTTGCTTTCTGACAATTTATTAGGTGATTAATTTTGGATATTATTCCTACACTGACCAACTGTATGTTAAGATTAGCAAATATTTCCAAACACTTGGCTCCATTCCTTCATTTATTTTTGATGACTTGCTACAATCAGTCTAATAGATCTTTTGATTGTTATTTAAACAAAGTTTAATTCTTTGTAAACAAAATGTGTTAAGATGTGTTTTCACATAATGTAAAACTGACTGTTTATTTTGAGCAATTCCTTTGTCAAATCTTCAGTTTCGGAGGTGTGTAGTTTTGCATGTTGTCAAGCTCTTCAGTTTTGGAGTAAGTAAATCTTGCATATAGTCGTCAATCCCATAATGCCTATATAAAAGTGGTTGGTTTTGAAAAGCACCAAACTCATGAAGTTTGCTAGCATCCTTGATACTTTGATAAACAATTATTTTTAGTTAACATTTCATACTGTACGACACCTGCTTGATGCATTTATTGTCCCCATTGTTTAGTTTTTGTATGTCATTGTGGTTTTTTATTTTTTTATTTTGTCTTCTCTGTTTCACTTTTTACAAACAATGCTGACATTCCTTGTCATGCAGTCTACCTCGGTTATGTTGAAAGAGTGTATGACTTAATATGGGTTCCGAACCATCACTGTTAATGACAGCATTTAACATAGTGATGTGCTGTGAAAAATGAACTGATTTGATCTCTTTGGGCAATTTAATCATAAGGTATTAATGTGTAAAATTTCAAGTTCCTAATTTCTTTATATAATCCTTGTGAAAATTGACTAATGTACTGTTGCCATATTAGTTCATGTTTGTTGGAATATTCTAACAAACTTAGTGGATTTTGTGGGCCCTGTAGTTTTTGTGGGTTTTGTTTTTCATCAGAAGTATAAAAGGCCTTCTGGGCTGGTTGTGGGCAGTCAGCTTAGCCACTCTCAAACTAGTCACATCACATTTATTATGAGTTTTATTTATTTATTTATTCTTATTTAGTTTATTGTATTTCTTTATAGAGTTTTGGAACTTTGAGCAATATTTTGGATAGTGCATTTTTGTTTAAATTTTTTATTTAAACACATAGCAATATTTATTTAAGTAATTTTCCATGCTTTTATCACTTTTAAATTATATGAATTCTATTCATTTCTAATTTATTTTATAAGCAAACTGCATCTTGTTATATCATTTGTTATAAGAAGTCACTGATATGGTCCACATGTTGCCCTCACAGATGAATACTTTAATTTATTTATGTATTAATTTTATTTAATTATTTTTATGATATTAAATGTATACCTGAAAAACTTCAGTTTTTATAAGTTATGGGTCCAAAAATTTTTTTAGGGAAATAGGATGTCCAAGTCATTGTGAGCATTATCCTCACTGATTTGACATTCTTAATCCAATTTAATCATTACTTAATCTAACACTTCATTAACATACTTCCAACATTTTCATAAAAGCTCAAATGCCCAAGTCATTGTGAGTATTATCCTCACCAATGTGACATCCTAAATTCAATTAAAGTCAACACCTGATTAATCCAGCAATCTATAAAAACAGAATTTACTGATGTTTTTGTTTTATAATTTACTAGTTGCCTGAGTCGTCGTGAGTGTTATCCCCACTGACTTGACACTCAATTTAATGCTGTTTATATCAGTTTCAAATAAGTATCATGCTATTGTTGAAGTGTAAAATCAAGCAAGTATTCTCTTTGCAGATTTTCCATATACATATGACAGTCAAGTTATGATTTCTCTTCTGAAATAAACTTTATTGCAATTGAATCCAGACATTAGTAAATCTTGTATAATTTGCATTCATCAAAAGAGGTATTGATACAAAGAATTAATAGTATGGTACTAATATATATCCTGACCTTGTGTAAGATGGTCATATAAAGAACTGTACCTAAAGACAATAATACCCTGGCTTTGTATAAAAACAAGAAGACAGTCATGGTTATGAACTGCAATTTTATTTATGTGTTTTCTTAATCTTTTGAATCATATTGTATTATGGTTTAAAAGAAATCAAGAGTTAGAGTTTCCTCCCTTCTCCACTTATTAATCAGCTGGTAAGAAGCATGCTCATCCCTGGTGTCACACTCCAATGTAGTATTATCTGGACTGAGCTTGACCATTACAGTATCTTAGAAAATAAAACATTTGGCAATATCACACTGCCTTCATTAGTGATTTAGTAACTGTTGATCACATAACTTATAATGGTCACGTAATATGAGGGGACTGGTGTAGATGTGTGGTATTCAAGCCCCTCGTACCTGTTTAGTGTTGGCCGCTGCTGCTATATTTCTGTTGCTTCCTTCACCTTCCTTTTCCATGTGTTGTCCTCAGATCTGATGACCTTGGTCTGATTAGGGATAGATGAAATGTCCCTTTTTGCTTCAGTGTTCATGTATTATGGCTTTGGAATTGGTCAGGAAACCACCAACATTGTTGTTCAGATATGGGGATGACACTTTGAACTAGATAAGTATCATATGCTGTAGTTCTCTGATCATCTCCACTCCATTGACCAACATATTCAGTTCACTTCAGAACAGTCAAGAAGAAAGTGGCAAACTACCATTCTTAGACATGTGTATACATATAAATGATGATGGATCAGCCTATAAATGATGATGGATCAGCCAAAGTCACTGTTTATAGAACAACAATCCACATGGACCAATACCCTAACTCTTTTTCCAATCATTATCTGGAACACAAGAGGTCAGTAGTGAGATCTTTACTGCACCGAGCTAACTCACTAGTTACTGATGAGACAGATCGAATGTAAGAAGTGCAGCATGGGAAAGCAGTACTACGAGTAAATGGCTATCCAGAGTGGATGTTCAAACTTCCAGAGAAGAAGTAAACAACTCCGAATAAAACCAGCATGGCCCAAACAAGACCAACTTCAGTATGCCACACATCTGCAGTACATCAGAAGTCCTAACTGGAGCATCCAGACAACATGGGATTAATATACGTATATCACAAACCATACAATTCATGAAGAGAACATCTTACAAGGACAAAACAGAAAATTTGAAAATTGTGGTGTGGTTTATCATATCAGATGTGATTGTGAGAATGACTGTATTGGTGAGACAGACAGAGTGTTAGAAACAAGGATTAAAGAACACATCGGTAGAGTCTTTGGTAATGCATGAAGACTGTAGCAAAAAGGGACATTCCATCATTCCCAATCAGACCAATGTCATCATATCTGGACAACACATGGAAAATGAGTCAAGGATGCAACCAAAATATGACAGCAGAGGCCAACACTAAACAGGGATGAAGGGCTTGAATTGCAACCGATCTACACCAGTGTCCTCATATCACATGACCAATAGAAGTCATGTGATCAACAGTAGTCACTTATAAAGACAGTGTTATATTGCTATTAAATTTCAATCTTGAAAATATTTTTGCTCTGAGTAAGGGAAAATCCTAATAATCTTGTTACATATAGCTTTGGGATTTTATTTTTTTTTGTTTCTACAACGATTGTGCATCTTTACATACATGTATATGGAATCATGAAACTTGGTTAGAGGATTCTTATGATAAAAGCAGGTAACTGTAACTCATATCATTCGTCACAGACTTTGGTTAAGTTTGCATGTTATTCTTGAGCTCTGTTCATGCTAGGCATCAAACTAGATGATCATATGCATCTCTGTTAGTACCACACCCTTACATCAAATGAAGGCCACTGTAATGGCCGTTTCAGATTTTACTGGCTTAGGTTAACTTTTTGCATTTAGCTCATGACTAGATTCTTATTTGCACACTACTATACTACTATACATTCTGCATACCTAGATTCATGAAACATGATTTGGATGGTGCATCTTGATGACTACGAGAGCCTCATCACAAAATTAGGTTACTGTGACCCATATTTCACACTTGCTGTCTGCTTGAATTTTGCATTTTAAGTCTATTTCTCATGCTAGAATCATTAAACTTGATGGTAATATGTATCTCTGTTAGTTCCACACCCTTACATGATATGATCACTGTTACCTATATTTCATCTTTTGCTGGTTTAGGACAAGCATTTTTATTAAGCTCTTGACCATATAGCTATTTTGCTGGCTGTATATATGCCTAGATTTATGAAGCTTGGTGAGAGGATGCATACTGATGACTATTGCCCCCCCCAACCCCCCGCATAAATTCAGTCACTGTTACTTCTATTTCATACTTAACTAACATTAGTAAAATATTTGTTTTAAGTTTATTTCACAAGGTCTCTTTATGCTTGAATCATCAGACTACATAATAATATACATCTCTATTTTTACCAAACCTTTACAACACAAGAATGTCACTGTAACCTACATTTCACACTACATTTTAGTGGCATAGTTCGAGGGGGGGGGGCTTGAGTGGCCAAGTGGTCTAAAACATTCACCATTCTGGATCACTGCCATCTCACCTCTATCTGCATGGGTTCAAGTCTCAGACTCGGCAAATGTGGGTATGTGAGAAAGCCTGCCAGTAGCTTCTTGTGGGTCGGTGGTTCTTCCTGGGGTTTTCCAGGGTTCTTCCTCCACCAGTTATACTGGCTGCCATGTATAGCCTATCTTGTGCTGAAAAATGGCCTTAAACCCTACAACAACAACTGGCATAGTTTAGTTTTTGCATTTACCTCCTGACAGTTTTGTACATCCCATATACATATTGTTATACCTGGCAGCATGAAGCTTGGTGAGTGGATATGACTTGATGAGTACTACACAATCATCACAGAAATAGGTCACTGTGACCCATAGTTCATGCTTCACTGACTTTGTTCAAATATTTTTTTAAAACTGTTCAAGCTTGAATCATTCAACTAGATAAAATGTTTTGTAATTGAGACTTAATGATAGTCATCCAAAAAAGGATTCAAAAATTAGTACTAATACCATTTTAGATGGTTGTTTCATCTATTTAAATTTATGTTCTTCAGTTGTGTTCTTCACTGAAGGAGATGCTGTTTTACAGGGTGCAATCTATAGAATTACATTATTTTTCATGTCTAGTTTTATATCCAGGATGTAATTTCCACTGTGAGATACTAAAATATGAACATGCTTAATGGAAGGTGGTGAAGAGACATATTATTTAACTGATAATAATAATAATAGTGATAACAATAATGACTATTTAATATCACTAGAGAAGAATGCAGTTGAACAGCTGACAAGAAAGAGACTCTTGCATATTAGACATTTTTTTTACCTATCTTTTTGTTGTTGAAGTCAAATCTGCCATGTCATGTGTCTTATAATATACAAAAGCAAATTAGACTTTTTAGTATATAAGAGTTTTAAAAGTCAGGTGATAATCAGTCTACATAAGATGTTTAAGATTCCCATGACTACTCAAGATTCATGTTTCTAAATTTTAAAATTGGGATAAAAAAACAACACAAACACCAATAATTCTGTGCAACTAGTTTCGCATTTACTGTATGCTTCTTCAGGCACAAAATGTTTTGAAAGAAATGGATGATGTCTTTATATTTTAAAATAACAGTTGCATCATTTATGTAACGTCATAAATGTGTATCATGATAATTTTATATATATGACAGGATCGAAAAGATGAATGAGTTTCTAATGAAACATGAATCAGTAAAATAATAAAATAAAATAGAGACAAACAGTCATACATACAGTTATATTTTTATATAAAGGATATACAACATATCAATTTTTTTATTAAAATGTATTGAAATATTAGAGGAGAACTGAGGATCTCTATAATTTTTATTATTACTGATAATAGTAATAATAGTGATAACAATTTTAGATGATTGTTTCATCTATTTAAATTTAAATTTATAATAACAATTTTAACAAGTTTCTAAGAGAATGAATAATAATCATCACTTTCATATAGAAAATCATAGAGATCCTCAGTTCTCCTGTAATATTTTTATACCAGTTATCACTCTCTACTTGATTTTTCTTTCATGCCAGTAGATATTGTGTATGGAGACATGAATAGACTCATAAAAGAAAGTTATTGGATTCATAAGTTAGATACTTTGTATCCTAATGGCCTTAATACCAATGCACTATATAAAATTGTATAAAATATTAATTAAAAAATTTATATGTTGTATCATTATCATCGTCAGTCCCTTAACCTAAGAGGTCATTGGGGCACCACAGTTGACTTTACAACCAATTCTCTCCATCTTTCCCTGTTCTCTGCTGCCCTTTGTGAGCCTCCAAATCCCATGCCTGTCCACTCTTTAATGTTGTCTTCCCACCTCTTTTTCTGTCTGCCTCTTCTGCACCCTCGCACTGTGCCTTGCAAAATTGTTTTTGCCAGTCCAGATGATCATGAGACATGACCGCACCACTTCAGTTTGTACTTTTTTACAGTGGTCAAGAGGTCTTCATAGGATCCGATGGCTCGTTGGATCCTGTTGCGGACTTCTTCATTGGTTATATGGTCAGTGTATGAGATGCCCAAGATCTTGCGGTAGCATCTCATATATTGTATATCCTTTATATAAAAATATAATTTTATGTATGACTGTTTGTCTCTATTTTATTTTATTATGTTTTTAAATTGACATTTTGGGCACATTATGAAATTGCAAATGAGAACCATTAAAGGAAAATTCTGCTTCCAGATTTGTCTACTACTTTGTGGTAAGTTCTGAAGATGTGGCAGTGCTCTTGATAAGGTTTTCAATAAACTGGGTACAGTATTGTCATAAAGGTACAGTGTAGTTGTATCCATGGTCTATTTTAAAATTTTGATAAGGATTACTGAACACCATGCAGCATGAAGTCATGGTTTCTGACATGGTTGTAATCAGTGAGATGTTTACCATGCCCATAAAAATGCATGAGATTGTCTAGTGACCAACACAGTCTTGGTACTTGACAGAGTTGTAATTAGTGAGATGTTTATCATGCACATGAGAAACTCATCAGATGATCTAGGGACTAAGAGTGATTAATTGTAAGCCTCTACTTGAATTGGTGTTCTGACCTTGTTCAGGCACTATCATTTCAAACACATTCGGAACATCTCAAGCTCTCCCATTCATACTGTTCAGTTTGATTGAATGCACCATTTAAATTATTATTAAATATAAGATTTTCAGAGTGTGTTTATGGCAACGGAAATGTGATGAAAATTTTGAACTGCTGGTACATGCTAAAAAAATTAACATTTCTGCATACATTGAATGCCTTTGAAAATTTGTGTCTCCATTTTTAATCAATTTATTTACATAAAATATGCAAATGTTTATCCAAAGGTGTGATTAGGTACTGGATTGATTACAAATTTAAAAAATATGAGTATTATAATGTTGATTTGTCAAGTTGTGGCAACTGGTAAGCTCTGACTTTTTGAAATTCATGTACTAGACTTGGGAAGGCTCTGACCTTATATTCTGTTTCATCAAGCATGCCTTTGCAGAAGTTTGACAAAGTGATCACATTGAAATCCATTGTATATGTCCATCAATCTGTACCACATGTATCCTCCACACTCATGACTGAAGGTCATTGTTAAAGTTTCTTAATAGTTTTAAAAGTATTAAGTCTCTGACTATTTGTACATTTTCGTTTTAACACATTAATCATATTGACATCCATCGTATGTGTCCATCAATCACACTCTAGATTTTAATGTTAAAAGTTCGATGAAGCACAGTGATAAGGTGACCTGCCAACTCTCTTTCGATTTTGCCAACTCTCTTACGATTTTGCCAACTCTCTTACGATTTTGCCAACTCTCCTACGATTTTGCCTTAAGTCTTAAGAAAATTACCCTTAAAATACAGACTTGCAGCATACAAGCAAAAACTACAGAAAAATGATGTTGCCGAAAAATCCGGATAAATGTTTCATCTGTGTTTTATTTGGATCTGGGTTTCATATTAGAATTAGTGAAATTAGTTAGGGAACTGCACCTATTTGTTCATGCGAAGCGTCTGCATGATCAAACTGTTAATTATAGAATTTTTTAAAAATGGTGTCCCGAAAGTTATGCATGTTTAAGACGAAAGGGAAAATAAGCCTCTAGAAAAGTGTTAATAATCAACACAGAAGAATAAAAAGGAATATTCAGATTCTTGTGAATAAAAGATGGAAAGGACACAATCACGTTTATTGGACATCAGGTGCCAGTTTGAGTATGTCTCGTGGTGGGAGATATGATTGCCGTCATCATATGAAATGGGAAAAGAATTTCAAAGAATTACGTCAAGTTGAGAGAAAGCAACAAGCCATTGAGTTGCATTGTGCAACTGTACTAGTGGTAAATAAGGTCTACGCGTACTTTACAAACTTTTCAGTTGAACATAATGTTATTGTTGCTGCATCGAATTTTTAATTATGTTTTCCAGCTTTACAATAGCAGTTATTGATATTTTCTTACACTTTACTGAAAACTGGTCAATCTTATGGAAAAAAATCAGCTGCCTTACTGAGACGGACTCTTCTTTTGGGGCAGGTCTGGGTTTCTTATTTTCTAGCCAAGTTAAAAGAGGACCTGTCAAAAGGGTGGGGGGTCTATTTGATATTCCAGTTTTTATTTGTGCTTAATTTTCATCATTGTTTCCTTATTGTTTAATAGCCCAAGAAATTGGGAACATCCCAAAGAATTGCAGGGTCATGATGACAGCAGGATATTAGAGACTTCTAGTATATTTCCTACAACTAAAGTACAGGCAGTTTGCAGTCCAAACTGTCCTAGATATGGACAGATCATTACAATGACTGTTGAAGAAATGAAACGTTATATTGGGAAAGAGATTGGAAAAGGAGCATTTGGAACTGTTTATAAAGGTAAGTAGCTTTCAGCTGTACTATTTATAGACATGGTATCGTATGTCATTTGTTGATTGTCCATTAGCACAAACTTATTACTGCTGTTCATATTACAATATTTTGAAGTTAAGGTATGTATTCACTGAGAAACATAGTTTATTGAAAAATTTGCTTTTTTCATTTATTAAAGTTTTTACGGTACCACACTAGTGGAATTTATGTTAAATAGTTAGATACTTGTTTGATTTGTTATGTAAATTTAATTTGTATTGTGTGTTGGCTTTTGCCAGTGAATATATCCTATGTACATTTTATTAGAATTGTGTAATAGACCTTTTTCCATAGTCATGATAATTGAGGGTAGGAGTTGGGCCTAAATGACTAATGTCTTTTTTCAGTAAACATCACATTACATAGCTAATTCTTGTCTATGATTTTTGATTGTATTTTAAGATCATTTTTGTTTGTTGATAAAATGTTTACAGATGTTGAGTTCAGGGTCTGTTATTTTAGAAATAAAAAATGTTCTAGAAGTACATTTCTTAAGAATTTGATGGGATAATGACCTTCATCCTCATTCTGTTATTGTATCTTAGCTTTTTTATATTAACGTTGTTTACTTCAGAATTACTCATTCCTATCTTATCATCACTCTTCAGAGGAATCAATTTTAGTTGTTTTCAGTTAAAATCTGAGACGATTTATTTATTTAAATTATTCATTGGAATTACAAAGTTTTTTCTTTATTGACTTTTGAACTAAATCATTATTTTGGGATTATTGTGAATTCATTTAAAGACAGTTTGGATTATATCATTGTGATGCATGAAGACTTAGCACATCAACACTATTCCAGATTATTGGTACATCAGCACATTCAGAATTGGAATTCATTTGGAACACCACTGGAATTCATTTGGAATACTCTATAGTTTTGGACTTGTGATAGAACTTTGAGGATTATTTTGGATTTAATCTGCAATACTGTAAGTTCTTTTTAATTTTCACTTTGTATTCTAGGGAAATAAATTATTTATTGAAATTTACAAGATTTTTTGGTTTTCACACTTTTCTGTTACTTGGTTTAAGACAATAGAGTTGTAGCAGAAAATGATTTAGTATCTGCTAAGGAACTGGATTTCATGTACAAGACAGTCGATCAAGTCACTTTTGATCTGATAATGTTCCAGTGTCTTTTTTTTTTATACAAACCTAGTGAGATTAGAATCAAACAGTTACCCTGACCCACATTAAAGTACTTGATTGTACCTAATAGGCATATTGTGTACCATATGCAGCAAAAATTATATCTTCTTTTTTTCAGCAATGATGCCCATGGAAGTAAAATGCAAGTTTGCAATCAAAGAAATCAAGGTAACAGAAGAACTCTTCCAGAAATCCTATGACAAGGTATACTAACAAAAAGTTCTATTTATTATATACTTAATGTGAAATATAGAAGGTTATTGGTGAAAATATATTTCATACTTTTTTTTAATTCCTGTATTTCACACGTGAAAAATCTATTCTTATGAATGCACATCTGAAATACAAGACATCCAGTTATGCCTTTTGATGCCTGATTCTGTATACAGAAGATGTACAGTCCTACCCATTTATCTCGACATTCTTGGGCCTGAAGTATCATTGTTGACATAAGTAGATGTTGAGGTAAGTGGGTGGTGGGCTGAAAAAGGAAAATTTCCCTGAAGAAGCTTCATGTAATTATTGGTTACTGCATTGGTACGGCAAGAAAAGAACTTTTTTTTTTTGGATGGATACTGCATGACCTGTGGAAGTGCAGTATTCATCCAAGAAAACAAATTCATATTTTTCCATACAAATGCAGTAACCTTTTTATTATATTCTCATTTTCGTATTCTACCTATTAGGCTTAATTATAAAAAATATACTACAAGAAACAAAGTAATTGAATTTATGCTGTATTCAAAAATAAATACACAATTGTAGATTATGAATACACAGTAACAGTGTTAATGCACACATAGCACCGCCCAGCAGCCTTTGAACTTCATGGCGTGCTCAACAGCAGTTTAAAAAAGAATTGTCATTTTGGTCTACTTAAAATTTAAATTGAGAATCATACTCTGAATGAATGCACATTGCAAAAACTTTTCCATTTGGTCTGGAATGGATGGATTTTGTTTTCATGAACTCAGTTCAGCTTTACTGATTATGATGGACTGGATTATTGGGTCAGTTCATTGCAGTTAGGAGAATGGATTTCAGCTGGAAATGTACATGAAATTCTATTACAGTTTCGGTGTGTATCAGGTTTTGAAGGACATGTCATTCGGATTTCCAGAACTTAGAAAATACATTTTGTATAAATTCAGGATGCCTAAATGTAAGTATATCTATTACCGTTCTCATTAACAGCTAAAGAAAACATGTTTATGCCCTGTCAGTTTCATCTCGCTGTTGGAGGGACTTTAGGTATAATCTGTATCATTCGGTGTGTGTCTTCTATCGCTAGCCTAACATTGTATCAGAATAGTTACAGGGGTAAAATTGCAAAGCAGCTGTTGTGTGGCAGGCGATTTAGCCAGTGGAAATAATATTTTTTCGTTATCTTGGCTTATTTGCTCTGAGGTTCTTAGTTTCCTACCAAAGCCTTCAGTTGCATTTTTTTCTTGAATCTAGTATTTGACAGACTTATAAAATGTTATGTCTCTGATAGATATGTGATAGCCGTTGGCCTTAATATGCTTTTTTATGCTATATTTTTATAGACCTTAGAGAGCACTGGTCATAGTCTGAACCATTATGTTTGCGGAAAGATACAAATATCTCTCCTAAATAACTGATTGAATGATCATAACAGTATTTTCAATCACTGCGTCTCTCACGTTTGTTGTTTTCATTGTGAATATCATGTTCATTCATGTGGTTGTTTGAAAGTTTCGTTTCTGACACGGTAAAATCATCCACATCATTAATTTTATCATCTGTTCTTTCAAATAGATGAAACAGCTTGTTTAGTTCATTCACAAACAAATCTAATCAACCAAATCCTAAAGCGTCTACTACATGAGTGTACATGGTTTGTTTACAAAGTAGTTCCTAATACACTATACTATTTTTTATGCAAATGCATTGTTCATGTGCATGCAATACCAAGGTATTCAGTATTGTAAAATACTTCACGATTCTGGCAGTGTAAAGTTAACAGAGACAAAAATGAGCATATAGTAAAAGTGGTTATTAAATGATCAGTAAAATATTTGAATTATAGATGAGGAACAAGTTATTACTTTGATTTATGTTATCTGTGGCTGAACATAATAATGAGATGAAATAATTAGCATGGAATTGGGGGAGGGGCAGATTTCAAACCATGTGAGTTATTCAACTTGTGATAATTTGTAGAAGGTGAGTGGGTGTTGTCAGTAGTTTATTTTCATTTTTAACTGACAAAAATGAAAGCATATTGCTGCTACAGCTGTTTCAGATGAATTGTCAGTTTAAAGAATAAAAAGGCAAACTAATAATTATTCATAGCTGCTAAAGTAACTTGTATAGGGTAAGTATTATTTAGTATCAGCTCTGCACCGCTTGTATTGATATTGGTATCAATTTGGAAGAAGTTTCTATATATATATATACACCACTCCCTCGATAACTCGCGCACAACAGGGTCCAAAAACATCGACCGCGTCATAAGCGAGGGCGCGAGTTATCGAGGGACCTATAACAAACAACAAAACTAACAAACTAACAAAGGGATCGACGTAGAGGCAAAAGGGTGGATGGGTTGGGTTGGCATGTTAGTGTTGAATACTCAATTAATAATCGTGCTAAGATTAACTGTGAATAAATATCTCTACATAGCGGTGTACTTTGTTTACTTTATTCCTCACAGAGTAACATTAATTTCAGGATAACTTACAGTATATTGAGGAGATCATCAAAACATTATTCCACATGGTTTCCGTTCGCTTAACACATGTACGACTTCGCACATTGTGTACTACGTCAGAAATTTTTGTGTTGAATTGGACAAATTCTAGTTTTATTGTTTGATCCAGAGTAGACTTTTTATACAAAAGATCGACACTCGTTCGAAGAAACAATGTCGATCGAACGATGGGTAGATTTGATTGCGGTAGAAGTAAAATAAAATTTTTTTTACAAGGGTTAACCATTTCCAACATGAATTTAATGGGTCTACAAATTTAAAATAACCTAAATTAGAACACGATAATACTTGCAGTTTGTGACACGTTTGACAAATATCACTTCATATTTTGAAAACATCTGTTCATTGTTTTGTGTTACTCTTTGATTTCTCTGCCGCCTCTGTGTATTGTTCACGGATGATTATCTCTCTGAGCTGGTATGGATAATTACACGCGGCTTCCTGATTCCCTGAGCGTATTTGTCCCGACAATGAATTTTGTTCCATTCTATGTCGGCGCTGGAATCTCCAAAGCCATCCATGGGTTGCCCTAAAACGAGATTCATTCTCCATACTTTTGCCATTTTTTCTGCTTGGGCCTTGAGAATTGTTCCAGAGATGGGAACACCTTGTTCATGTTGCTGTGTGAACCATGCATACACAGCATCATCTAAGTCAGTATCGTTTCCAGTCCGTGCTCGTTTTCATTTGATCCCATTATCTGAATCAACATCATGTAAATAATCCCGAAGTTTCTGCTTATCCTTAAGCCAACCTCTAAATGTCGACTCAGCAATTGTTTAGTTCATTGCAAACCTTGGATCTATCTATGATGCACAGCTTTTCAGTCACTGAGTACACCTTTCGCTTACCTCCTTTGCTCTCCATGGTCACATTTACAAATGATTAGGATACATTACTGATATTATATACTTTAGTGATGTTAAGTACATAAAAATGTGAAACCATTTTCGATTGGCCAAATAAAATGAATTTTGAAAACGGTAATGACCACAAGAACTTATGCTGCTATTGGCATGCCTTTGAATTTTTTTAAATTGTACATTCCTTGCTTGATTTGATACAAAAGACATATTCAAAGTGATAAAACAACACAGGTCTCTTTTAATTGATTTTTTAATGCAACAAACAGTTCCCCAAGCTGATGATCAAAACAAAGCCGGCATGTAATTAGGTTCTCACAGAAGTACTCACGGGTTTCGATGTGACGGTCGATTGACTCTTTTCATGTTTTCATAGAAGAGAATATGTTGCGATTATAGTGTTTACATTGAAGCGAAATTAAAGGATTAAAACGTGAATTTCACAAGACATTTAATTGGTGTTTATTTCATTCTCTGTTGCCACCTGTTAGCATTTACCAGAATTTTTCGTTGATCGCTGTTTCGCCAGACTGTTTATTTACAGTGTATCGACAACTACATGTATTTCTCTCTCTAAAAACAAAAACAAAAACCAAACATAATATGTGATATCTTATTAGAACTTGCAAATTTCACAATATGGATTCTATCTTTATGGGCAATAATCACCATTTCCGATGATAAAATGAGCTACCGCATTTCATGTATTTTTTCGTACCCTTTAATTTTTCTTACACAATCCAGTTATCAAAATAATAATTATTTAAATGTATCATAATTTTTCGTACATATCACTCTGTATTATTTCAAAAATTCATTAAATTATCGGACATAAAATTTCCACTAAGAAGATTTACCTTTGCAAAAAAGATCGAAAATACCGTATTCCCATTTTGTTTGTACAAAAATTAATGGTTAATAATTATTTTTTTCGTGTACGAAAATTTACATAAAATACGGTATGTATCAAGGTTAAATTACCAATTTACCAATTCTTATCGCGATTTTTTTCACGTTCAGCACATTTTAAAATATATTTTCTTTGGAAAAAAAGTCGGGAGCCATGCCGGACACTGCGTTATAAGCGGGTTCGCGAGTTATCCGGGCGCGAGTTATCGAGGGAGTGGTGTATATATATTGATTGTTTCACTTTTAATGTTATCTGACTATGCTTTGGTTCTATGCCAGTGTGATGTAGGTGATGATTGCAGACCCGCTGAAGTCTCTTGTTATTACTCTACATTGATGATGGTCTTTCAGTTCATTGATGCTTGATTCTGTTGTTACAACTCTGGCCTTAAACAAAGTAACAGAAAAGAGAAAAAAATCTGTTAGTTTTATAAACTTAAATAATTTAAATCCGTTAGTTTCATAAATTAAATAATTTATTCCCTAGAATACAAAATGAAAATTTTAAAAGAATTTACAGAATTGTGAAATAAGTCCCAAAATAGTCCTAAATTTTCTATCACAAGTCCAAATGTGTAGAGTTCCAGATGAACTCCAATGGTGTTCTGAAGTAATTCCCACAATTTTGAATGTGCAGATTTGGCAATAACCTAGGATTTCTCATGTTCCAACAGCCATGATGCATCACAGTGATTTAATCTAAAGTGTCCTAGAATGAATTCACAGTAATCCCAAGATAATGATATAGTCCAAGAAGTATTAACACTTTATAATTCCAGTGAATGATTTTAAAAAATGAATCCTCATAAATTAAAACTAAAGTGAGCAAAAACACTGAATCCATTGTGGATGTTAAAGTAGGAATGAATAATTCTAATATAGTCAACCTTAATATAAAAACCGAAGACACAATTTAAAACCAAGATGAGTGTCAACTTCCTTTCTAGAACACTCAAAGTTGTCAATTTCCAAGTGAAAAACTAACGTCCTAAACTCAGACACAAGTTAACATGTTCACCTCCAGTGACAATGATCTGAATATTTAGTCTATAATCATAGAGAAATATTAGCTATGTATTACGTTGTTTACAAAATAAATGTCACTTAGCCCTTACAACTGATAATCTTGAACAGAAAAATGAAACACACAATGCAAGTTAAATATACCTAAAGCTGTTTTCTAGCAATAGAAAATGACAGTGTATTGCAATATTGAAGATCATTACAATTTAAATTTGGATTGTGTTTATCTTTACACAGGAAATTCATCATGGAAGGATTCTCCACCCATTCATCAACCCCATTGTTGCACGTGCTGAAAGCCTCCCAACCAAGTTAGAAAAAGGGTAAGTAGATGTATGTCTCTCCCAACCAAGTTAGAAAAAAGGTTAAGTAATTGTATGTCACCTTTTTGTCCCACTTGTGTAAGCATGGTGAGACATAAATATCCATACATACTAATGGGTACGCTTTTGGCATAATCATTATACCCTTTTTTCACCTAATTACTTTTTATGCTCACCTGTATATGGATTACACTTTTCCAGTGCATTAGAAATAAAAATAAAGCAATAAAAAGCTGTCTTTCATTTTTATGATCACCTCTTTGAGAATATGCTGAAAATTAAGACTGCTAGGAACAGCATAATAGTTGATTTGCCCATTATAGACTGACATGTACTTTCCTAATGTCCTATTCGAAGCAACTGTATATGATCCATTTCCAAGAAAACAATTGGGTTTCTTTAATTTTAAACTTTACCTCGCAGATTCATTATATTGATAATCAAGTTAGCAGTTGAGTCTTCACTTATAGAGAAAATGGCACCAAATGTTAAGCAAGATGAGCTTCTATGGGTTTGACTTGTAGATGAAAATTCTTCAAGCAGATGGGTCTTTTTGGGTCTTTTTAAACTTCAATACGTATCTGATCAGAGAAAATACAAATCAACACCTCTTTACAAATTTGAAGAGAAGAATATGAGAGTGACATAATACAGCCCAATGATTGAGCTCATTTCAGAATTTGTGGACTTGACGATCATTCAGCAAAAGTTAGACATGTAGACTAGTTAAAGTGTTGCTGAATTTATTTGTCAAAATGTTTAGTGTTTGTATTATGGTTCTTATCCACAGTTGCCCATTTTTCCAAGTATTTTGATCAGCTGCAGATCCAGGTTATTAGCAAAAATGTACATTTTTCCCACTGTGTGCTGTAATCATGGCGTGTAATATACACATTACATTTTTTATGCTCCGATGACGCTTTTCTCCACTTACAATAGCAAACATTATGCTTACATCTCTCTAGGGTTGGCATGTATGGATATCACTTTCACACTGATGCCAACATGATCTTCAATAACGTTAAAGTTCAAGTTAAGTTATTTAAGTAAGATACAGCTGTTGGGAGTTAGATACTGTTTTTAGAACTGCTCTTTAGACCACCATATTTCATGTAATTTTTCATATCCCTCAATATTTTGTACACCATCTAGCTATAAAAATAATTATTAATTAAGAGTATCATATTTTTTCATACATGGCACTATGTAGTTTTTGCAAAATCTTTTAAATTGTCATACAAAGAAGTTCTACTAAGAAGATTTACATTTGCAAAAAAAAGATCCAAAAATTGCCATTTATTAACAAAAATGAATGAGAGCTTAATATCATGATTGTATACAATTAAGTTTGGTGTTTTGGTTGTGTCTTTAGCTTTGTATTATTTTTTACCTAGTATTTTGATGTGTTACAATTGGAAAGGTTGGGGTGGCACATACAATAAAGCATTATAAAGGAAAATGCACCTAGGCATGTTTTTTTTTTGTTGAAAATATGCTGAGGTTTGATTTAGATAGGTTCAATGACCAAAGTATTGTTTTGCTAAGTGCGTGTCAGTTTCCCTTATGGATTCTCCATATTTTGAAGGGATGAAGATGAAGACTGAAAAATAGGTAATATGGATTGTTAAGGCAATACTGCGGAAAATGGCCAAATCAGCAAAAAAAATTACGTCTTAATGTTTTATTCCACTTCTGAAATTTCTTTTCATTCAAAACATTATTTGATCAGTGTCAAAGAAGTGCTTATTCATGGTTCCTGCAGAACTGCAGGCACAGAAGGGAACAATTGGCAGTTGTATTTGAAAATGGCAGCCAGCATCAGGTGAAAATAATATTGGGAGAAGTCGAAAAGTTGAGTGCTAGTTAAGTGTCTAAAGTTTATTCAGATATGAGGCCATTTATAAAACAGTCTGACAAAGGAGTTCATTATGTTCACTGTGGTGTATGTGCATTGGATCTTTTTGTCACACATGATGGTAGAACTGAGGTAAAAAGACATGTTGAGTGCAATCCCAAAAGGAATGGACCAGTATAAAAGATACAAATAAGTCTCTGTCCTCATTCTGTAAAGCACAGTGTCAGACAGGGAGGAAATGCACATTATCCATGCTGAAGTAATGATGAGTCAGCTTTGGCTAAGTTAAACTTGCCATTGAAAACAACTGTTTAATTAATCCGAGATTTAAAGAAAATGTTTTAGACAGCAAAATCACAGCAGGGAAGGTAAACTATTTAAGAATGTAATTAGAAAAGGTTGAGGTATACTGATTTTAGAAAAAGGCGTTTCTTTTCTTGGTAAAAGAAGCAGATAATTATGTATTTTGTCATTGTCATTAAAGACAATCCATGTAATTCTGGATGAATTTTTATTTATTGTTGAACTGTTAGCTTTATAGCTATACTACTGACAGCTGTTTAAAACTAGGAGAGACTGCTTTTGGACTACTGATGGAGCCGGGAAAGGGTAAACGGATCTGTAAGTGTATGATAGAAATGGTGATTAGCTTTGAGTAAGTTCTTAAGTAAGGCATCAAAAAATAATACAGGAGATTAAGAAATAAAAGAATCACCATTGTGCAGAAAGGTTACTGATCATATCATTCTTTTATTAATTTCTTAACCATGTAGAAGAGAAGTTCATGTTTCAGATGGCTTTGAAACTTACTAATGTGTGATATAAACATGTCAAACTACCAATGTATTTTTTTCTTAGTATATGTTTGATGTAATGTTTGAGTATATGTTTGATGTAATCCGAGATGAGAAACATAACTATTTGCCTCCGATTTTTATCAGACTATATATATGTTATCTAGATATGAGTTTTATTATAAGAATATCTGTTGTATTAATGAACATGATTGAATGGGCTTCTTGCCACTCATAAAATGTTGTTGCTGACCTGATTTCAATCAAAGTTACAGTAAACAGGCTAGTATTATGGACATGTTGATCGCTCTTACGTCAGTGAAGCTTATGCAGAATTATCAGATGTTTGGTTGAGGATTTTTAACCATTCTGTTGGCTGTATTTTTTATAGGATTGTGATCAAACTGTAGCAGTTAAGCTTATATCATAAGGATATCTGTGGAGTACGAATGTGAGCGAGGTCCATCGATATTAATAAATTAATCTTGAGTTTGTATGGCTGAGTTTGTCAACATTAAAGCAAATCTGTTATCAGATTTTGATAAGTGTTTTAAATACTGGTAGCCTTTTTCAATGTAACTCTTCCAAACTAAAACCTCAGTATACCAAAATCGCCATAAGACTGATTTATTTTTAAGTCTCAGAGTTTTCCTTTCTTAATTTTGTCATTTTTTTCCCAATGAAATGATGCCACTCAGCTCCAAATACTGAAATAAATTGTGACTCCAAATTTCATATTTACACTAAAAGAACCATAAGACCAAAACTTGCTTAAGACTCTGAATGTACTTGGCTAATAAGTTTCTGATACACACGGGACATATTAATTTTGGGTAGCAAATATTGTAGTAGGCTTATCTGGGAGACAGAGACCGAGAAAATGTAACAATACTTAACTCAGTGCAGACACAGATTAGAGCTGAAAATGGGCTAATCTGAAGTCTTTGCACCACAAAAAAGGGCCAGCTTTTAAGGCTAATTAATAACTAATAACTAAATGCTTGTAGGTAAGCCATTTAAGAAAGGTTATGTTTATCTGCATATTATATAATTGTGATTGATGCTATTCATTTGTATATATGATCAATAGAACATTTTTTGTTTGTTTTTAATTAAATATTAGAACTTTATTAACTGGGAATAGAGCCTTGATTTTGATGCTTTGGTGACAGAGACTGATAAAACAGTTCTAAAAGTCTGGTTCACTCAGATGATTTTCAGAATAGAAAAATCATTATGTATCTACATTTAAGTAGCCATGACTACTTTGTTTTCACCCACATGTCAGGATGTCAGAACATGCACCAAAGCGTAGTAGGAATGAACTATCCTTACAGGATCAAGTGAGTCTGATCAATTAGTATGAATCTGCTAAATCCTACATTGAAGAAAATAGAGGGAAATTTGGCAGAGGAAAGTCTAGTCACTGACATTGTAAAGAAAACCAAATTCAACAAGAATGAATCTGGAAACTGCAGTGATGCAAACAAGCGTCATTTCAATTGTGCATGCAAACAGAATGATCTTATGTGGCAATGGTTTAACCAGCTAGGACCAAAAACATCCCAGTCTTAGACCCTATAATATATACTTTCTCTCACTCGTGTCCTACAAGTGCTTGGAAAATTTTTTTTGTCACGTCTACAAAACATATGATTGAAAACATCTCAGAACCATAATTTTGTTGGGGTCCAAAATGGGTTTTCAGTTTTGAGGGGTTTCACTGTATTATCATGATATTGAATGAATTTGATAATAAGCAGAATCTATACATATTTATGAGGTAATGTTTACCTTCATTCTGGTCATGATAGATTATATTATTCATGAAACCCTATCCATATTATTATTTTTAATGGCAGTTTGACTGGCCATAATTTATTACTGACTAATTTGCACATATTTTATTTCCATGTCTGCATTTTTCTGAATCTGTACTGTCAGCTGAAGTTGATTGCATGTGTCATGTGTTGGACTGGCCTCACCTACACTGAGCATTGTCATTAGTAAAGTGAGCACATAGCATGTTAACTGGCATTTATCCATACGCCACACAGCTTTTATTACCACTCTGTGACTGATAAAAAAAACCTATGGATTTGTGTCAGATTTGGTATTTAATGTAAAATAGCCTTTGTAAAGTTTCATTTACACCATTTTTCAGCAAACTTTGCCTGAGTTATGGCCCATTTTAAAAGTTTATTATTTTTAATGCATTTCTTTTTGCATTTTAGCACTTAATGAATTTAAGCCAGGTAGCATTTTGAGGCTAAAATCATTGCTAGAATATCTTGGTCAAGTTTTCAAGGTTTCGTTTTGTTTCTATCAAATTTTGTCTGTGATATGGCCCCACTTTGACTTGCTCTGCATCATGACCACTCAGTAACTTCTGAATGACTAAGGCCAATTCAATAGCAGCAATTACTTATCCTGCTGCTATTGTGTAGCTAACCTATTTTCATGCTGAAAACTCATTGTCCATTCAGTGTGAATACATTTCTTCCACAGAGTGGAGAAAAGTCAGTGTGACCTTTTGAACACCACTCTGTACGTCACATGATCATATGCAGAAGGAAGATATCACATGTCATCTTTTTCATGGACGACATACTGTGTGGATGTCTGCCAAAAGTATCATCAGAGAAATTAAGCCTGTAGACAACTTACCACAAATAAGCAGACTTCTGCAGTTTTTAATTATTCTCTGTGTTACAACTGTCTGTTCCGTTTCTTAAGAAATCGTATCATAGCCTTGTCCCCTTTAGAACTTAGTTCTTTAAATGGCTTCCTCATGTTCCCATGTTTTGGTTGACACATGTTCCTTACATATATAAAAACTCTGCTCCGTGGGTAAATCCTTGTGTCATAGGAAAATAACAATAGACCTTGCCTAACATTGAGGAAATCATTTCCTTTACCTTCAGTTTCACATTGAATACTTTTTATGTTTGCCCACTCTACTACATTGCATATGTATTTGAATGTTGCTTTAATAAAAGCAAAGTTCACAGTTGAATTGTCTTATTTTTCAGTTGGAAAAACAGTTAACTTCCACAAGGTCAATTCTGTTGTTTTACTTAATGCATAAAAACCACGAATGTGTATGCGGTGCAACCTGCATATAACCAGGTGAGTCTCACTGCACTATCATACAGTGTTCTTAGTGCATACACATGGGTGTATGTGGTACAGTATTGCATACACCCAGGTGAGTTTCAAGGCAACAAGTGATTTCAGATGACATTCATTATTTCCTTATTATAGTAATGTCAGAACAGTTTATGGGTTTATGGGGCAGTATGGTCACTAAAAAGGGGCCCTTGAGATATTCACACAGACTACGTAAGTGCCCAAAGTGCAGACAGAAAAATTGCACTTTTTGGGAATTATGGTCTTCCAGCTCCTCGAAAATAGCTGATTCCAGATGTCCATATCAAGGACGGAGGAGCATTCCCTCCCCTTCTTCAGAATTTTCTGGAATCACTTCCAGGTCGCACATGTTGGGAAAAAGATCTTTGGCAGCTGGTAAAACTCCTCCAGTAGGAGGGTCTAAACATTTGAGAAATCAATCAACTTCTTGTAGGTAGATTACAAACACTTCTCATGTATCTAACAGCATTCATGCCTCAGTGGGTTGCTTCCTCCTGTTGGGGAAGTAGAACACTGCAATGATGGGTTACACCTTCTTGTTAGGGAGGTAGAGCATCACAATAGTGGGTTGTGCACTCCCTTGAAGGAGGTTGAGCAGCGTATCAGCGGATCACTCCCTCCCATAAGGGCGGTAGAGCACAGTAATACATATTCTGCTTCTGGCATTGTGTTACCCCCTTCCATTTGGGAGGCGAAACACCACACCCATGATGCACACAGTGATAAATCAGTTGAAGACAGGATATTTTCTTGTTATCACTCATGGTACATGGACAGGGACAGGACCGAGCTTCCTGCCCTCTCTACCATCCCACCCTGTGCAGTATTTGCAATCCATACACAGGACTCAGGCTAGGGATGAGGACCACATTGATGTCCCCCTGTTCCCAATTATACCCTTGTACCCTTACAGATGTGGGGTCTTCCACCTGAGGGCCTATGGTCAGTTACGTTGCTCATGATAAACCAGACACTGTGTTGCAGAGTGTTCCTATACCCTTTCCATCAAGGGATATAGTGATGCTGAGCCACTCTCCAACTCGGAGTGTCCTTGACTGTGATGATGATGATACACTATTTTCATTGACTCCAACAAGTTCAAGACAAGCTGCAACAATGACACCTTCTCTCAGGCCTACCCTTCAACTCGGATGGATGGGGAAGAAGAGGTCTGATCCTTTGATAAGATGGCACTCGAGGTATTACCCCAGGACATGTGCCCCAAACCATTGGGCACACAGTCCAAAAAGATCCTTTCCATTTTGAAAAAGATTTTTGGGGAACCAATTCAACCAGACCTCTTACTTCTCCCACATTCATCCATGACTGAGGAAATATCATAGAGGTTTTTACAAGGCCAAATTATCGCTTGACAGTGTAGAGGGTGGTTTGTTCCTTAATCAACATGGAGACCCCATTTTTCTTCTTCCAGCTACTGAGTACATTCCCCAAAGTGGCCTATCAAACCTCCCTTGGATGTTGATGCAGCCAAAGTAGGTATTTCTACAGGAGCCTGGGCATGCCTTTCCATTGAAACAATTGATGCATGGAGCGGAAAACTGGTTACTTGTAACCATAAGTTCGCATGCCAACCTTCTCAGTTACTTCCTTTGGTATGCTGAGATAGGCCTCTTTGAATCCAGCTGCATTACAATATGTGCTGGATGCTGTGGCCAGACATCTTAGCATGCACTCTCTGCTGCCATGGCATTATTGGCAGACTTTCTGCACATCTGCTGTGATGCTGCATTGGATTCATCGAAGGTCTTGCTTATTACCACAGTTTAGATCTTTTAAGGGCTGCTCCTCTAGAAGCTGAGACGTTCTTTGGGGGCCTTATTCCTACCATGGCTTCTCAAGACTTGCTGGATCACCAACATTGATCTTTCATCTCCACTCCTGGTTTATCACAAATGTTTTTGCCTAGACCAGAAAGAGTCTTAATTCTGGGTTCTGTGCTGTTTGGAATCTCTTTCACACCCAGAGTCTTCACTTGGATCCTGGGAGTGGTAGCAACCTACCTCCAAATACTGGGAACATCAATTCTCCAGTATTTCGAAGACTGGCTGATTCACAATGTCCAAGTTTAGGCCCTTCATCAGGATCTGTTCCACTCTTGGTCCACCATAACTCAGTTAAGTCTCTTACCCAACCTCAAGAAGTTGGGTCCACCATAACTCAGTTAAGTCTCTTACCCAACCTCAAGAAGTTGGAACTTGTTCCATCTTTGGACTTTGTTTATGTAGGCTTGAACTTCCTCACAAACTAACTTGGTCTGAGTTCTGCTGGATTGGGTAGATCGAGTCCTGGCTGCCCTAGAGATGCTATGAGCATAACTCTGTTATCTGCTTACCTTTATTTTTCGTTACTCAGAACCTTGAATGCCCATTGATTCCTTAGGATGTTTCCTAATGCATCCTCTACAGCTCCTCTTTCTTGCAAGAAACCACACAGAGATGCTCTATCAACTCTGATCCCTCTAGGACCAGATTTTCACCACCATATGCTTTGGTGGATAAATTGAGACAGATTCCTGGTGGGGGTTCCTATGCATGTGCCAGATCCCCACTCCTATCTGTTCACTGATGTGTCAGATTGTGATTGGGGTGCTCAATTAGTGCCTAGGGCTATGGTTCTTGGACTGAGGGCTGAATTGTCTCTCCACTTAAACATCTTAGGAAAGCAGTATTCTAGCATTGAAAGGGTGCATCAACAGAATAAGGGGCTGATATGTTAAGGCCTCCTCTGACAACATGTCCGTCTTAGCATATCTACAACGTCATGGAGGCACACATGCCCCTATCTAGCATGGAGGTCTGTAACCTTTTCATCTGGGCAGCTTCAGAGAATTTAGCAATCCAAGTTTGCCACATTCCGGGCAAGAGGAACTTTTTTGCGGACAGCCTGTCCAGAACAGACCAAGCTGTCTTCACAGAATGGTCTCTTCACCACTCCCTGCTCTCTCTTTGTGGAGGACCCCTTGCATACCTGTTTGCTCAACAACAAACTTTCCCTTTATGTGTCTTTTGTCCCTGATTAGAGAGCATGGGCAGTCGATGCATTCAGCTTCCAGTGGGATCGCCTATTCGCTTATGCCTTACCACGTTTCGATTGTTACTGCAAAAAGTCAGAACTTCCATTGCTCAGATCATCCTCAATGCCTCACTGTGACCCCAGCGATATGATTCAGCAATCTCCTAGACCTGCTTATCAATCGACCCAGCTCTTTACCTCACAGAAGAGATCTCCTGTTGCAACACTGGGGTTCCCTCCTCCTTCGCAACAACCTACACATTCTTCACTTTCATGCCTGGCTCATGTCAAGCAATCTCTCCACCAGAACAAGTTTTCAGGCCAAGTTGCCAGTTGCATCATTGAGGTCAGGAGAGCTTCTACCATCCAAGGTCCATGATGCCAGGTGAAGAATCTGCTGTGATTGGTGCAGTAGGAGCATGTTGATCCTATGTGCCCCTTAGTAACTTCCATTGCTGATTTCCTTTTGTTTCTTTTTAAGACCAAAAGATATTCAGTATCCACTATCATGGGCTATCAAACTGCCATCTCCAACACATGTAAAATTCTCTCAGGGCATGGAATTGGTTCAGATTCGCACCTTGCCGATCTTTTAAAGTATTTTAAGCTGCAGAGACCTGTCTTCCACTCTCTTACACCCAGATGGGATCGTTCTTGTGTTTTTATGGCCATTAACCAAGCCCCATGTGAATTATTGAGTGAAGCATCCTTCAAAACCTCACATGCAAATTTTGTTCCTACTCACTCTAACTTCTGCAAGTTGAAGAAGTGAGATTTATGCCTTGTCTATTGACACTGGCTGTCTCTGCTTTACAGCGGGTTGCACCCTTCCATTATGGAGGTTGAACATGGCAATAGTGGGTTGCACCCTCTGCTTAAGGGGTAGCGCCGTCCCTTTAGGGAAGTGGAGCAATGCAACCATGGGTTGTGCCCTCCTTTTTTTGGAGGTTGTTTGTTAGGGAGGTTGAGTACTGCAACACATCTCATGTTTTTCTTTCTGTCTGTGGCCCATTGTTACAGCACAACATAAAGACAGCTCAGAAAGACATCAACCTTCTATAGCTGGACCTCTCCCATTACAACTCAGTTTCTCTGTTTTTGATCAGTTTGACCTGAGCATCAGCCTACCCATCTAACTTATAAATTAAGCTACACAATAGTGGCAGGATAAGTAATTCCGGCTATTAAAATTATTTTTTTTGGTGGGTAAAACTAATTTTAATTATGCAATACTTAACCAGCCACTATTACTGAATGCCCTTCTCACACCTACTCTGATGTTTTGCGTTATCGTCATCTGTGAAAAGATGACACATAATACCTACTTTCTTCACACAACCAGGTGTCATACAGAGTGGTGTGCAAAAGATTACACTGACTTTTCTCCACATATTGGGAGGATGTCTTCACATCGAATGGATGGTTAAGTTTTCGTCACAAAAGTAGGTTAGCTACACATTAGCAGCAGGTAAAAATTGCTTAATTAAAATTAGTTTTAGCCCCCTCCCCTCAACTATATATTAACACGAAGCTTAACAAAATGTCATTAAATTTGATCAACATCTCTTTGTCACTGAGTTTTGACTAAGCTTTGACTTAGAAGTTAGCCTTTGCTGTAAGGTATGATAAATTATGTTTCTACTTGGTAGATTGTAGAGAACTACGCGATTCAAATCTGTTCTGGGTTTATATATTGTGAAGAACTTGAGCAAATTTGATTCTGAACATTTGTTTGCCTCAGATTTTCCAATGTATGACAGAAATAACATATCAGGTAAGGATAAGGTTCCAAAATTTGGTCAGGAGTTTAATTTCAAAATAGGGAGGATTTTCATCAACCTAAATTTTAGCATGCAAATGGACAAAAAATACAACTTTGGAACAAATTTACATTTTAATCATATTAAAATATGCATATCATCTAATCAAATCTGTCCTTTCACAGTACATGTTACTTGTTGCCATTCATGACCGCTCTGGTGGCCTAGTGATAGAGTATCTGCCTCGGATGCAGGAGGTTGTGGATTCAAACCCTGGCCGAGTCAAACAAAAGACTTTTAAAAATGGTACTAACAGCTGCCTTGCTTGGCACTCAGCATTAGGAGGCTAGTGTTAGGACTGGTCGTCCTGGTGTCAGGATAATGTGACTGGGTGGGACATCATGCTGCATGTCTGTGGCATGACGCCCCAGTGCTAAACATCACTATAAACTGTCACACTGCAGACATCATAGCGATATGACTGAAAAATTGTTAAAGCTACGTTAAAAATCTAAATCACACATACACACAAACTTGTTGCCATTCATACTTTTGTTATATATACCACAACATTTTTAGCATTTCTTAGAAAATCGTTAACACTTAGGAGATGATATATTGTGACTGAATTGCATCTTCTCTTTGACCTTGATGTCTGCTTATGTATATTTAATCTTAGTTATACAGTAATGCCATATAGTTATAGTTTATGTGTAGTCTAGACACATTTCTATTTTGTTTTTGTTTTTCTTCAGAACTTCCTTTTTAATGTACCCTTACATGAAGAATAGAGAGCTCCGTTGTAACATTACCAGAGTAGAGAATGGAATGATTCTGTGTCCCAAGGAATCGAATGCTAAAATATGGAGTCGTTGTATATATCAGATTGTACAAGCTGTGGATTTCCTTCACAGACCTGTTGCATTAGTAAGGTATGTACTGCTTTCCATGCATGCTTCACCAGTTCAAATTTAAGTTCTAATAGGGATTAATGCTAAAAGAAAGTGAGTGTTCTAGATGATTTAATGTCATGGATCAAAAGAGAAGGGACTTGCTGACTATTATTATAGGTACAGTAGTGAATGGCATGATTCCTATCTTTTTTACAGATAAGGCTGTCCACCAAGGATTCTATCTAAATACAGTTGTCTATCACCAGTTATGTCAGAAATATTTTTAAAAAGAGGTGGAAAAAATATTTGTGATGTAGTTACCAGCTTAAATTGATGCACATTAAATGTGAAATACTTAAAACTTAGAACCTCAGAAGATCAGAAAACTGTTGGAAATTTGAGTCAATACATTCAGATGTAAAATTATTGTTTACAATATTGATTTATATGCTGTTAAGTTTGACTTATTTCAGATCACTACAGATTTTACTGTTGGATAAATACTTGTTAATTGCAGTCTATATTGTTACAAGAAACATTTTATTTGTACAGGGGACCAATCTTCCATCGAGATCTTACCTCCCGCAATATCTTCCTGGATGAAAACTTTAATGTGAGAATAGGTGACTTTGGAATAGCTGTTGAAGCCAAATGGAATGCAACTCATGCTACATTGACTAAGGCATTGGGAACAGAAGGCTACCATCCTCCCAATATGAACCCATATGAATATAATGCAACCTATGATGTGTTCAGTGTGGGTGTGGGTAAGTTGATTATTAGGTCTTCTAGCCACAGAGCTATGAGACCTTATGCTATGACCATTTGTCTCTTGTCTATCAAGCACATTTTGTTGGCCATCATGCGAATATTGACTCTTTTTAGATTTCAGTTGATCACAGAAACTTTTCAACTGCTGGTAGTTTTCATGCAATTTAAAAAAAAATTTTTTTTGTTTCATTTCAAAAATTATGTTGAAAGATCAAATAAGACCATTGTTACTAAAAGAGAAAAGCAATCTATCTACCACTTGCAACTCATATTAACTAAATTTCACAGAAAGCAGTCTTGCATTAAGACTTTTAAATTTAACAATGGAAATAAATCTTGACCACTCGAACCAAGTTTTGGAAGCCAGCATGTAAAGTTTATACAAATAATATAAATTGACCACAAAATATGACTGTTATGAAAATAAATGATGATACCTTACTTGAGGGTTGCACAAACATAGTAGATAGTTCAATTAAGAACATGGAATAGGTTCTAGCTTTCATATACCCAATGCTTTAGCATCACCCAGTCTTCTTGCTTTGGGTATAAAAAGACCAGATTTTGTTTTACATTCAGGCAGGATCCCACCAGGACAAATGACTGAGATTTTACTGGATTTTTACATCCCAGCAGAGTACAGTGGTGACGTTTTTGTGCAGTTTTCAGTTTTACATTTTTCGAAATTAACTTTAATTGCCACTTTATTGCCATTATTGTGCTGAGGTTTCATTAAACACTAGTACATATATACATAAAATCACCTGGGATTTTTTATCCTTGTGGCATCCCACTGGGAAAACTAACTGGGATCTTATTGGGGAAAATGGTGAGTTTTGTGCATATTTCAGCTGAGGGAAAAGGTTTACTACCTGGAATCCCTGCAAGATCTTGCTGGGAGGTATTACTGATTGCTGTAAAATAAACAGTATACTTATCAGTCCTGTTTGTTGTTTGTTGTAAAGTTTGACCTGAGAAAATATATCTCTGACAAGTACATATACTCACTGAGGCTAATAACAAGTTGTCCCTCTCCTTCTCCTACTCCACTCATTCACAACCCCCTGTTTGTTTTTTTTTTTTTAACCAGGAGAATAAATAAAGTTTGATACAGACTTATTTTATGATTGGCTTCACTTCCACGTTTTTTAATACCACACTGCTTGCTTATAAGTTGACATTTTTCACTAAAAAGTTGATTCATGCAGAGTAGGGTTTGTATTTTATGTGCATCACATACAACATTTTTTTTATAAATCTAGGGGTAATGTTGGAAACTTGAGATGTTTGCATATCAAAAGTACTGTAAATTCAAATAGAATTATGTATATGGTATGCGCTGTTTATTTGTTTCATGAGCGTGTTAATTACACAATACATATCTCTACAGTTATTTGGATGTTATTATTCATTACACAATACATGTATCTAAAGTCGTTTGAATTTTATTCATTACACAATACATGTATCTAAAGTTATTTGAATTTTATTATTCATTACACAATACATGTATCTAAAGTTATTTGGATTTTAATATTCATTACACAATACTTGTATCTAAAGTTATTTGGACTTTAATATTATATAAAACAATACATGTATCTAAAGTTATTTGGATTTTATTATTCATTACACAATACTTGTATCTAAAGTTATTTGGATTTTAATATTCATTACACAATACTTGTATCTACAGTTATTTGGATTTTAATATTCATTACACAATATTTGTTTCTAAAGTTATTTGGATTTTAATATTCATTACACAATACTTGTATCTACAGTTATTTGGATTTTAATATTCATTACACAATACTTGTATCTAAAGTTTTTGGATTTTAATATTCATTACACAATACTTGTTTCTACATTTATTTGGATCTTAATACTCATTACACAATCCTTGTATCTACAGTTATTTGGATTTTAATATTCATTACACAATACTTGTATCTAAAGTTATTTGGACTTTAATATTCATTACACAATCCTTGAAACTAAAGTTATTTGGATTTTATTATTCATTACACAATACCTGTATCTAAAGTTATTTGGATTTTAATATTCTTTACACAATACTTGTATCTACAGTTATTTGGATTTTAATATTCATTACACAATATTTGTATCTAAAGTTATTTGGATTTTAATATTCATTACACAATACTTGTATCTACAGTTATTTGGATTTTAATATTCATTACACAATATTTGTATCTAAAGTTATTTGGATTTTAATATTCATTACACAATACTTGTATCAACAGTTATTTGGATTTTAATATTTATTACACAATCCTTGTATCTAAAGTTATTTGAATTGCTACTCACTATAAAGTGAAATGTTCTCTAGTGTTGTTTACCGTGGGTATTTACTTGCAAGTATATCGCTTCCGAACAACTAGTATTTGTATTAATATTGTGTTTTGATGTATAAACATTATGTTTGATGCAGTACAGGTTTTGATTTAATGTGCATTTTTCTTTTTCATGAGTTAGCTTGATTCCTTAGTAATATTTCCCAATTTTGTTTCCTTTGCATTTGGCCGATAAACCCTGGGTTGTAAAGACAGCACCCACATTGTTTTCAAGTTGACAGTCCTTTTGATTGAGATGTTAATTTAATACATGTACTTGCTCAGTGCCAAGTAAAGTTATGCAACTTAGAGTGAACACTTGACTGTAATCCCGTATCTTGTAAAGACAGAGCCCTCTTTGTTTTCACATGTGACATCCCTTTGGTCAAGGCACGAGTTTAATACTTGCTCAGTGCCAAGTAGCAGAAGGTGGTTATTTGAACTGCCTGTGATCTTGCCACACCATTGCAGCCTTTAATAGATTTTGCATATTGTATGATTAAAGTGTTACTTACAGAGCACAAGCTCAGTCTCTACATAAGCACCCACAAATGGCACTGAAGTTGAGGAAACTGAGTTGGATGATATTTTCAATGACTAGATGACAATTAACAATGACTTGACAGTGATAGAAGATTTCAGAACTTTATCAGACAATGAGGGTGATTTCATAGGCTTTGTACCAGAGACCATTAGAGAGTGACTTTTACAGCATACTGTGAGTGACAAAAATGTGGACTTAGCTTTCATTTTTTTTATTTGGAATTTACATATTATGTGATATTGTGAGTCAAATCATTTTGAACTATTTTTATACCGGAATGTGGCCTATAATTGAATGCATGCATTTATCATATAAATGGATTTAAAATGCCAAGCATTATGAATTTAGATGGATTTAACTAGAACAGTTATAAGTTGTCAATTTATTTTTGATATATTCCACTCAATAATTGTATTATACACTGGTTTTGGCATTATTTATCTATTAGTCAAGCCATCTGATTCAGTTGTTTTATTTTTCCAAAGTGCAACACGGACTCACAGACAATACAGTTTGCAAAATACACCCTGACTTGTAGGAGGGTCAAAGAAAACTTGACTTTTTCTGGCCCTGAAAAGAAGTGTGGGGGGGTGACTTTTAGTTGAGTCCATATGGTAGTTATACTCTGCCTTTGTAAAACATGTGCCAAGTGCAGACTCAGAATATGAAAAAATGTTGAAACTGTTACAAAAAAAATTATCAGGCATTGAAATCTAACCAGGCCATTTGCATATGTGTATACCTACCTCCACCCCAACCAAAACATATACCAAACTTCATTTGTACAACTCAAGTGAGTTTTGCTGGTTTGTGCTTAAAAGATTTTCTCAAAAAGCCATTGTCAACAATTTTTTAATGTTTCAAAATTGAAAACTTTAGTGTCCTCAAAATCCAATCATGACGTTTACATCTGAATACAAAATATGCAGATCCGATTTTTATTCGTCTTCCTCAAGTGCATTTTGCTTGATTGTACTAACATATGTTTGGCAAAAATGTCCAAAATTTTAAAAAAATATGTAAAAGATTGCAAAATTGCAGCAGTGACCTCAGAGTTTAATTAGTTGCCCTAGATTTCATTAAAAATGTACCTACCAAGTTTCATTTGTTTACCTCAAATAGTTTTTATACTCCTGTCATAAGGTGAGAGTATTTTGAGTTTGTTCAAGTTGCCATCCATATGTCTTTTACCAACCTTGTTATTGATACTCTTCCAACATGGATTGTCATAACAAACTGGTGTTTACACTAGGAAACTGCGTATGATTTCTGGTCAGTCATAAATGAAAATGATGCCAATCTGACATCTATTTTGGTCGCCACTGCAGCCATCTTGAAACTCTTATCACTACTACTTCTCAGTGGATGGTCATACCAACACAGAGTTTTCACTCTCTGGTCCTAAATAAAAATGGTACTGACCTGACATACAGTATGGCTTCATTGTAGCCATCTTAAGAATCTTGTCATCACAACTCTTCTTGAACAGAAAACCATATTGGTGTTTTTGCCAGAAGACTTCCTATGATGTCTTTTTGGTTTGAAATGAAAATGGTGCAAGTCCATCCACAATAGCTGCCAAAGCAGCCATCTTGAAAATCTTGTTATAGCTACTCCTCCAGAATGGAAAGTCATGTCTTGAAAACATTGTTATCGCTACTCATGTCCAGTTTGATAGCTTTATCAACATGTGGTTCAGCTTCTCACCAGCAGACTTATGATTCATAGTTGATTCTAAGTGAAAATAGTGCCAATCATACATCAAGTATGGCTGTCATGACCTTGTTACCACCCATCTAGTAAAAGGATGATTACTATGGCATGGATTTTAGACAAAGTCCTAAATGAAAATGGTACCAGTTATATATATAGCTGCTCTGATGACTGTCCTGTAAATATTTTATTATGAATGTTGTTACTAATCCTCCTGTATGGATGATCATTATAAAGTAAGGTTCTTTTATAAAATGCCTTCTAATAAAGCCTACTTTGTCCTAAATTAAAATGACACCAGTCCGGGCCACAAATAGTGAATATTCTGTTACATCACTGTTAAACTTCCACTTTCAAAATTTGTAAAGAGCTATTGATTTGTCCTTTTCCTGATGCAACTTGTTCTTCAGTTTAACAAAATTTCTCGCCTCTAACATATTTTAGTCATATGATGTCCAGGAGTAAATAGATAAAGCCCATTTCACCTAATATTTTGGTGCCATGTTTTTTTCAACATAGACTTTTCTGTTCCTTAAGTGTGTAAATATATAACGAATTTGTAGCACATGGTTTCAAATTTAAGAAACCCATCTGTTTTCTTGGAAAAATGTCATGTATAGTTACTATAAATAGACAATAAAGAAACTGTTCAACATACATAGCCAAATGGTCACATGCGTCGAAAATACAAAATCAGTCGACAGAATTCTATGATGGATCAATGGCCCACAACACGAGCCTTGAACTGTTTCGTTACTCTGTGTCTCGTTTGCTTCTAATGTTGCAAGATATAATCTTTAATCTGAACTTGAAAACATTTGTTTTAATTTTTTTATAATTTAGTTTTTTTTACATGGACTAAATGGGTACCCTATAGCTAATTTTATTACCCAGGTAATTATGAATGGGCGAGTACCCAGGTACCCATTGACACCTTTAGCCAGAGTGATCTACTTTTCTCTAGTAATGTTTTGACAGATTGTAAATCTGCACACCATGTGAAACACAACATTCTATGGAGCTATTATACTTTATATTCAGTGATGCTGGAAATTCTAACAGGACTGGAGGCCCGAATAGAGGAAGAACCTCAATATCTTTATAAAAAATATAACTGTGATGGAGGATATGCAGACTTGATTGAAGATTTAGAGGAGGTGAGTACATTCATAAAAGAAATTATTCATTTAAGCACATTTTAATGTCATTCTGTTAAATGTTTGTTAGTAAATAAATGAATCAAACATATCAGTTTGAGATATATATGAAATCTAGATCAAAGATAGCCTCAGGTGTTAGTTCATGACATTTAATACTGTCAAGTACATAACTTCAAATCAAACATTTTGGATGAATTAATTTTTAGTTCACATTGTCAAAGGCAATGAGAGTTTAAGGTACAGCTGGTTATTCATCCTGCAACACATTTTTTCACAGCTCCAAAACTACCAGGTCAAGTTTTAGCTCACCTGGCTGTAAGGTCAAGTCAGTTTCTGGCTTGGCCCTGCATCCATCAGTGATTGCTCTATGAAACTTCTCAAAAACCACCAAAACCTTTTAAAGAAATCTTTTCAGAAAGCATTCTACTAATCCAGATTTCTTCAGCTGCTCTTGCATTTACCATTTAGGTAAAACAGCGGGTAAGCAATCATTTCTTAAGTCGGCTTTGCTAGGATTGCTGTTTGTGACATGTTCTAACAAAGTTGAGCATCATATATACCCTTTCAGCTGTGTCACTTCTGTAGCAACCAAAGTTCAATTTTTTCAATTTTTCTACTGAACCAGTTTTTATGAATCTTTGTGCAAATGCCTTCTACCAGAGATGTGTTTTCGGTGGCTTCCTGGTAACTATTTGTTATCAGGCAGAAAAGATAAATAGCTTGTCCAATAATGATTAAACTTAAATTCTTATTTGGTGGATTCTCTAGCAGCCATTGGAATTCAATAGTAAATTGATGGAATGTGTATTTTGACATCTCCAAAACCAGTTGTGGTTTTTTGGCTTTTTCAACCTTTGTGGAAATATTTCATGTGACATCTTTCTTTTTATGACTACCCTGGCAGTGGATCTGCTGTTATCATAATGAGCTGGACAGTTTAGTTTTTGACATTTCCATATTCTTCTTTGCCAGTTTGAATAAAATTTGTTATTGGTTGTCCCTGCGATATATTGTATTCATGCTCTGTACTCATGCTCTACCACATAGAGGTTTTGTTAGTGTTAGTCCAAATTATGTATTTTACTGATGGGCTGCCATACAGAAATTATATATTTTACTGATGGGCTGCCATACAGAGGTTTTGTTAGGGGTAGTCCCAATGATGTTGTGTACTCATGCTCTATCATACAGACATCTTGTTAGTGGTATTCCCAGTGATATATTGTACTCATGCTCTGCCATACAGAGGTCTAGTTAGTGGTAGTCCCAGTGATATATTGTACTCATGCTCTGCATACAGAGGTCTTGTTAGTGGTAGTCCCAGTGATATATTGTACTCATGCTCTGCCATACAGAGGTCTTGTTAGTGGTAGTCCCAGTGATATATTGTACTCATGCTCTGCCATACAGAGGGTCTCGTTAGTGGTAGTCCCAGTGATATACATGTATTGTACTCATGCTCTGCCATACAGAGGTCTTGTTAGTGGTAGTCCCAGTGATATATTGTACTCATGCTCTGCCATACAGAAGTCTTGTTAGTGGTAGTCCCAGTGATATATTGCACACATGGTCTACCATACAGAGGTCTTGTTAGTGGTAGTCCCAGTTGTATATTGCACACATGGTCTACCATACAGAAGTCTTGTTACTAGTAGTCCCAGTGATATATTGTGCTGATGCTCTACAGAGGCCTTGTTACTGGCAGTCCCTGTGATTTATTGTACTCTTGCTCTATCATACAGAGGTTCTGGAGCACTCCATAGCAACAGTCAGGTTTTCTTTTAAAGTAGTTGGAAATTGTCTTTAGGCTAGAACATCCTTTCATCATGTATGATATTTTTGTTTGTAGACTAATGTGAACCAGATGTTAATTAATTAATTAATCAATTAATTAAGGCTTAATTACCTGAGGTTTTTTTGCAGATCTGTTGCATCATTTATGCAGGCATGAAATTTGTACATAATGCAGAAAGCTTCTCAGGCATAATATTGCTGTAATAGTGAAAGTTTGAAAGAAGTAAAGAACTCTATTTCGTGTAAATTGGTTGAAAGTTCAAACACATTTTACCTGATAGATTCTTAAAAGCACATGTGCCAGAGTGCAGTAATCTTTGTGTCTTGTGTATTGAGTTTTTGTGTGGTATCAGCTTTTGTTGTATTTTTGTTTAATTAGACTATATTGTCAGTAATTAAATTCATGGATTGGGAAATGTGATATTATCATAGAAGAAGTCTTGCTCTTTTTGTTGGACCTTTACATCCATGAAAATTGGTTTTAATTAACTAAATATTAGGTTTAGCCTAGATTTGGTACTAAATAATTTATTGTTTTAGAATATATGGTGCTGGCCTTGAGATCATAAAACTTAAAGTTTTAGATGCATCATTTCTCTCAGCCAATCAAAAATGACTTTTTGGTTGTAGAATTCTTAGTAATTGTTTAATCCAATTCTTTCGCTCAGACACCAGCTTTAATTTTATAATCTCTAGGTCTGGTGAAAACCCTCCAATATGAATCTTGTACATGCCTTTCACTCGATCAATCTCATGACTCCAGAAAACAAATGATTCAGTGGATAAACCATTTTATGTCCTTTTCATTCTTTTCAGAGGGCTGAAGAGAATGAGGCTGCAAGATGGAGCAACACATATCATAGAGATAAATTTGCAGAAATAGCTTTGCAAGCTGTTGGGTTGGATGAGAAGCTGAGAAAGACAATCGATTTATTGCGGAATTTAGAAGTTAGTTGGAGATTTGAAATATTGTAAATGGCAATAATATTTCAAGCATGAGGTTTTAAAAGAATAGCAAGGAAATTAATTTTCACTAGATTCTTATGTTTGTTAAAATCATATATAATCTTTTATACGGACGATAATAATTTTTTATTTCATAATGAGATATTGAAATCGATCATTCTGAGAAAACTGATACTGCCACAGCAGCAGTATCACTTTAGGAACTACTTTCTTCTCCCATTTATTAAATATATCTTCCCTGGCTTACAAATTTTAATCAAACCTGTATTCTGTTTCATTTTTCTTCTTTGTCTCTTATTTCCCTGTCACTATCAGAATGAACAGATGTTATAAATGTTTTAAGGCTGTAGACCCTGTACTATACATTTATGTAATCAACGAGGAGCCTCCATCAAGAAAAGCTCCAGATAATAAAATGTAGCCTTCAAGTATTATCTTTTTATAAGATGTTCCACATGAATCATATAAATTGTCGGTGACTGATGTTACAACTCTGTGGTCACAAGCTTAAGTAACAGAAAAGAAGAAAACTCGACAAAACTTAACAAACAGTTTAATTGTCAAAGTTATAATGAAAATATGTGAGAGGAACTTATGGTATTGGGAAGTAAATCCAAACTAGTCCTCATGAAACTCCTAAATGAATGAAAACTTCTTATAAATTTCAGTATCAGAAATGTACTGGTCCTCCAAGAACTGTGACATTATCAAGATGGCATTGTCCAAAATTGTTTTGAATAATTTATAACAGTTCCAGAATAATATTATAGTCCAAATAATGAGCATTTTCTATTTCCACTAAACTGTCCAAACAAATGTTTTTCCTCTTGAAAAAATCTAAGTACAACATAAAACACCTGTGCAGACTTAAAACAAAAACACATTAATGTGAATGTCTCCATAAATAGGAATGAATCTGAATGCTTAACTTTCTCCTATATACACCTTATATTGCAACTGTACTTTGCAATAGACCCCGCATAAGAGCATACACTTTTGATTTTGCATATATTAAGTATATTCACATGACCTCACGCAACCAATCGGAAGTTAGAGAATTATTTTGGAAACATAGAAGTCCCACCAGTCTTTGAGAAACTATGCCATAGGAATCTATTAAAGTATTATATTTTATAATTATTAGTAATAATTGTCAACATGTACATAAACATCTATTTATAGATCCAATGAAATTGTGTTCTTAACAGAGCCAGATCATGTACAAAATTTGTAACAAAAGATATTCTATACAGTTTACAGCCTTGAATAAAAAATTAAATAAAATCATGTACCAAGAGTTACAAAATATATAGATATACATAACACCTCCCCTTGTAAGGAAAAGAAAGATTTATGCAATAAAGCTTTCTCTTTCCATATTGATCAAATACACATGACATAAATTTCACAGGAAGAGGTATAATGAATGTACAGAATGCAATATAAAACTCTTATACATGTGAAAGTGCATGTGATTAAATTTTCTTGTCCCTTGATGTGCCTAATATCAATGTTGTATTCTTGCAACATCAAACTCTTATCTCAACAACCTCTGGTTTTTAGTTTTCATTTTGTTGAGGAAAGCAAGGGGGTTGTGATCACTGAATACAATAATCAGAGAAGGAGCAGAATTAATACACACTTTATGATGTTGTGAAGCTACAATTAGAGCCAAACACTCCTTGGAATAATTTTTCAGGTGCTTATTTAACTTTTTTGAGAAATAGCATAAAGGATGATTCATGCCATCTTTATCTTTCTGAATTAATATGCCACCAACCCCTACATTACTTGCATCAACAGACACTTTAAATGGTTAATTGAAATCTGGAGCTGAAAGAACTGGTACACTCTTAAGTATGGCCTTTAATTTATCGAACACCCATGACATTTGTCAGACAAATAAAACTTATTTAATAAATTAGTAAGGGGCTCAGCAGTAATGGAAAAATTTGAGCAGATTTTATGATAATTTCCAGCATTACCCAAAAATCGCATCAGCTGCTTTTATTGATAGGCACAAGGAATTCAGAGATGGCTTTAACCTTAGCTTCTACAGGCTTAACATGTCCCACAATATACCCTAAAAAATTGACACAAGCTCGGCAAAACTCACTTTTACTTAGATTAACTGTCAGTTTTGCCTCACTCAAGCAAACGAAGAATTTCCAGATATTTTCCAGGGGTTCCTTCCAGGATTCACTGTAAACAATGTCTTCAGTGTATGCATCATAGCCCTATATTAGATGTTACCATATTCATTAAATGCAGGAATGTAGAGGGAGAATTCTTCATTCCAGATGGCATCACTCTATATTGATAGAGTCCATCTGGTGCTGCAAAAGCTGGAATTTTTTTTTTTTGCTCTATTGTTAAGTGGAATCTGCCAGAATCCATTTAACAGGTCAAACATGGTTACATATTTGGCATTTCCAACCATCAATTCTCAGTATTGGAAATGAGTCTGTTTTGATGAAACTTTTCACTTTTCTGTAGTGTGTGCACATTCGGAAAGAATAATCTGGTTTTGGCAAAAGAATACATGGCGAACTCCAGTTACTTTTGCTTGGTTCAGTAAAGTCATTCTTCAACAAATATTCAATTTCCTTCTTCAAATATTCCTATGTAAGAGGATTCATCCTGTAGAGGTGTTGGTTTGCAGGTTTAGAATCTACAGTTTCAACATCATGGTAGATTTTGTTTGTTCGAGTTGGAGCATCTGGGAACAAGTGCTCACATTCACATATTAGCTGCTTTAACTTATTCTTCACCTGTGGCTGTAGATGTGAAAGTTTATTGTCCAGGTTGTTTATTATTTCAAAATTTTGAAGATTGGTTGAATCAGAGTTGTATGTTATCATTTAAATCATCATTGTGTGGGACAGGAACAACTTAATTTACTGAATGATTTACAGAGCTATCTCGATCAACATACTTCTTTAACATATTGATGTGGCAGAGTTGTTTCCATTTCCGCCTTCCAGGAGTATCATTGATATAATTTAAATCACTCACTTTTGTTTTTAATTGTATAGGGATCATCATACCTAGCCTGAAGAGAACTTTGAGGTATGGGTAAGAGAGCTGTAACCTTATCACTAGGTTGAAAAGTTCTTTTCTTTGTAGGTTTGGCAGTTGGCAAGACATTGGCTTGATCTGCCCTTCTGTGACTTTTGTTGCAGATTTTCTTCTGTTTCTTTTCTTGCAAATACTGTTTGGACTCCATCATTAAAGGCCTTATAGTACAGCTGTCTCCAATACCCATAAGTTCTGCCATAGTGTTAGACACTTATCTTTTAGAATTGATCAAGTACTTTGTGCTTCTGTCAAGTCATTTGCTCTTTAATGTTTAGGTCACATTTATTTTATGCCGTCTGGTCATTATTTAACTTCTTTATAAACCTACAAGTGAGTTGTCCTTTGAGAACCTAGCCTTCACATGGTCTCTCTTCTTTCTCTTGCATCAGTGAAATGCTTTATCTTGGACTAGTGTTGCTTACAATTCAGTTAGAACTTAAGTGTATTTTCCTTTATGTGCCAGTCCAGCTTTCTGACCATGAATGAAACCCTTAACCAGTTGTAGTCACTAGTGTAGGGTATCTCTGCTAGGGATGACCCAGACATAGCATTATATTTCTCTTTGACTAAAGGAAAAGAAATGGTCAGAATGTCTCTTTGCACCTTTCAAAAGATACCTCAGAATTTTTCAGCAGCCACCATCTATCAGGGAACTTATCAATCTCACTGAGAAATCTTACATGAGAATCAGAATCTATCAGGTTAGGGCTATTGCAGCATCTGTGATCTTTCCTAATCCTTCAACGGATGATGTCGTGAAGGCTGCATTTTAGCGGTCTAGTCCCAAATTCTTTTTATTCTATTTTCATTACATTTTGCTCAAGAATAACGTCATTTGGGCAATAGTCCAAATTGTGTTAGCCCAGCAAGTTGTCAAACCATGCTTCAGTCTGCATTTGGGAACCGTACTTACAACAGATAGTATGTTCACTTTGACAACTCATCATAAGGTCATCAGTCTTCCTATGGGTTGGAAAAATATGCAGTGTAATGCAAATAATGCTATTAAAATGTGGGTTTGAGGGTAAAACTAATTTAGTTGTATCATGCTTACTTATTAATATTACTAAATTCCCTCCCCCCTTCTCTGCTTTGATATTGTGTCCGTCTCAATACAAAAGGACACTTTTCAGAATAATAGAACACTATTCAGAATAATGGATATGACTGGGGCATTGGACTAGGACTGTGTCATTTTGTTCTGTGCCTGCAATCACTAATTAGAGGTGGGATTTCACCTTGGGCTGGGGACTATGTCCAGGACAAGTGAAAGCAATGTAATCATGACACAACTAAAATTTGTTTTTACCCCCAAAACTGCATTTTCATTGATAAATGAGTCACCACCAGAAAATTGTATCACCTTTGGCAATTTTGATGATCACTATTATAAGTGTAGTCATGGAAATTCTAAGTTCTTAATTGAATGTATTTGCATAATAGATGTGTAGTATTTAAACATTGCAAGTGAAAGTTGTAATGTTTTCCTGGAGTGCATGAATGCAGACAGTGAGGAAAAATCATTCTCAGAGATTTAAAATTACAGAAAACCTGCTACTTAATACTCAAGGTGCCAGCTCTGCAGTATGGTAATCTTCTAATTTCATTGTTATCCACACAAAAAATTCAAGACTGTGTTGAAAAACTGTTCAGTTTTGAAAATAAACAAACTCAAACTGTGCTGAAGTCCTTTTTGAGTAGAATATAAAAATCTTGTCTCTTCAGTTAGGTTTTGGTTGTCTTTTTGTTGTTCTTTTTTAAATACAGGTACATTTTGCTCCACCAACCTGGCATGATCAGATGATTATTTGTTCAGCTTGTCTTAGTGGAAGCTCAGCAAAGTGGTAACTGGCATCTGTACACATGTCCATCCACTGGTTGATATGTCAATTTATATCTTAGATTAAGCTTAATGTACAAAATATTTTTTAGATTAAGCTCAAAGTGTGAATTTGGTACCTTTCCTTTAATTTATATCTTTTCCACCTAAATTAGGTGGGTCATGCACCAAAGGGGATCTTGAGATTTTCCCCAAGCTAAAAAAAAAAATGCAAACTGTAAACAAAGTGACACTCAGGGTCCAGATTTGAGGGACATCAGACAAAAAGTGCAGAAAACAATCCTTTTCTGAAGGTGCAGCACTGATGTATTTGAAATGTATTAAAATTTGACCTCTCAACCAAAATGTTGTCAGTCTTGGGTAGAATGATGGTATATTAGCATTTGTAAATACACATATTATTTAATTGTACATTCTTCTTTAAATTGCATCTATTCACAGGTTTTAGCCATGCGTTGATATTTTGTAAGATATTGGTTTTACATTTCAAATGAAGTGCTTAAGCACTAACCTGAATTTCACTGACATAATTTAAGACTAGATTTAAGTTTAAGTTTATAATCCAGTGATCTGATTGGCTGAAATTTAAGTCTGACTTAAATTGACCAGTCAGATGTCTTGAGTCTAGAATTAATTTAAGACTTGTCTTGGTAAAATTGAGGCCTGGTGTCATTTCTGATCATATTTATATTTTGAATGGAATAACAATATCCCACATGTAAAGTTTTCTGTGTGTGACTGGAGTAACTGCTGCCTGCATGTAAACTTTTCTGTGCATGACTGGGGTAACTGTGGTCTGTATGTTAACTTTTCTGTGTATGACTGGGGTAACTGTGGTCTGCATGTAAACTTTTCTGAGCATGACTTGGGTAACTGTGGTCTGTATGTAAACTTTTCTGAGCATGACTTGGGTAACTGTGGTCTGTATGTAAACTTTTCTGTGTGTGACTGGGGTAACTGTAGTCGGCATGTTAACTTTTCTGTGTGTGACTGGGGTAACTATGGCATGCATGTAACTTTTCTGTGAATGATGGGGGGGGGTAACTGGTCAGCATGTAAACTTTTCTGTGTGTGACTGGGTTAACTGTGGTCAGCATGTAAACTTTTATGTGTATGACTGGGGGAACTGTAGTCTGCATGTAATCTTTTCTGTGCAAGACTGGGGTAACTGGTCTGTATGTAAATATTCCTGTGTATGACTGGAGTAACTGTGGTCGGCATGTTAACTTTTCTATGTGTGACTGGGGTAACTGTGATTGGCATGTAAAGTCCATTGTATATGACTGTGATAACAATGGCCTTCATGTAAACTTTACTGTGAATGAATGGAATAATTATGGCTGGCAGGTAAACTTTACTGTGAATGACTGGGGTAACTATGGCCTTCATGTAACCTTTACTGTGTATGGATAGGGTAACTACCACCTACATGTAAACTTTACTGTATATGAATGGGATAACTATGGTCTGCATGTAAACTTTGCTGTGAGCAAATGGGATAAGTGTGGCCAATGTGTAAACTTTACTGTGAATGAATGGAATAACTACATCCTACAAGTAACCTTTACTGTGTACTACTGGGAAAACTACAGCCTACATGTAAACTTTAATGTGTATGACTGGGATAACTACAGCCTAGATGTAAATTTTACTGTATATAAATTGGATATCTACAGTGTACATGAAAACTTTACTGTGTACTACTGGGATAACTACAGCCTACACATAAATTTTACTGTGCATGAAGGGGATAAGTAAGGCCTGCATGTAAACTTCATTTTGTATGAATGGGATAACAATGGCCTGCATGTAAACTTGACTGTATATTACTGGGATAACTTTGGCCTTCATATAAACTTTACTGTGAATGATGGAATAAGTATGGCCTGCATGTAAACTTTACTTTGCATGAATGGGATAGGTATGGCCTACATGTAAACTTTACTATGTATTACTGGGATAAGTATGGCCTTCATGTAAACTTCACTGTGTATTACTGGGATAAGTATGGCCTTCATGTAAACTTTACTGTGTGTTACTGGGATAAGTATGGCCTTCATGTAAACTTTACTGTGTGTTACTGGGATAAGTATGGCCTACATGTAAACTTTACTTTGTATTACTGGGATAAGTATGGCCTACATGTAAACTTTACTA